>BMAW01016125.1:29892-132488 GCA_019974015.1 Nephila pilipes
TGGGGGGGGGGAGATCTTTCTTAATGTGTGATTATTTTTAGTGTATATAAAATTGTTTCAGTTTTTTCATTCAATGTTTTAGAGCATATTGACGAAAACATTATTAATAGACATGAACATTTGTTTTATTATTTTGTATTTATAGTATGTAAAAATAATTTGTTTGTAATAAACAATTAGGAAATTTAACTAGGATATTTTTTATATTTTATAAAAATATTTACAATTTCTATTAATTTTTTTCTTTTTGCAGCTATTCTGTTTCATACATGCCAGAAAATGATTTGTCTGTAAAAACTCTTCAGGTATGAAATTCTATTAGGAAAGTTTTTAAATATGAATACTTGAGAGCTATACATTTTGCAATGTGTTTCTTATATATAAATCATATTTATCTTAATATTTTTACGTATTTTACTAATAAATTTTTTCTGCACAATAAACTAATGCCTTGATAAATTTAGATGGAATTAAGAATGAAAAATGAAGAAAATTGGCGATTAAAACAAAGAGAAAAGGATTTGGAACGTCAGTTGGAAGAAGTAAAAGACAAATTACAAAAAAAGGTATTGTTGAATTTTAAAAAAATTGCTCCTTTCTTTTTTTTTTTTTTACTATTTTCAAAAAGGAAAAAAAATAAATCACTGGGAGTGAGGGAAATTTTTAAATAAAATGAAATATATGTCTGCATATGTGAGTACATATATACATGCTTATTATTTTTTTAAGGAAATTGAAAATGCCAAATTCTTTAGTCTTGAAGAAGAACTAAAATCTAAGAAGAATGAACTAGCCTTATTGGAAAAAAAGAAAGAAGAGGTATGCATGTAGTATATCCCTTTGATTTTGTTATTTTTAGATTGATAATAAAAACATATTGATAAAACATAAAAATATCAGAAAATTTGGAATAAATATAAATTAGTTAAACAATGAAAAATTCACGATTCCAAAAATTGTTTCAAATTTTAAGATCTTGCTCAATAATATTTCTTGTGTAGAAAATTTATTTCATATTTTAATAAATGTATTAAATAAATTTGTTTTATGGAATACAAAAAATATAATTCTAAATTTTATTTTTATTCTAAGATTGAGAAAATGATTATCTGTTTTGAAATTTATTAATTTTATGAGATAGTATATATAAAGAGGGAGATAGTATATATAAAGAGGTATGTAGAACACACAAGCAGAATATTTAATGTGTTATGTGTAGTTTTTAAAAATATTTCACTTATATGTTTCTGGGAATTAAAAAAAAAAAGAGCTTTAAATTTCAAATTTTAATGCCTATTTTTTTATCTGAAAAATATAATTAATAAAATAAATTAGAATAATCAGGAAGTTTCAATTCACACATATGCTTTCATGCCTTGAAATATTCAGCTCAAGATAATACACTAATATTAAGATATTTTATTTGCTTCAGAACTGGGTGATAAAAAGAATAAATAGTGGTTTAAATATAAGCATGCAGTTCATTAGTATTCAATTATTTCATTCTTAGTATATATGAAACTTTAAAAGCCTGCAAAGAATTTGTTTAGATATAATCAAATTTTTTGTAATGTGCTGATTTTTTTTTTTAAAAAATTGAACATGAATTAAATTTGAATTTTTCTTATTTGGAATTATTGATGTTACTTGATATCAAAATTAATGTTTTTATACTCAATTTTTAGAGATTTGATCAGAAATAATTACTAATCTTTCACTTTATTTGGGATTGTTAATAAATATGGTCCTCAGTTTCATATGAGTTTAATTCTAGATTCAAATGAATTGTTATCATAATATTTTTTAATAGTACTCAAAAGGGTATCACTGTGAGTTCTGGATGTATTTATCATTTGCTCTTTTCATTACTTAGTCAGCTTGTCGTTATTTTTGCATTTTGTTTATATTTTTCAGTAGTTTCTTAATTCTTTAGTTGATTCAATTATCTTGCTTAACTATGGTAATCCTTTCCCTATAGGAATCTGATAAGTTATTGAATAGAATAAAAGAGTTGCAAAAGGCTTTAGATGAAACAACTGCTGAACATGAAAGAATAAAGCGTTACGTTCATGATCTTAGGTCATCATATTTAAATGTCTTTGGAAACACTTGACGTAATGCATTGTGGGTATTGAAATAATGTGTATCAATGCGTATTGAAATGTACATAATATTTAATGTAAATAATATTGAAATAAAAAAAGCTAAAATGTGTGTGGATGGTATGTTTATTACATCACAAAAAATTCTCCAGCTTATGTTATCACATAAATAATTTCCACACAATTTACAAATTCAGATGAATTTTGTACAAAACTGTAAAAAAATAGTGGTTTTTCAATTGCTCTGGCTTCAATCCTTTTCTAGACCTTCCTGTCCTTTAATGCATATGATAATGATCACAGAGTTCTAATTTTGAGTTATTTGACAGGTTGAATCTGCTGCATATGAAGGTCTTCATTCACACTGGAGTTTAAAAAAATAAAAAATGAGCTGAAAAATTAAGTAAAAACTATATTAGATTTTATTTGAAATTAATTATTTAATATTTTAAATATCTTAAATGTATATTAGACAGCTGTTTAATTTTAAATTATTAAAATCATAAAATGAAAAAATAGGAGAAAATTTGAAAAAGTATGAAACATATTTTGAAAAATATAATTAAATTTTTCAAAATACGAGCCATGAAACAAATATGTTCCCTTCAACTCCAAAGAAAGATAATAACAGTGAACTATAACTCTGAATTAGAGTATAATTCTAATCATATGTGACAATTCTCCGAAGACAATATTATTCTTTTTACTATTTTATTATCATACTATATTTCAATCTATATGTTTATTATACATAAGAAATCATATATATAAATTAAATGTATTGTCTTATAATTATTTTTCAGTACAAAATGGAAGGTTACTTTAAATTATTTTTATTTGGTAAGTTATTACATTCTCACTAATATTAATTATATTTTCCTTATTTCTTATGAAGAAAGTTAGTAGAAAAATTGAATTACTTTTTAGAAAAAGTTTTGTTGAAAAGGTGTGAATGTATGTGTAAAATCTTTAGAAATTGTTTGCTAAAAAATCAATTGCTTTTACCTCTTTAATTTAAGCAGAGGCAGCTGCGGCAGCGGCTCCAGCTGGAGGAGTGATCTTGATTTCGCAAATCTGTGAAAGGTAAAGAAAACATATATATAAACATTTTGTATTTCCGATGCCCTATTCACACTCTACTTTACAGGAATGTATACAATTTTAATGTTATCAATATAATTAGTTAATATTTTCTTAATTTTTCTTCATATATATTCCTAGTGTGATGGATAAGTAAAATTCCATTGAACAAAAAATTAATGGGCTCTCTGTATTTGAGGTAAATAGAAATAGGAAGATTTATTCAGATATAGACATTGAGTCCTTTTGCAAACTATTTTAAATGTATGATAATTGCAATCAATTTATAAATACATAGGAAAATAATTTTAGACTTTCTGAAATGTTAAATATGAAAAATATGTAGCATTAAATTTTAAAGCTTATAATTTACTTACATGTATTAAACTTTCATATGTTTATGAATTAATTTTTTATGAAAAATAATGCACTATGCTGCTGGATTTCAACACTTTTGTTGCTTTAAATGTGCTACATTATATTCAGAATTATGAAGGCTCTTCAAATATTTCTTTTAAGTAATTTCATTATGTTATCCTAAATTTATTGCATTCATTATTTATTATCATTTGTTTTATTAAAAGTATGTGGAGAAGTTCCTTCTAAAAAATATATCTTACAATTATCTGCAATACAGCTTTATATGTGTTTGAAGAAATTTTTTTTAATTCACATTATACTGTATACAAAAATATATGTGTCAAGATATTTGGAAATTGCTGTGTATGTATATTTTACATTACTGGATTTTAAAAAAAGATTCATACAAGTTTTAACATTTGTAAGAAATAATTTATCGAACTTTCTAATATTTTATATATACCTTTGTGATGTGGAAGTCCATGCAAGCTTGGTACAGCTGAACTTGGGGAATGGTTTGATCTGCAAAGTTTTCTTGCTGCAAAAAAAAAAGTTTTTATATTAATTTAAGTATGTATATCTTATAATTGTATCAAAGTTGTAATTATAAGAACTATTTTGCTTTAATATGATAATGCAGAAATATTAATTCAGTATTTAATATTTATAATTCGGAAATAAAAATTTGACTTACTGCTTCTTTGCTGCATTCATCGTGTTTGGAGAGGATATCAGCTTCAGGCTACAACAAAAAAAATCAGTTATTTAAAATGTTATTATATAATTAATGATAAAAAAATCTGATCATGTTTAATTTTTAAAAGTCAAAATCTTGGTATTCATTTTTTTTTAATGCTAAGAATAATTTCAAATTTGTTTAAGTATTTGATAACTTCCAAACATTTTACTATAAGAATTGCGAAAATAAAAAGAATGACATCTTATTAATTTATTATTATTATTAATTTCAATAAAGAATTTGGAAAACATGTGCATACTTTAAAAATTAAATTACCCAAAAATAAAATGAAAATCGTTACCAATAAAATTTAGTAGCTCAGTATAGCTTTATTTCAAATGAATAATTAACTAATATATATTATTAAATCTTATTTTTATCAGTATATATAAGTTAATTTCCCATAGAACTACTGTATTTAATATATTTGTTACATCAGGTTCAAAGTAATTATATTTGATGTTATATTTATTTAAGAAATAAATTGTATTTAATAAATGCATTTTCCATATGATTGGAACTTGTGTTTTTTTCAAATGCTTCCTTGACAGTTAAATTAATACCGTACCTTCATTTTCTTGCTTTGGATTTCTTTTCTGGCTCGGGCATAGTTGTATTTGTTGTCAGCTCCAAACTGGGGGGAAAAAATGTTGTTATATTTTTTTAAAAAAAAAACAGTTTAAATTTTAGTCATTTCTTATCAAGAGGTTCATATTAATTTTAGAGTATTTAAAAATTTATCGCTGTTCAAGTTATTAAAATAAAATGAAAAAAAAAAAAAATTCTTATGAAGCAAATTTAATTCATGAACCAGTTCTAATGTTAAATTTTTAAAATTTGCTTTTATAGAGAAGATTTAGAGTGATATATATTTACAGATTCTTCAATAACGTAACATAGATTAAATCAACTTTGGATTAAGATAGTTTATATATAAGGTATAGTTTAGAATAACAGGTATTTTCAAGGATATGCTTTCAGTGAATTCTAAATTTTATTTTATGAAACTTGATTGTAATGTAAAAATAAGAAAGGAACTTTTTTTGACTGTCCAAAGTCAATGTTAAATGAAATTGTTTACAGAATTTTTTTTAAAAAAACAAATGTTTATGTATAAAAATCATATTAACTGTTTTACAAATATTGTTGTTTAAATTATGAGGGGAAGAAATGTTCTTACCCATCCTTCAGTCTTCAAAGCGCAGGTGGTGATGGTTTCTCTGTGCTTGTCAATTTGTTCCTGTAATGTAAATCCTTTGCTTTAATCAAAAGAACTATGAAAACTCTTAACATTCAAGTGAAATAATTAGCAGTTATTAAAATTGTTTTGTATTAAATCAAACAATTTCCTTTTAATTCTAAACAAGGGAAATTGGCAGACTTTTATTTATTTTTAGAATATTAAGTATTGCTAATGTTTCATTCAACATATGACAGATAAAGAGAATCGCTAAATGATTTTATGTCAATTTCTTATCTTCGAACTTTGCTTTTTATTAGAAGCTTTGATAATCTTAAATTTTGGTAAGTCATCCATTGAAGGAGAGTTATTTGCTCTTGCAATGTGTTTGATAACTAACTTTGAAAAACATCTGTTATACGTTTTATTTGCTTTCTAGTTAGAAAAGCCAGATTAAAAACTCCGAACTAACATAATTTGAAATTTTAGCATCGAGCCATTTTTTTAATTCATAGAATTTAAAATGTATGAGTATCAAGAATCTCATCTAATGTATTTATTTCACGTCATCCATAATTGAAATAATTTGCATCAAGTGAGAATATAAAATTTGGTATAAGCCTAATAAACATTCAAAACTTGTTATACCTAATAAAAGTACGTTATGTAAATTTATATAATTCTATGTCTGCCAGAATAATATATATCATGACCTTGGCCTAATCTTGTCTGTTGGCCTTGCCCTTGGTTGTCTCGCATTGTAATGGTGGGATCTTCCATTTTTAACGTATGGAATTCTAAGTGTAGGTATGAATTCAAAATTAGATTTCATGTGATGACCTTCGCGAGATGATGAGAGGTTGAGATAGGAAGAGGGGGAATCTCATATTTTCTGTATTTTTAATTGATTGAATCTTCAGATGCTAGGGTCACCTTGGTAGTTGAGTACTTTGAATTGTTGCTATGTGGCTATGGAAAAATTCGAATATCGCGAATTCTGCATGAGGACATATTCAATATTTATGATGCAGAATTTAAAGCTGCTAATTTGTCGATGTCATTAAATATCTCATAAATCTGTTTGTTCCAATCGTAAAAAATTACGAATGATGTGTTAAGAACTAACAAAAACGGAACGTATTTATATCCACCTTAAAAGATCCATAGTAGACTGTCACCTATAACCTTTAATACAACTTGAATGTAATCAAATTTTCAAGTTGGGAACAGTTCAGTTTCCTTCCCCCCCCGGTAACATTCTAGGAATGTATTAGCCTTTCGGTATTCAATTTGCACAATCGTGAGGGCAAAAAAGTTTTCCTCTCATTTAGCCATCGAGGTAAAGATTAGAAATATCGGTTAAAGTAAGGATCTTAGTGTTGCTGTGTCTAATCGATACTGTGGCTCTTGAAAACAGTTTAATCTGAAGCACGTTGGAGAGTTGGTGTTTAACACATAGATATCGCAAAAAATATTTGTTATTGTTTTTTGATTAAAAAAATATTTCTTGATCTGCCCCCCCCCCCCCCCCCCCTCTGATAGTCTGTTTTGCATCGATATTATCCCAATGAATGAGCAAATTCTTTGAGATTCATTGAAGTAAAACTCATTGAAATATTTCATTCTTTGAATTTAAGAATCATTGGTGAAGAAATCTGATTAATTTTTAATGATCTTCAAAATTGCGGAAAGGTTACCAACGTCTTCCTTTTACATTCAAACGGATAAATTCTTAAAGGAAAGGCATTGCATTTTATTGCGACAACCGTGTTTCTTAGCGTTAATTGATGCAATCAACATTTGCTTATAACCTTCAAATTCATCGATCATTTGGTGAGTAATGATTCGGTATCTGAACGCTTAATGACCGAATTAAGATTTAGTTCGACTTGCGTCAGTTATTTACAATTCATCTCGCCCTTTTAACTGACACTTGAAGCGGATGACCTGTTTGCACGTTTCGATGACCAAATTGTTAATGTCGTTTCAATGCTTTATATTTCTGCTTGTAGTTTTACATGGACAGTAAGTTTTTAAGAACCACGTTTTCCTTTGAAATAAATCAAATAATAGTTCAAAAAAAAAAAAAAGAATAGGAAAGCTTTTTTTTTTTGAACTGGCGAATTTATTAAGGTTTTTCAAAACCCACATATTCGTTGTTTTTTCTCAAAAATTTCATTAAATGAAATGCTCTGTAAAATGTTGCTTTTAAAACTAGTTGTGAATCGCGATAATTTTAATTTCTGTATTTTTCATTTTCTGTATTTTTATAATTCATTTTTTTGTTTGTTTGTTGTTTTTACCTGAGTAAGGCTTGCACCTTCAGCTGGTGGAGGGTTCTTCTCAAGGCATGACTGAATGACTTCGCCTTTAGACCTCTGGAAAAAAAAAGCAAAGCCTTTTGTTGACAAATTTTAAAAATGAAATACCTTCTCTAGTGAAAGAGAGAGAGAGAGAATCACTTTTTTCACATACTGCCCCTCTTTTTTTCACCCGGAGAGGTTCGTGTATAATAAATGTAAATACTCGATGTAAGTGTATTATAATTACTTTTTTTCTTGTGCTTACAGAACAAGTACAGAATTTATGATGATTTATTAACAACTGCAAATAATACTTTATTGATTTTGCTTATTAGTAATTTTTTAAGTAATAAAATTCAATACATTTCCCCCCAAAGGAATTGAAACTGAACACTTTGAATTTGAAACAAATAGGAATGATACAATATTTTTGTTTCGTTGTTTGAAGTCTTTGTTTAAAATGAAAATTTAATAAAATGAATTTGTTTTGAAAAATTATCTGTCTACTGACTTGATAAATAACGTTTTTAAATTCATATCTTTTTTTAGTAAAAAAGGACTCGTGAACATAAATAAAATATTAGTTAGATAAGAAATACGAAACTTGCTTATAATTAGGCATAAAAGAATTGCAAGTGTTCACCCGATGTGTATAAAAAATGACCGGTGTAAAATTAGCTTGTTACAATTTGGGATTTCTTGTTTGGGGGAAAATAAAGATTGTTGTCTTTTAAATCCTTTAAATGAAATTTGATGATTACTTATTGTTTATCAAAGTGTAGACATTAATTCATGCGAAGATAATATCTCGCGTTCTATTTATCTTATTTTTTTTTTTAAAGTTTAGTTTTGAATTAGTAGTAGGATTGGAAATAACAAGAGAAAATGTATATAAATAGTAACCAAAATAAAATTGCATAAATGACTGGATATATTTTTATTTATCTTGATTTTTGTTTTTAAAAAATGTTTTTTAACTAGTAGGATAGGAAATAATAAGAAAAAAAAAATCTATATTATAACAAGAGTAAAATTGTTCAAATGACAGGATCGTATTGAACCAAAATTAAAACATTCTTATTTATTTTTATTTTTAAAAAGAAAAATCCACGATACATAAATTGTAATATAGAAATATGCTTACCTGTTCATCAGCTGTGGGCTCTAATTCTGGGCATTTTCCCCAGTTAACTTCCTAGAAAGAGTGAAAAAAAGAAATACACATTAATATTTATATTCCTCTAGACAAGTAAAGTGTAAAAAAACAGAATAAAGAACTCGTAGAACAATGCATACTGACTACAAAGTGCGGTGTTGTCCTTGAAGATATGTAGAATTTTTTTTTTCACGAATTCAAAGGATTCTGATGCCGGCAGATGTATTTCAAACATTTGCATTTTATTTATTCTTATTATTGATTTTATTTAGTTGTCCTACTTATCCTTAAATTCCAGATTTCGTTCTTAAGTGCATCTCTTTTAGAAACTGTATATAAACCAGATAAGAACAATCAGCAAATGTAATTTTTAGTTACACATACCATTTAATTATTAAAGTTTAATTGTTAAGTTTAATTATTAAAATTTATACTTTACTTTTTTTTCTTATTTTGTTCTGATAACTTTCCACTAAGTTTAAATAAATAAAAAAAAAATTTAATCCAAAAGTTTTCGCTGGGAAATTCTCGTTACTTTGAAGATGAAACAAATTATTATTTATTTCTGAATAAAATTTTTGTCTTACAAGGTAGATGAATGTACATTGTCTTTAATGTGTAGTTTATTTAGACTGACTAAAAGTTTTATGATACTTTCAGCAACAAACAATTTTGAATACATTGCCTACAGTTATTTTTATCAATCATCGATTCTTTGTTCTGCTGATCACCTTTTATACAAATTATTTCATTTAATTCCTATAAAAATTCTTTCAGAGTTCAAAATATAACTTCGCTTATTAAATTTGTAATCACAATAATTTCACTAATTTTTATCACAGAAATGCGATTTACTTTATTAAAAGCAAAGATATAAATGAGAAAATTTAATTAATTCGAACAGGGGTTGAGAATATTTTAAGAAGTGCAACGAATAGAATTTTGTATAGATATAGCTAATATTTTTAAATTCGTATTGCGAGAAATAATTCTATGAGTATTTGACATCACCGCGATTATGAAAAATATTGAGGCGATTCCTTATCTGAAAAAGAAATGATTTCTGCAATTACATTAGTTACTCTCATAAAAGTAAATGGCATCTGAACATAATAATTTTTAACATAAATTTAATCTGGAGCACGAACGTCATTCTTAAACTTTTTCAATGCTGAAAGCTCTCTTTCTGATTAATAACATCGTAGAACTCTCTTCTAATGGACATACAATAAAAGAATACTTCAAATAAAGTGAAAAACACATTAATCATTTCTTTTACGTTTAATATTCAGGTGCTGGTTCTTGAGGTAGGAAATCTGGAGCGAGCCGACAAATGAAAACTTTGCATAATTAAATGCTATCCGGGGAAAGATGTGTCATAAACCGGAAAATCTCGTCCAACCTTGTTTTTTGCTTTTAACTGGAAAAGAATTATTAGATGGCTGAATTTGTTGACACTTGGCAACCTATATTAGACTGGTTTTCTATGACCACCCCCCTCACTTTCTAAACATTGCATCAGAAAATACTTATCAAAAAGTACAAGGCTCGAGAATATTAAACGCTTCTAGATTCTTTTTTAGAACTAGTTTTGCAACGGCATATGAAGGTCGCCTACTTTCTAGTGAGTAACGGTTAATCAACCGGAAACTGAAAATGATTTTTGGGTATCTTTGATTAATGGAATCGTTCAATGTCACAGATGAGTGAATTTCCATTGAGACTCATACAGTTTGCTCCTTTATTTATTTTTTTAATTTTTTTTTATATTTAATAGAAACTTTGTAGGAAACAAGTTCTAAAGAAGTGTGATTAAGATACATGATAAATTTGCATACAACTTTAAAAAATTCACAACAAACATTTTTTTTAGATTCGTTTCAACGAATTTTTGAAGTGGGAATATGGAATAGAATTCAAGGATATTTTGACAGTTAAGAAATGAAATTTGAAATCTTATTCTGACTCGAATAATGACGTATCAACAAAATGATTTTGAAAATGAATATTTAAAAAAAAATTGAAGCATTTAAAATGATTCAATACACACATTTTCGTTTTACGCAAATTAAATAAAAAATACATTTGACGCGCTCAGTTTTCATTTGTAAAAACACGAATTATGTATTTTTTTTTCTTCTGTGATTTTATGATGTTTATAGCTTTAAACGAGATGGAAAAACGTTCTTTAAACTAAAAGAATTTTGATATTTATTCAAATACTTTCTCAACCGTATGATTTTTAAAAAAATAATACTTCCGTGGAAAAATAATTGGTGTAATCATTTCCGGCATTCAATCATTTTTTTAAAAAAAATTTTTTTCAGATAATATTTAAAAAAAAAAAAAAAATATTAGACTGTCTGTTGCATCGGACTGTTTTGAAAATTTAAAACAAAACTTCATCTTTTTCTAATCTGGTCAAATCGTCTGCGACCATTTTTTTTTTTCCTCTCATTTTTTTTCCCTGCAGACTTCCTCGCGCGCGATGATGTTTCCTCCAAATCCTTACTTTCTTCCGCATCACCTGTTCAAGTAAGAAAGCAGAAAAGACGAAAATCCGTTCAGTAGTTAACTGGGTTAGTCAGCCAATGAGTGGGACATAACAGGTTTTCTCAAATTCGGGGAAAACGCTCTTTTAAATATTGAACTCGCGTTGACCAAAAGAAAAATAAAAGTGTTCTTTTTGTTTGGGTTCTTGTTTAGATTCTGAGTTCGCACGAGTAACACAAAGAGACCTTCTCGCAGATGGCCGAATCTTTGAATGCCGCAATATCGTAAGCTCGTTTTATAACAAAGGGATGAATGAACTCGAAATTAAATAAAATTCCAAAGATATTGATTCGTCTATTTAATTTAGTCGGAATACTTAAAATTAATTTATTAGGTTGAAAAGTTTAAAACAATTCCCAATATGTTTTTTTATAATTTAAATTGCATACTGATAAGCTCAAGATTCCATTTACTTAATTTTTTTTTCCTGAATAAAATTGAAAAAATTGTTCAAAAATTAATTAATTATTTTTTACTTTAATTTTCATTTTTTAGTCTTGAACGGTTCTAGCGTTATTCATTGAAACGATAATAATTTACATAAGGTCAAAAAATGCAAGTACAATGTAGATGAAATAAAAATATGATAAATACGTAAGATCTCGTTCGTTTTATAAAAACTTTTTTGCACATCCTTAAGGAACTAAAATTTACAAGAGAAGAAACTTAAAATATTGATCGAACGATGAACATTTTTTTTCTAATCAATATCGTATAAACGGATTTAACTTGCACAGTGAAATGTAACATAAAAAATATTTTTTTAAGTATGCATTCAATGATAAACTCCAACCATAAATTACAGAATTAATGTGTGAGATACTTGTTATCAATTTTTTCAGATATTTTTAGGTAAGATACAAATACTATATTATAAGTGTTTTTATTGTGCATTATTACATGTATATTACTTGTAATACATTTAAGTTATTCACATGATTTCAATATCGGAATATAATACAATTAAGTATTGAATTGGAAATTTTTCAATGGATCTAAATATAGTTCTACGAAATAAAATTTGTAAATATGTTTTCCATTTACTTGGTATATTAATAGATTACTTATGGATGTGTTCATTTTTTACATATTATTCGAATTAATTTTAGAAAAACAATTAGTTTATTTTAATTTAATGGCATTTTTTATTCAATAAAATAATCATTTTTTGCATAATTTTTAAGATTATTAGTTTTAAAGCTATTTGTTTAATACTTAAGGTAAAATTTTACATGAAATTCTAGCTCCTTTTGCACTGAAATTGAAACGGCAGAATAATTACTTTGTAAGTCTTCCTTTTCTAGGCAATATGAAGATTAATTTTAACGGACAAGTTTCTAAAAGTCAAGGAAACTCATATTGTATTAATAATAAAAATTGATTTTATCACATAGATTATAGAATATTACGTATAAAAAATTATTTTAATATTTATAATATATGCTATTTAACATTACAACTAATTTTATAACTTTTGATATGCTTATTAACTATGAGACCATAATATAAGTTTAACACTTTATACTTCATACAAATTGTTTCTTACTCCTTTAAAATTGCTATTAAATGCAAGGTATTAATATACACCACACTTTCAATTCCTAAGTTGTAATTACTATCAAAACTGATTGAATTTTTATTCAATTCTCCAGAATTAAAAAAAAAAAAAAATTGGCTGGAAGATTTATGGAATAAAAATATACATCCCATGAGAATTAAATCTGTAATTCTTTTTGATTTAAATTTTTTTCTCTAAGTATTAATCTTAAAACATTTTAACAATTAGCTCATTTTGCAGCGCGAGCCTAAATTTTGAACTGAAATATAAACCGCATTGTAATTTCAGGATTAAATATGAAGATTTAACGAAAATTTTCTAATATAGATATTATGCATTAGCAATTTGAACAAAATTGCCGGACTCATCTGAGAGTCGAATCAGAATATTAATTTTTCGAAAACAAAGTCGAGTTAAAAGAGCGTTAATTTCGTCTCCCTTTTGTTTACGGTCTCTTCACACATAATATTCCATGATACTCACGGGTACTTCTTGTGAGAGAGCAGCGGCTGCGAAGCAAAGAACCACCAAAGCCAAGCACCTCATGATTGCTGTAGACTGAGTGAAGGAAGAGAAGTTGTAGAAACCGAAACGACTGAAGAGGTCAGGTTTGAGTACCGAAACACAAACCGCCATCCGTTTATATATTCATCCACCAGCCAACCGCGTATGCTTGTGGGTCACGTGAACACCTGCGTCATCAGGGCCAGTGACACGATGGACCAGAAAATTAAACGTTCTCTGCGTTTCAAATCTTCCATCCAGCACCAAGGCACAGAATAGCATTTTTTTTGTCGAAATTAATGTTTAATAATGCAAGGAGGAGTCGGTCCACGTATTGTCTGTATTTCATTTTGGAAATTCCTTTCCTCGTCTTCTCTCCCACCACACGTATTTCCTGAAGTTGAGAAATCAGTTTTCTGCAAAAAAGAACTTTTATACGACATTTTAGAATGACAAATAGGCTTATTTGTATCGCTCTCTCTCTGTGTGTGTGTGACCAAACGTCAAGAAAATACTTCTGTTGTCTTTTTGAGGAATAAAAATCGGCACTGCTGATACACTTGCCGATTTGCTTCATAAAAGACTTCCATTAAGTTTTGTTTTCCGTGGAGATTGAAGCAAAGTTGGATTCATAACCGAAAATACCCCTCTGTTTCTGTAGAAACGATGGTTAAGATAATGCGTGAAATAAACTATCCAGAAACCTTAAAAGATATATTAGTGAGTGATCTTTCCGTTAAAATCGATTGTCTTTATTTGGTCTGATGGTGCATGAATCGATCCAGGAAGTATTTTTGGAGAATTACAAGTTCAAGCCATAAGGAACCAGAAAAGGAAGAAAAAAAGATTTAAAAAGGGGATTTTTATTTTATTATTTCGTTAGATGGTTCAAATTTCTCCTTTTTCAATATGTTAGTATATGCTAATTATTCGAATGAAATGAAGTGGGAATTTTTTTAGGGTTCTCAAAAGATATATTCGAGTCACTTTACAATTGACATCAAGTACTTCTAACTTTTGTGTGTCCTTTCCCAAATATGAATTTTAACATGTCTTTACTTCTTTTTTTTTCTCTCTATACATAAAACAATATTAGTTGAAATTTCATTTTTGTTTCATCATACGAAGCACTTTGATACATGGATTCGACAATTTGCTTTTTTTTTTTTTTTTTTTTTTTTTTTTTTTATCTTCATTTAAATATTTGGATAAATATCATTTAAAATATTTGGTTAAATATCATTTAAAACGATTTAAAGTTTGAAAGTTGTGTCAAGTAAAACTTTTAGCTTGATAAAAAACAATATCTTAAAATATATAAGGGATAGAATATTTTATAATCAATAAAAACTTTAGCATTTTGACTTTAGTATTTTCAGAGAAAAATTACTGTAAAAATAGCGGCGGATATAGGACATTTTAGGCTGCGTCGAGTTAGAATACTGATGAATTAATATGCCAGAGGGGTGGGAAACTAACGTCGGAAGCCCGAAATAAAACAAGATTGATGCTTTGCTGCAATTTTAATTTTTTGTACGTTTTATTTTCTCCCTTCTTTTTAACATCATAAAATCGTAGAATTGAAAAAAAAAATTGTGCATGGAAGAATTAACAATGAATAATATTTTCTGGTAAAAAGAAGAAAAAGCAAATAATAATTTTAAGAATTATTGTTTTTAAAAATGATTCTTAAAATTATTATTTGATAAGCAGCAATTTTTTAAATTGAATATTAACATATACATTAGAAATACTTTGTACTGAAATAAATGTGAATCTTACATTTTATTTCCATTTTAAATACATTTTCTTAAAATATTGATAGTATCCAAGGAACACTTTAAATACATTTCAAACATACTTTTTTTTGCACCACGTGCAATTTTCCTTTAATCTAATTCTAAATATCAGCTTTTTAATGCATTATGTACTTAATTCTTCTAACTGAATCTTGCTTTTACGATTTAATTATTTAGCGGAATTTGCAAAATATTATGAAATTTATAATTATTCCAAAATAATTTGTAAAGGCACAATTCGTACAAAGCAGATGAAATGAAACAAATGAGAAAAAAAAGTATAAAAGAAAATCGAATTAAATTAAACATACTGAAATACTTAATATTTACACCAGAAATGAATTATCGTGTTAAAAGGTTTAAAATAGGAGATAAAAACCTAGTTTATGAAATAAAAATATTATTTGGGAAGTATCCTATCATTTTTTTTTGTTTGGATTCCTTAAGTAAATTTACTAACAAATGAAAAATTATCAGTTTAATGTTATGAGCATGCACCCAATTTTCCAATTCATTAAATGACAATTCATGAATATAATCTCAATTATTTTACTACTTTTAAAAAGACATCTCATTGCACTCATAAGCGAAGTATTTTAAATTAAACTCAATAAATCATTTAAAAACTTTACATCGAATAAAATCTCTGTTGAATTAAGATTAAATAATAGTATAACAGAAGATGTGTACATATCAATTTATCAACGAAACGTTCAACGAGTATCAAGTCTCCTATTTTCATCAACTTTATACACACTTCGAAAGATTTTCTAAATATTTAATACGGTCAATTCAACTTAAATCGACAATAGTTAGCGTTGTTTACTCACTACTATTGATTGAATATAGGGTGATGACATTAGCTGTTGAATATATCCCTAATAAATACTTTTCGATAACAATAATTTATCAACCGGCGACATAACTTAATATTGAGATAGTATTGAAAAGACATGTGTGTGTATATATATATATATATATATATATTTAATGTGAATGTCAAATTTCAAGTTTTTCAAAATATCCAAAACAATATAGGGACAAATGCTGTCATTATACTGGAAGATACTATATATTTATATAAGAACAAAACATCAATATTATAATTCACAAAATATCACATCATAAACACGTTTATCGTAATCATAAATCCACTATTTTAATGTCTCAGAAACTACATAATTAAAGAAATCATTACAAAACTAATGTAAAATTAATATGACTCACATACAAATTATTATAGTTAATTAAACAAGTTAAATTAAAATTTAAAAACAAAAATTAAAATTTATTGAGATACTGAAAACTTATATGAGAAGGCTCGGTGAAAGAAAATAAAAAATAAATTAATTTTTTTTTTATTTGCATTTTGTTTTACTGGCGTATATGGTTTTAATAATTACTTAATTATTTTAGCTGATAGTTGTTTCTTTGAAATGTTTCTACGTTGTGTATGATAACATGTTTTTCATATTTTTTACATTTTGTTTTTTGCAAGCTTATTTTTTTGTGTAATTTATTTGTTTTTTAGTTTTATTTATTTAATTAATATGTTTTTTTAAATATTTTTTGTTTAATTATTGTATTTTCTTAGATTTTATGGGTTTTGCAATTTTGTAGATACTTATTTATGTATTTTGTTGTTGTTTACAGTTTGATTGAATTTTATAATATTTGTGCTATGTTTACTTCTTCTCTTTTCTATGGTTGATTTTCTGAATTTTGCTCACTTTTGGTTTGTCCCATATTACAACGTTTTTCTGAATTTCACTTGGTGTGTGTGTGTGTGTGAGTGTGTGTGTGTCATCAAATTTTCGATCGTTAATTTAACCAACTTCCCATCAAGCTAGAGCTTTGAAATTTTGGGAATCGTTCGTACTCGCCTAACAATGCAATATTTAGACGTTTGTGACAAGTTTTAACTAATATTTCAATAGTTTTAATAAGTCAAAATATTCTTTCCTCTCGGCGCTTTTAGGATTGAGGAAAAAATTTCTTTCCCCCTCTGGGAGCACCGGGCACTCCCCACACCGCATGAGGTATCGTAAACCTTTTGTACTCACAAAGGGGAGATACTATCTCCCCTTTACTATCTCCGAGATAGTAAGGGTTGCTGACTTTTAGTCAGTAATCATTCGCAAGAAAGAAAGTTTCCAATATTTGGCGCCGTGTCTTATCACAATAATTTTTTCTGAATTCTGGTTCCCATTCTTTTTTTAATAGAATGACTTACAAACTTTCAAATGCATGTTTTGATTTTATGAGTTTTATGAATTTTTTAATACTCTCACAAATGTCTCTTTTTAAGTAAATTTTAAAGTTGAAAATAGCTAACAGTTTTAACTAATATTTCAATAATTTTCTCTAATAAACATTGCCACCATATAAAAACGTTGTTTTTAAAAACGTTGGTTTTTATATCGAATTATTTTATTATAACGTAATTCACTGAAGTGTCATGATTTGATCAATAATAACGTTATACACGTACATTATTCCATTCCAAAGAATGGAACAGTTTGAATTATATTTTTTCCATTATTCTAAACTTTTGCTTTTTTTTTCACTGAACTTTCTCTTATAAGTTTTCTGTTACTTAATAGATTTTGATTTTTGTTTTTAAGTTTTAATTTAATTTGTTTAATTAATTATAATAATTTTTACATGAGTAATATTAAGTTTAGCTTTTTAATGATTTCTTTAATTATGTATTTTCTTAGACATTAAAGTAGTAAATTTAAAATTGATGTGATTAATATATTTATTATGTGATAGTTTGTGAATTATAGTATTGATAGTTTGCTTATCATATATATATATATATATATATATATATATAAACAAAGATTAGACCGTGTTTTAACCTTTGATTGTAATGAATATAATATTTAATATTTAAATTTAGTTTAATACATATAATGAAAATATAAATAGAAATTTTCAAGTGACTAACCGAGAATTCCATTTGAATGAAATAAACGTTCATTACCATTATGATTATTGTTACCATTTTTTTAAAGCAACAATTTATAAAATAAGTTATTCATTTGTTTTTTGGAGAAGAAGTAAACGATTTTTTTTTTTTGCATTGGAAATATTAATCATATGATAATGAAAAGCTGTTATGCTTTATCTTGAGCAACGTGGAAACAATTGTAAGCTCTCTTATTACCAAAACATTTTAGCTGGGGGTATTCTGAGAATTTCGATTCCTTTAGTTTACTGGGACTAACTTCTTTTGCCAATAAATAAATAAAAGATAAATAATGCTTAATATTGATGATTAATATAAAGAAATAAGAATTATTTTTGATAGCTTTGTCTGTTGTGATATATAAGTAAAAAGCAATTTAATAAATATAAACACGCAGGAAGTTCAACAGATGTTTTAAGAGAAAAACAAATAAAAATATCCTTACAAATACACATACATATAAAACAAAATTAATTCAAAGTTTCCTAAATTTTATTTTTTAAGTTTATTCAAGTAAACACTTGATATTATTTAGCGCAACCCCTTTTAAAGAATATACTTTGAATCAAGATGTTATTATAGGATGAAAATGTTTCCTAATTTTTTCAATACTTTTTTATTATTTTTTGCAGAAAATGTGCTTATATACTATGTTAGCAAATTATATCAGCTGACAGCAAAATAAATTTGAATCGGACAGCAAACTTCAGACAATGTAATTAATTAAAAATTTCAAATGAGGCATACCAACTTTATAATAAAACCAAACTTTAATCAATATATTAATAAAAAACTGAATTCGACACCTGTATATTACGAGGGGGGGGGAAATGTTATTTCCATTAAAGAACAAGAAGTTGAACGAAATGCTTAAGCAATTAGAAATTATATATAAAAATTTAAAAGCGTTTCTAGTTATTTATTTGGGTATTGCTTAGCTTTCAAATAGTTTGTTTATGTAAAACAATATTTATATATTTTTGAATTTAAATATATCTAATGTATTTCAGGGTAAAAATATTACAGTGGTAAGGAATAGAATTGTAATTTTTGAATTGAAATTCTATTATTGTTAAGCTGTCCATTTAGAAATACCGTTATTTGGAAAAAATATTAGTTGAATTACAGTTATGTTTTGTTATTACAAAATCCATTCATAAAACTAGTTATAATTTCAAGCACAAAGCTTTTTTATTATTTTATCAATAAAATTAGTAATTTTCACAATGTCTTGTAGGAATGAGCCATGAGTTATGAAACAAATGATAACGTTTTCATTCCTTGAATATTTTAACTTTGATTATTTGCATAATACATACATGAATAAGAAAAATATTTTAATGAAAAAATATTATAATTATATCATCTAATTGCTATGAATTAACCTAAAATAGTATTGGGACGGGATTTTTTTTAAAATTTCGCAATGTACAGGAAACTCCTTTATTCCCAAATCGTGTTAAAGTGAAACCGCGTTGCAGAAGTGTTGTGTTAGACGAGAGTTGCCTGTGTTTCAAACTTCTAACTTTTTAAAATATTTCCGTGTTATTTTTTTTTTTTCAAGAAAAAATTCTTTACGGCTAGATGTTTATTTCACAATTACAACACCTTCATTTGTATGCACGATTGCAGTTTGAAAGATAAGCTTCCGTGTAGTTTGTTGGAAACCAAACAAGCATGCAAGAATTAGCTTTTCGTTGTAAGTAAATAACGATAAAGGAATTTGAACACAATTAATCAGCGGCACTTTTTTCATTTGAACGCTCTGATCATCTCGTGAAAAATAGAAACATTATATGCATGCGAATAAAATAGCGTAAAAATATATTCTGCAGAAATAAAGAAGGAAATTGGACGAAGTGTAAGAATCCACTCTTAGAATTAACGTAAAAGAATATTTTATTATGTTTTTTTTGTCTGATATGGAATGTGAATAATATTGCAGCATATTTGCGCTTTTTAATTTTGTCTTAATCCATTTCGAAGAAAAGGAATGTATATACTCGTAATTTATGTCAGAATTTAACTTCTACGAATACAAACTTTGTAATTTAAAACAAATTGTACTTCTTTTATTTAATTATTTCGCTAGAATTTCGATATTAATATAACGTGAAAATTAAAGGACAAATGAAGGGGTTAATATTTAATTTAATTTAATTTTAAACGCTTCTTCTTTCTTATTAAAGAAAAAATCACGATATTTTAATACAAATTTAGCATATTTTTTGTTTTACTTTCAATATGAATTTCTTTAAAATCAAGTGAAAGTTTCATATTTCTGTATCAAAATATAAATGAAATAAAAAATTACTCACATCTTTTTAATTATATAATGATTAAATAAATAAATAAAAATAAAACATATTGAATATTTTTTCTCGATACCTGTTCCAAATTCCAGATTTATTCCTTGCGAGAGATTTAGCGCTTACAGCGATAATGCATGCGATCACATATACTTGCAATGTATTGCATTCATTACAGAAGTATTAAAAGGGTTAAATTGTGCGTGTTGCACTTTTACGAGCATCATAATAATAATAATTCTGAACAGGGGCACGTTTAGAATTTTTTTTTCTCAGAAAGACTGAATTTCATATGCCATCGTTAAAAGTCTAACAGATTTCATTCATTTTTTTATATGTTTGGTTTCATCTCATTTCTATCTCTTGGCATATATTCTAACAACAAGTATTATTCAGTAAAAATATTTCCAATAATATTATCTGTTTAATTTCATATAACAATTGTGAATCGCGACTATTCCTATAAAGCAATAAACATATCATAAATTATCTGCTTCAATTCTAAAAAACACGAGGAAACATGAAACAAAATAATTAACGTATCTGCCTAAATTTCCTATCTGGTAAATGACGAATAATGTCTTTTAATAATAGAATATTGATAATTATAATTTACTTGTTCTGGTATAATACTGATTAGAATTTTACTTATTCTGATATACAGGGTGAGTCGAAAGTCTCGTTACAATTTCAAATGCAAATAACTTTTGTGAAAATTTATTTACTTTTGGTTTCTTTATAGAATTTGAAAGTCACGGCTTGGTATTTTAATAAAGGAAAATTACACATCTGAGAGATGTCTAAAAGTTATCCAATGTTTCTATACATTTATCTGTTCCTTGTTATCCCACACAGACAGCAGATGTTCGTCATTTTATTAAGGTCTGTTTCTAGGCATTTGATATTGATCTCGGTTCTTGGTTAAGCATTTTGAGACACAAGGGTCTATCAAAGATACCACAAACAGAAAGAGTACGCAAGCAGGTCAATATTTTAAAGTGTTGAAAGAATCATATTGTCAGAGGCTAAGACTTTCCTAAGCCACCACGTCTCTCGGATTTCTCTGTAACAATTTTTTCCCTTCTGGGGATTCCTTAAAAATATTGTTTTCGCCTATAATTCTTAAGCCATTACTCATCTCAGGATCAGCATTCATCCAGAAATTCAAGAGATATACCAAGCAGTTTTGAGAAAAAAATGGAATAGAAAGATCCCTCATTTGTTCTAAGCATGGATACTATCTCTATGCTGATGCTCGCCACCGAGACATTATTATCCATATTTAATTCATTCGAAAAATTTCCAAAAAAGGCATAACATCATACATATAAATAAATATGTCCTAATTATGAAACATTGAAGATATATTCTTTTAGAGCTGTAAAGGGACCTTTGGCCCTCCCTGAAACACTGATAAAAGGATACTGATATTAATATAATACTAATACAAAATCTGATACTTATACGAACTGAATTTAGCATTTCTGAAAGATATTCGTGATATATATTTTAGCTTCTTTCATTTTTCTTATCAAATTAATTACTTTATGATTCTAAATTAATCAAGTTGTAAATATAACATTAAATTTAAAGTATACTTTTAAAAAATTAAATGTATTGCTATACGGAATTTTTAAATGGAGAATATAATTTTTTGTTTTATATCATACCTGATTCGTGCTTTTTACATAAAAAATATGACGAGAGATTTTTCAAAATAATTTCTTTTAGAATTACAAATATGCATGATTACAAAATTTGGTACATATTTTCAAAAGAATTCTGTTTGTAGAACGTTTAAAACATGAAAATTCTTTCAGATAAGTTGAGCACTGAAGAATTGAGCTTTAACATTGAAATAATTTGTAAATTTAATTTTTGGATAAAAATGAAAGAAATTTCTTGGTGAAATTTTAATCCAACTTTCAAAATAGCTACGTGGTGGCAGATATGATAATTATTTCCTTTCATCGGAATTTTTTTTCTTAATTCATGTAACACATTTATGTTTACTCAATTTTTTTCTCTACAGTATTAAATTAAATGTTTATTTTATTGAAAATGAAGTAAAAAAGTTCTTTATTATTTCGTGGCACGTTTCTAAAACGCAGTTAATATAAGTCATCACTTTTTCATTATGAACTCCTATATTAAGGAGAAAAAAAACCGACTAAAAGAAATTTCTTTAGATTATAACCGCAACTGATTGCAAGCGTCTTGCAAGAAGTTCTGAAAAATAAAAGTTGAAAGACTGCAGAAACTACCTTGAAGATAATGATATCGCATATTGTAAATGAAAAAAAAAAAAAAAAAAAAAATATGAATCATAGTTCAATTGACCATGGGTGTGATACATAATACAAGAAGGTGCAGGTTAGTTTGTAAATATATTTTTGTATGTTTTCATCAAATAAAAGCTTGCTTCTGAAGTATTGTATTGCTTAATATATTTCAACAATCACACTTTAGATTGATAAGCTAATAAAAACAGTTTTGAAAACCAGGTTTGTCCCACCCATATTAGTCACCGTTCATGATCTTACACACCAGATTTGGCCAGATAAACTTGATTTAATTTTAAACTGCCAAAAATATAAATTTAATCGTAATCATTTTTTATACAAATCAAAAAAATGAGAACGTAAATAAGTAATGAAATTTACAATCCGAAACTTATAGATGGATTATTTAAATTATATAAGGATCAAAATTATTCATATCAGTAATTACAACCAAATGTTTCATTAAAAAAATTTTGAAATTGAATTTATATAAAGAATAGAATTTACAGAATTGTGGTTGTCGTTCTATGATAAATGAAGCACAATGGAATCTTCAGGTATCAATATGAAGGAATTGCATTTGAGTTAGTAGAGAATCCACAACTAAAATGAATGGAGATAACAGTCTGTATTACACTGTAGCCCATAAAACTAACCAATTAAAATAAAGATTAGTGATTATGTTGAACCGAATTTTTTTTTAGAATTAATGAAGTCAATGGAAAAAAAAGAAAGAAAAAGAATTGTTAGTTGAAATTTATGTACGGAATTTTATATCTGAATTTCTTTTTCTCTTGATAGCTTTCGTGTTGCTTCTAAGTGTGACATTAATAAACTCTCTCAATTGAATTTCATGTTAAATTTTTACAATATGAATTTTGTTATATTTTTTAAATAAAGAAATCCTTGTACTTTTCATAACAATAACAAATGGAGGATGCTTCAAAATTCAAGGGCAAACATTTAAAGGGTGATATAAAACATCTAAACAAGTAATTTTCACCACACGATGCATGTACGGCGCTGTAGTGCAAAGCATAAAGCGAGAGTTTTCAAACACATAAATCCAAGGTAGAAATGAGGATGTGTAAGAAAACTCGCGCTTTGTGCTTTCTATTACAGTGACGTATAGCAGATCACCACTAGCTCTCCGCCTGTGCATTATTGTCTATATGTTTTCTATCACCCCATAAATTCTTGCCTATGAGTTTCGAAACACCCTGTGTAGTTTTTGGTAATGAAAGGATTTTGAGATGTGTCCACATTTATATTATATACCTTAATTTTTTTCAAGTTAATTTGCATTCCAGAAACGGCAACGTTTAGTTGTACACTTTTTTTTATTTACAAATTCAATGAGTCACGTCGCGACTGTTTTGTAAATCCAGGGATTAATTTAGGAGGGTTAAAAGTTGCATATTTTATACAATTTATATTGTGGCTAAATATGCTTTGCTATGGATTCGATATAATGAGATTATTATTAACTTACTCTCTGTCTCCTAATCTTCTAATTGATAGAACTCTTGCAATGTTGATGTCCATTGCTTAGATATCAAAAGTTTATTTGCAATTAAATAGATTTTCAATTCTTATTATTAATTTAATTTTACAAGATTACATTAATCGTTAAGTACTGAAAAAGTTCAAATATACCTGTTGTTAACAATATAGAGCGACGCATATTGTATAAGATGATTTAATGACAGTAAAGTAATCTCAAAATCCCGAAATGTAACAATTATAAGTTAATAATAAAAATATGTAGCAACAAAAATTATTCCAAGAACTCGATACATTCTTAAAGAATCTATTCAGTTTAATCAGCGACAACCTGAAATTCATAGATTTTTTTTAAAAAAATTAGTTTGATTTTTTTTGATTGATTGCTTAAAAGCAACAGGGGGCTATTGGTGATGGACCACGTAATTCTGAACTTCGGGCAAGTGACGAGGACCACCTGAAGTGGCATATCTCTCTCCAAACTTCCATGCCACATCATAGGGAAGACTTGGACCTCAACAGGTTTAACCCTGCAACACGGTAGGTAGACATCATTTTAAAGTACATTTGCAAAACCGTAACTAATTGTGCGCAGAAAAAGTTGAAAATATTAGTACATAAAGTGAAAATATTGCCCTTGAATGTTATCGAGACAATTATTAAAAGCAAATCATACTTTTTTTCTTTTATTTTTATTAACAATAGCTTACTTCAAATTCTTTTTAAAATAAAACAAGAATTGAAATTCTTTATATTAAAAAATACCCCGTAGCACAAATGTTTCAATTGAAGCTTGTATAAAAGAAAACAGCACGCAGAAAAAAAAAGTAGGCGTACACAATAACTTTCCAAGTGATGGCATGCGTAGAAAACTAATCGACTATTTTAATGGGATGCAAAAAACTCCGCGAGATTCAAGGCAACGTTTTATGCCTAGTCCTCATTCATTGAAAAAACATTGAGTTTTTGTTTGGTCGGTCTTTGTCACATATGTTGCATAAACTCAGTTTTTCCTTCGAAATGAACTGCCGATTACCTTGAACTTAAATCAAAGAGCCAAACGGAAAAGCATGTTTCAATGTAGCATTCATCCCAAACATTTCAAATTACGAAATGGATACATTAACCTTACATGTTGCTCAGCAACCGAATATCTTCTTTATTTGTAATCATCATTTGCTCACGAGCCATGGAGAGTTTCAATGCTTTCATTCCACAAAGGTTACTAATTGTAATTAAAATTTGTTCCCTATGATACATTTACAACAACGAGTCCCTCAATGATCCTTTTTCAACGAGAAATCAATTTTACTGAGAAACAGATTTGTATAACAAATCACTTTAAATGACTCAGAAGAATTTTTTATGTTAAAATAAATTTTGTTCCACTCATAAATTCGATGACTAATTCAGATCAACATTACTTTAATCTCCTCAGACCCAAGGCCAACTTAGAACGATAAATTTTAAAATCATTTGTATCAATTGGTTCTAAGTGCATGATAAAGTACTGAAAAATTGTTAAAAAAATTATCTTATTTTTGAGAAATTAAGTGTCTTCTGGAGGAGACATTAGGACAAAGTGACAACCACATGTTAATTTAAAATCTTAATTAGTAATTCTTGCATAAAGTAAAATTCGAATCACAAAATATTCCTGCCCGAACTGTTAGCAGAAGGATCTTTACTTCTCCAAATTTATCATTCATTTTTTCTCTCTCTCTTCATCTTATACTTAATTTCTCAATTTTTATTTGTTTCTTATTGAAACCTCGTGATTTACAAGAAATGTTGTTTGCGAGTAAAGGAATTCTAGTTTTTTCTGCCCGATACATTCGAATTCTGGGAAATTTTAAATTGGACATAATTACAGTGATCACTAAGAACTGTTTCATTTCTTTTTCTGACAGATACAGATTCTTGCCTGAATCCCTTAAATATCTACATTTGGTGAATTCTGTTAACATTTAAAGAATGTCATTCAGAGCTGAAATATATGTCATAATTAAAGTTTCAAATCAAGTGATTTGAATAGCCATTGACCCAATGTCTCCTACAAATAACAGCTTTCTAAATCAGAAGAGGAAGATTTGGGTGAGAAACTAATAATGTTATATATAAACAACAGTTTAATAATTTCCTATTATACAAATAATAAAAAATATGAACACTGAACGATGCGCAAGCGTGTAATTTTCTTTCTCTCGGAAAACACCATTTTCATTTTACCATAAATAAGCTACGAATAAAAAAAAATGTGCACTAAAAATAATTTCTTTCAGTACTACCATCTATTAATAAGAAAATTAACTAATTCTGGGTACTAATGACGCCTTTTATTTAACTTGACGGTATTTTTTGAAAGTGTTGTTAAGTGCCTCCTACAGGTGACACCGAGACTCAGGAGGTTAATAACCTTGCTCAAATGAAATTATTCTGTCATTGCAATTGGAGTGGACAGAAGAGTGTTTATTATTGTCATATGCGGTTAAAATAAAATTAGTAGTTCTATCTTAAAGATTTTATAAATTGCGAGATATATTTAAAAAAAAAAATGTAATTTCTATTTTTTCAGAGAATATTTTTATAAAAAATGATAATGCAGCTATAATGTAACTTCTATTCCTTAAATTTATTTTTCAGCGAAGGATGTCCAAAATTTATATGTGGATTTGATGTTTGTCAGAAAGCAAGTTATATTTCACTTTCATTTTTTAAATCTAATTTGAAAAAAACCCGATCACTTTCTCTTCTCTTTTGCTCATTAAGAATCGTGCGACTTACGGTTTTACTATCTGTTAAAAAATTAAATATTCACACATTTATTTAGTTATTAAATTTCAAGTTTTGGGGGAATTCTATAAAAAGATATCTCTTAAAAATCTATTTGCAAGCATTAATAATATTTTAACCATAAGAAATGAATTGAACAAATATGACATATGTCATATGCCAAAAAAAATTCCTAAATTTTTATTGTGATATTTGTATAAATTCAATTACGAATTGATTTTGTGTACTTTTGTCTTACAATTTGTAATGTATCGCTTATACCAGTTTTAACATGCGGAGAAAGAAAAGAGTGGATTTATTTAACTTAAAGTATGAAATGAATCTTAAAGTAATTGTTTATTGCAATAATAGATTGCTATTTTATAAAGTGATGATTGATCCCTTTTTCCTCATGTAACTTAATTCATAATAATTTTTGATTTTAAATCCATTTGTTAGGAATGATATTATTAATTTTAATATTAAATTTAAAATTTCACAAAAATGTAAATCTTATAAAATACAATAAGTATTCTGATAGTAATTTAAGAAATCTACAGCAAATAATAAGCCTTGTAATATTTAATATATTTAGGGAAACTTATTTGAAGTGGAAAGCCGTTTTAAATATTACGCTTAAGCCAATAAGTATACCTCAAATATTGTTTTTCATCGATTCTATCATCTTCACAAAATAAAGTTTCATTCCACAAATAAAACCAATTTTCTTTGCTATAAAAGCAAAAAAGTTTATAACATTTATATTACGTATGAACAAAAATAAACTTCGAGAACGTAATACATTTATTTATAAAAAAATTCTTTGTTTCATAAATTCTATTTTTCAAACTTTTTAGTACAAGAAAAAAAATTGTATTTCCTGTGAAGTTTAGAATAATTTATTATCATTAAAATTATCTTAAAATATGGAATCGAAGTGGTTTTATTGAAAGTCATCATTTCACACGATTTAGATACTTTTCAATAATTCGCATCCCGTTATTTATTGTAAAACTCCAAAGCAAAACAATGAATACAGAAATAGAAATCAAAATTTAAATTAAGATACGTGTCACCAAAAAATTATTGACAATATTTGTTTTGCTACAATTAGCAAATATTCATTTACAATACATACACTTACTTAATCTATGACGCATGATTATTGCTTTTGGAAAATTTATTACTCAAACGAGATTACCTTTTTAGTAAAAATCTAAAGAATTATTCTAGGAAATATGTTGCATTTTTTAAATGAGTTAAAAAATTTATTAATTTAAAAATAAGACGATTTAAATGCTATCGTATAAGCCGCCAAAATAATCAGATTTCTTTATATTCCTGAAATTAGCAAATAATTCCTTCGTGTGCCAGAATACATATAATAAAAAATGCAAATTCAAGTGTAAAACATGATCTTATCACTTCCAAAAGATTATTTCACACAAAAATGCGGAATTCGTAAATTTGCAGAAAGATTTAAAAAGTCGCCGTCTTTCAAGGTTCATTGAAAAAACAAAATACTTTTTTTGCTGAATTCCATCAAGCTATCTTATGCTTCTCACATGAATTAAAATATGTCATTGTCAAGGTTACATGCGTCGTTAATGCCTATCCAGAAATCACTTTCAGTATCATTATTTCGATATTTTTTTTAACCATACGATGTTTAAATATTTAATGCCATTTGAATTGAATGAGATAGCATGGTACACTGAAGTGATATAATGGCTATTAAGATGTTTCTTTGCATAAGTGATTTGGTAGAAGTTCTGAAGATGTATTATTAGTTTCCATGATGTGATATAATCCTTGTTTCTAACATCTAGTAAGTTTAACTGACACCTGGTAAGTTAAATTTTAGGTATATTTTGTTGTAATATAAATAAAAAGTGTTAATGCCAATCAAAACAAAATTCTCTGAGTAAAACAATAAATTGTTAGTAAACTTGTAGATTTTAACTTAAACGCAACATTCTTACAGCATTTTTCACATACAAATAAAGGAAAAAAAAACCATTAAATCCTTTATTCTAAAAACTAAATATCTACATAAGGATCTTTTTTGAGAAAAAATAGGAAATTCTTAGGGGATTCTTATGAAATTATATGTTTATAAGATTTCTTTATTTAGTACATATTCCAAGATAATCATTATTTTCCTCGATATCGTACATTGCCCTTTTTAGGTCTTGACGTTGTGATTGTTCAGAAATGAGATGTAAATACAATTCTAAAAATTACACTTTTTTATATTAAAATATTCTGAAAATGCTAAATGTATTCCAATTATTTTATATAAAACTAGTGACAAAAGTCTCGAACCCTTAAAATTTGCATGAGAGAAATTTTTTTAAATACCTCTCTCTCAAACGCTCTGATACATATGCATGTACACACGCACACACCGTTTAAATTTACTCAATATAGATCCGATTTTAACATTTTAATCAGATATTTTACCTACATGTTTAGTACTTTATTCATTTGTTTATGTTTCAAATTAACATAACTAATTAATAGTTGATATAAGAATTAAATTTTAAGTAATATATGGACTATTTTTTTAATTCTAAATTATATTACTTAATTTTCTTCACAAGGCAGCAAAATATGAATTCTTAGAAGTCGAATTTTTAATTATATAAAAGTTATTTTCGTTTTCCTTCTGTTTCTATGACGTCTAAAACTCATTTCACCCTTTAAATAGATTTTAAAATCAATTTAATGCAGGTCTCATAATAAATAACTCAATTGTCTCATAAAAAAAGGAAAACATGGACAAGCAGATATCTTACAAATTGATATCTTCTGTCAAACGTTATTTACAGTGTCACCGGCCCCAAGCATCAGTTCTGCTGCAATAAACACGGTTTGCGTGCTGAATTCAATCAAAAACAGCATTTCACTTCACTTTTTTTACCTGGATTAATCTAGTTTGTCGCGTTGATATATCATGATTAAGCGTTAGCATTTTTGTCGATTGTCTACCTGAACTACAACAGTTATTGTGTCTTAAAAAGATTATTCTTGATTAATAGAGTCAATAAGATTATTTTTATTGAATGGCTTATTCAGATTTGTATTTTAATTTATATAAATTATTTTATTTTGAGCTAATAAAAGGGAAAGATTATTCATTCTATTTCAAAATAAATTAATCAAATTTGGTAGTCATCATATTCACTTTATTAATATTAAAAGATCACATTACGTGTAAGTGATTCTTTATTAATATATTAATTTATACGTTAAGAAAAAGTATATAAATCAATTTATATATTCTTAACATGAATTTGCTTTAGGTAAATAAAAATTTATACTTTCTCTGGATAGTTTAAATTTTATTCGAAACTATAGTAAGAGGATTAAAAAATTGCTAAATTAGCATTTTTAAAGTTCCAATAGATTGAGAATCATACAAAAATTGGTTGTTTATGTAAATAATATTGAACTATAAGAAATAAAGAGGAAAACTACCTTTTGTTTGATGAGCTCTGTTTTATGCAAATTACGACGAATTACCTGAAGCTGACCCCATATTCCTTTTCAGTCAAATCGATTTGCTTTATGCAAAATAGGTTTGATATTAGAGAAGCCCCATTCTCTTCTAACTCCACTTCCTGTAACTATTATATACGAGTATAACTGTGCTCGCTTGTTTTGAGCCGATTGAGTTCCGGCACAAACTTTAAAAATGTTATGTGTTGTTTTCTTAAATCTCTTTTTTGTTTTCTTAAGTGAGATATTATACCAAAATTTTTATAGTACTAATTGTAATTGCACTGCTGGCCTTTGAAATTGAAACACTAGGAAAGAATGATCTGACGAACGTCAAAATCACATGAAAGGAAGAAGATGTTACAATATACTAATGATTAATATTTCAGCACATTTAAACGATGCATCACGGAGAAACGATCTCGGAAGTACTACATAAAAGAAAAGTTGTATAGTGGATTTCTCATTCGGAAAGCGCTTTGTAAGGTCTGGGGTTTGCTCAGAATACCGTTATGCCTCGAATAAGAAGAGAAGAAATGCTTACTAGCAAGTGCCGAAATTCGATAGAGTTAGGATCGTTACCTATCGAGAACGTGGATTATCATTCTGTGATATCGTACTGGTCGAAATCCAACCACTGTCATGCGAATATAGGATCAATGGGTTACTGAGGGTCATAATGAATGGCATGGAGGATCTCCACGCCCTCCCATAACTAATGCCCAAGAGGATAGACATGTTGTGGGGTCAGCCCTGCAAAACCGTACAACCACATCGTGGACCATTAGTCAGGAAAAGGGCATGTTTGCAGAGCGCCAAGTATCCGTTCGTACGGAGCTACAACATTTACATCATCGTGGACTGTCAGCAAGGCGTTCATTACTTCGGCTTAGATATGCTGAATGTATCTTTATATGAATTTCTTAAATCTGGTTGAAGACCCAAGTACTCTAGTTGGAGTGGAAGTCTGGAGAAGGTGCCAGCTCAAGTGACGTCTTCTTCTCATGACCGAGGTTCATAATTACAAGTCGGTTGCTAATAATCCTCGTTTTGTTTTTCAATGCGACGTTATTCAACAATCACAATCATCTGCGTTTCAAGATAGTAGTAACAATTCCTCTTTTCCTAAAGACAGCTAAGAACATAATAGTAATTTTTAATTTCAATTAAATAAAAGGCAAATGCAAATATATCTTTTTATTAATTTATAAAAATGATAAGGAATCCTCTTTTTATTTATTGCTCGTATTAAAGCTTACAAAAACACATAGAAGAAAATGGGATGATAATTTTATTTGGTAGGATAATTATTTATTCTAATCAGGTTATAAATATTTGAACAATCTGTATATTTAAATTTAAAAAAATAAAGAAATTTAAGTGACTCTTTTAATCTTTTTTGTTGCATAACAATTAATTACACTTAATGATAAAACATCTTTTTCTATCAATATTAATAGGAAAAACCTGTTAGAGACTGAAATTAAATCGTGTTTTGAAATTTCAACATTTTAGAGATTTAATATTATGAAAGTTATCCTTAAGATTTTTAAAAAAATGTATTTATCATAATTTGTGTGATGTTCTAATTTGATACGTTTTTAATATTTCCTTTGAAGGGGTTTCTGGGGGATTTTGGAGGATACTGATTTCTGCTTTTTTTTGGATATTAAATTTGACAACTAAATTTTATATTTTGACAATTTTCTAACAAAAGTCTTTATTCTGTGAAAGGGTTTTAAAATGATTTTTAATATTCACATTTTACAAAATTGAAAATTTCTCCTGGAGTCTTAGGGATTTGCAATATCTTTTGGAACATGAAATTTTAATTATAATAACTATTTACTTTTTACGGTATTGTAAGATTTTATGAATTTTTCCACTTTATCAATTTAAAAAAACAAGTTAGGATTATAAAGATAACTAATTATTGTTTCTTTGTGAATAATTTTATGAATATGAGCATAGCTTACGTTTACAGGCACATATTTTATTCACTGTATTCAAAACTTTATTAATTTTTTTATCATCTAAAATTGAGTTTTAATACTTTGTATAAATCTTTTTTGGATGTTTATTTTTTATTGGAATTTGCTTTTGTTGTTCAGCTGCTTTTAAATGCTCTCAAACTGAAAAATTTTCATTCTGTATTCGATGTAATCATTGGTATTTATTTCATATTCGTAGCATCACAAATTTTTGAAGATTCTGCTTCAAAAGGATTCTTGAACTTTTTGCACTTAGTCTTTATCACTTACTCACATATATGTCATATGATACATGATGTGCTTTTTATCGATTAAAATTAGAATATTACGTCTAGTTTAAAGATATTTCGATATTTTTGCAAGCGTGGATTTAGGTATGTTTTTATTTTTAATTTTTGTTCAAAATATTGTGATTGAAGAGTTTTGCTCTGAATGTTTATGGTTGGAAGGTTTTGCTTCCTATTTTCTAGTTTTCTTTTTGAATAATTAATTTTAATTTATTTTTTTGAGTGATCCAGATTTTGCCTAGCAAGATGCATTGGGAGAGGATTAGTATCATAGAACATGTTTAACCCTCTATCCTCCCCAATTCAGTCCCCAGTCTTAATGTACATGCCTTGTTTCTTGTTTTGCTGGGTATTTTCTGAAAAAAAAAAGCTTGTTTCTTTTGTTTTTTGCATTTTTCTTTGTTTATTAACTATTCTTTCTGTTAATTTGTTATTTTATTATTTATTTGTGCATATATTGTGTATATATATATATATATATATATATATATATATATATATATATATCGTTTTTGACGTTTACTATTAAAAGAATGAAAATAAAGATAAAAACGAGATTTTTATGAATGATAATATATAGCTTTAATATAACCTATTAAAAATTATACCCACCACTATTTTTTAAAGAATTTGACACTTACAAAGTAATCAGAAAAAAAATTAGGAAATCGCACTTGTATGTTTGTAGAATTTTTTTTATGTTTGGTGATCTTCAAGTGTTCGTATTGTTAATAATCATCAGATTACAGTTCATGGTTGTCCTAAGACAAAAACACATCAGGTTGTATAACAACAACAATTTATTTACACTCCTTACTACCGCTAGTCTACAACAGCTCCTCTCGGAGATTCCGTCGGGTCCCTTCTGAGGGCATCGTGTGATATCAAACACTCTTCCCTTTACAAATGAACGCCATCTAGAGGCGGGCTTTAAGTAGGGAATTTAACAGTACTAAGATATTATTATAGACTATGTTTCGGAGATGTCGTTTACCCAATTCGTTAGAGTTGAAGGCATTCAGTAGTCTTAGACTCTAAAAATTCTGGGATCGAATTAAATTTGAAAATTCAGTATCAAGAAGGACTGATCCAGGCCGGCTAATGATTAGAACCCATGAACAAGATCACTTTATAAACCTATCGCCCCGGAGTAGGAGGAATGCTACTGTGCCTCAGTGATTTCAGATGATTGCGCCATAACTGGAACGACAATATCTGCTACTACGGCGCCAAGACGTCTTTATAGTCAGAGGACTCTCTATGAAAGATGATCACTTACGTGAATCCTTCTTAATCGCCGGCGCAGAAGTAGCAGTTTATTTTTGGCAAGATTGCATTTTACATTATTCTAATTACATAGTAACTGGCTTCTGTACTCTTCATTGACGAGTCTTTGTTCATTATTGGGAGTGATTCAGGTCATATGTTGATCTGAAGTGAACAAAGCATTAAATACTAGTAGTCTAACATTGCTGAAAAACACAGTTATAGAGGAGCTAGAAACATAGCTTGAGGTAGAATTTCTCTGAATGCCCACATTGCCTGCATGTACTCCTCGAAAAGCTCTGACTTCTGAGAAATGTCAAGACGAGATTCTTGCTATATATGCCTTTTCATGTAATGGTGATATGGGTGATTAATTCAACCAGAGGGATAATTCTCAACCTCAGAGAACTAAGCTTGTTAATAGATATCTTGAGGAATAAAGTTTGGAGTGAATGGAACTGCGAGCTCGATCAGTGAACATTAATTTGATAGAACATCTTTCATACACCCTAGGTAAACAGGTGGTTTCCTTAAGTCCTCTTCTGATGTAGTTGAATGAGTTGGAACAAGGGTAGTTTGATGTAAAGGCGTTGATTCCCGTTCTAGCGTCAGAGAAATTGATAGTAAGGAAAGTGTTGATTCGTCTAATGCGGAGGAAATGGATGCGGATACATAGCATATATATATATATATATATATATATACTGTTGGGCAAAACTTAAGCAACAATATAACTTTTAAGCAGATAGCCATGAAATTGCAGAAAAGGGGTTATTACGATAAGTACAATGAATGCCCAATTCAGTAGAAAGGTGATGCGGATGCAAATATCAGGAACAAAAAGTCATAGGCGACGTGAGCGTACGCAAAACGCGTGCTGCTGGAGCGCGCGGCTCAAGACAACATTGAAAGGAACAACGGAGGTGCAATCAAAGGCATTCGCTGCAAGTGAGTTTTTTTCGTGAAATACGACTAGAAGAAATCACCTGTGTGACTTAACAAGTGGAAGAATGATCGGAAAGCTGGAGGAGAGGCGTAGTTTGACCAGAGTAGCTGAAAAATTTCGGAATCAACAAAAGTATCGTTACGCGCTCTTGGAAAGCCTTCCAAACCATAGGTACAGCTGTTAGAAAGATTGGTGGTGGCCTAATTAGGAAAACAACTGCAGTGGATGACCGAAATATCGTCCTGCAGGCGAAAATAGTACGATACCAGTCAGCAAGCGCCATTGCTCTTCAACTGTGTACAGCAACAGGACGACAAGTGTCGTGGTTTACTGTGGCCAGACGCCTTCCGAAAGATGGCCTATTCACCCTCCCGGTGACCTGAACGCTGCATCACTTTGAAAATTGACCTTCGGCGACACCGTTTAGAGTGGTGTAAGGAGCACAAAAACTGGACATATCATCAATGGAGTCGTGTCCTCTTTGCGTATGAAAGTCGTTTCAGTGCCACAAGTGGTTCTCAACGACAGTTGATTTGGAGAGAGGTCGGGACACTGTTTCATTCCAGTAACATCACGGAAAGAGACCGTTACGGTGGGCATGGAGTTGTCATCTGGGGAGGTATTATGCTGAACGTTATCCACGTTTTCGGACGGAGGTTCTATAATAGGATCGCTATTGTAAGAAGGTGATCTTTCCCCATGTGCGTCTGTTACGAGGCGCTATTTCCTCAGTTCAGACTTCAGTTTTTATGGATGACAATATACGACTACACCGGACTTCTGATGTTCAGCAGCTAATGGAAAGTGAAGATATCACTCGAATGGGGTGACTAATGTTCTCTCCTGACTTAAATCCCATAGAATATGTGTGAGAGCTTTGAGGAGACGCCATACGGCACGAATACATCCTCCGGGGAATATCCAACAACTGAAATAGATACTGGTTGAGATATGGACACCTTTACCTCAAATCTGTTGGGTAATCTGGTGCTGAGTATGGAGAGACGATGCGAAGCAACCATTGCAGTAAGGGGAGGGCATATCCCCTACTAAGGAGCAACATCTGCTATTTATTCTTCCTTTTGGATAGACAATCATGTGTAACGATACACTATGAGTTCAATAAAGCCTTTTTTTTTGTTTGATTCCATATTATATGCATTGTATTCCTTTTTGCGCAAAAAAATACTTTCGTCATCGTTTAAGTACAAAGTGCTGTCTCTCATTTCTGAATTTCACGTCTCTCAGATAATTTCTTGGGAAGTTATGGCAAAAACCCACCTGTTGCTTAAGCTTTGCACACCAAAACAAATAAGTCTACATATAGTCAAATAACGTAAAACTAGAAGGACGCAGTAACAATAAAAAAAGACATTGCTTTAGTTAACCCAAAAATATATGTCGTACCTGACCACTGTTCAAAAAATTATTTTGTTTTTACTGATATTTTTGATGTCTGCTTTCACCAGTAATGAACTTAATTTTCAAATATTCGTCATAATAAAGTTCTCCTGAGTTTTTTATTGAATTGAAATAAAATATATGTCTGATACCCGCTTTCATCACTAATAATTTCCATTTTCAAAAATATGTCGTAATGAATTCCCCCCAATTTTCTTATTGGATTGAAGTGAAACAAATACAAAAATTAAGTATTTTATTCACTTATCGATTTATGTATTACCTTAAATGATATGTAAGCTGGTATCAAGATATGACGCAAAATGAATAACATTATTCAGAATTTTAAGACAGCTGTAAGGCAACCGGATTTTTTTTTTTTTTTGCTTCAAGAATTTCAAACTATGCCTTTTTAAGCTGGCTTCTTTCTTGGAATGTTTTGAAGTCAAATGATTTTAATATTGATTTACTGTCATTAGCCACTTAAGGGGTAATTGTTTTAGGTAGATCACTTTTGGCGTACCATATTACTTTTCAATTTTTTAGCTTTTGCTTCAATTTGAATTACATGTAGCTGATATAATATTCAATTTAATCATTTATCATTTACTTTAGTTCTATTTACATTTAACTTAAATATATACAATTTAATAATTTATCGTTTCCTTTAATTTTAATATCGGAAAAGTTTACTATTGTTCATTTCTCAATGTTCCATCGTTTACTTTAATTCTTATATTTAATTGAGTAATTTAATATTAATTATTTTTAAAAAAAAAGCGCATCTTGGATGGCTAAATCTGTTCCTTTCAAAATTTTGCATAGAAATTTTTAAATTTTGTATTTTTGTTTTTACATAATAGTAAATTTTTTTTTGTCGTATTGGGTATATATTACAACTGCCTTTTTAGTGATTGTGTGACTTCTTCTTGAACTTGGAAATTATTTAGAAGCAATGATATTGATTACAGCAAGCATATATATTAAATTTTAAAAAACAGTATAATGTTTTTTTTTCAAATTTTTTTTAAAATTAGTATTTCTTTAAGAAATTCACCAATTTCATAATTTAATATGAATCACGCTTATTAATAAAAAAATTCTCGAAGATACCGGCTAAAATATTTACATTTAATTATCATCAATCATGACTGAGTTCTAATAAAAGTAATCGTTTTAGTAGTAGTTCATGAGGCTTCTGATTCATTATGCTATTTTAATGGAGAAATAAAGTATAGCACTCTTTGTCGAACTATTCATCAAGTTGAAATGTTAAAAGAGCGTTTTTCAATCGTTCTAATTTTAGAGGTTGATTTGTTTTTCCATTATAAATGAAACGCGGGAGAGACCGGAATCGAGAAAGAAGATATTTCTATTCTTCTCCTTTTCTAATCTTTCTTAGATCTTGTTATTATCTCTAAATTTCGAACACAATTCCTTCCATATGTCAAATTTGATTTTTCATATCGCCCAAATTGTTTTATTTTATCAAATCCTCAAAAATTTTTTTTAAAGAACGGATTTACTAGGGCGTGAAGCAATCTGCTTGTATGAGTTGCTTGAATCACCTTCAAAAATACAAAACAGAATATAAGATACTATCAATAAACAAATAAACGCTTTCACGACTCAGTTGGCGCCTCAGAGTGGATAAAATTATGCCAGATGGATGAAAAACATAAAAATGATGCTCAAAACGTTCTACTTTTTTATGAAAGAATTTTCCTTTTAATATCTCAATTCAAACAAATCTTAATGTAGACATTAATTAAAAAGCGAAACGTGTGGATTCCTCAAACATCCTTCTGTTTATAATTCACAAATCTGCAAGATAGCTCTTCTTTAGAATGCGGAAATTAGATAATTGCTTAGATGAAAAATTTGAAACAAAACTCGGGTGGGAACGTGCTTGACCTGTGAAAATTTTTTTTTTTTTTTTTGCAGTGTTTTACTTTTGTTTTGGAATCTTCATACATTCCTTTTCTCCCTCGTGTTCTATCTTATTCACCTAGTCACCAAGGTAGACATTCAGGTCGAAATCTGAGCCCCTGGCCTACTAATTATTCACTGTTCTATCACGTGACCATTTTGTTGGTGGTGCTCTTTTGCTACCGTATGGATAACAAATAATGACGAAAGGAAAATTGCAACTTTCACAGCTTAGAAAGTATCTTAGGGTCAGTCGGTTATATTATGAAATGTTTACTTGGGCAAGCGATTATTTCTGTAACACTCAATTATACAAAGCCCCATTCAAAAATACTGAAAAAGAATAAATCACATGGGTCTTCTAGAGAAAGAGTGAAATAACTCAGGTAAATATGACTAAATGAATCATGTTATACAAATGATTGGAAATTAGATGAAATGTGTCTCATTCACCAGTTTTCTTTTAAAAATTGTGAATTTCGTAATTTTTTTTTATATATTTGTGATGTTTTTTCAAAATTAATTATTTTCATGCATTTTCACTTATTTTTTTCCCTTTATATTTGAAAAGCATCCAAAATTAGTTTAAAATTTTTTTGAAGGGTGTCAAGCTTTTACACTCACAAAATTCATATTTTACGTTAATTAAATGTGCGTGTGTTACTCAATTTGTTGACTTGATTTACAAACTCCACCCTGCTGAGTCACGTTCCATTTACGCATTGAGTCTTAACAGTTTTGACTGGCAATGAGGCTTTTCAAAACTGATTCATTAGATTCTCAAATATATTTTGCGCTCAGTCGATTTTTTCATGTCTTCAGTTTTCTTATCTATTACATAAAAGGATTTGATTATCGTATTGAAGTCTGAAGATTGTGTTTTTTCTTTCGTAGATCGAATCCTGATATATTATATCCTTAATTTATAAATGTCTTAAAATGAAATACAATTTCAATTTTCTGATGTTTTTCTAATTATGCAAATCATCGCAACAAGTATTAACGAGATAATTTATCTGATTCAACTCATTCCACTGCTAAAATGGAATGCTTAGTTGTATTTTGGTTCATTAATTTTAAATTTATTTTAATATTTAAATTGATGAAAATATATCATTATCATTCCTTAATAATACATTTAATTCGAAGAAAATACAGAAATTTAAAAAAAAAAATAAATAAGTTGTTGAGTATTTGCAGATGAAATTTTATGACAAATGTCTTAAATTTAAATAATTCGAATTTTACGAGTAACACACAAAAATAATTGCATTTGAAAATGTCGGAAAAAAAAAAAAAACTTAGATAAATAGCGTTTGTTTTAATCTTTTTTTTCTACTAACTGAACATTTTTATCTAATATACCATTTCCAAACAAAAATTTATGTACTGAAAAAAAAAATTAAATTGTCTCTGTTGGGTAATCTGGTGCTGAGTATGGAGAGACGATGCGAAGCAACCATTGCAGTAAGGGGAGGGCATATCCCCTACTAAGGAGCAACATCTGCTAGTTATTCTTCCTTTTGGATAGACAATCATGTGTAACGATACACTATGAGTTCAATAAAGCCCCTTTTTAATTTGTTTGATTCCATATTATATGCATTGTATTCCTTTTTGCGCAAAAAAATACTTTCGTCATCGTTTAAGTACAAAGTGCTGTCTCTCATTTCTGAATTTCACGTCTCTCAGATAATTTCTCGGGAAGTTATGGCAAAAACCCACCTGTTGCTTAAGCTTTGCACACCAAATCAAATAAGTGTATATATATACCAATTACTTCAACGTTGACTTATGTATTAACCATCCAAGGGGCTATTGCTTTAGTTAACCCAAAAATATATGTCGTACCTGACCACTGTTCAAAAAATTATTTTGTTTTTACTGATATTTTTGATGTCTGCTTTCACCAGTAATGAACTTAATTTTCAAATATTCGTCATAATAAAGTTCTCCTGAGTTTTTTATTGAATTGAAATAAAATATATGTCTGATACCCGCTTTCATCACTAATAATTTCTATTTTCAAAAATATGTCGTAATGAATTCCCCCCAATTTTCTTAATGGATTGAAGTGAAACAAATACAAAAATTAAGTATTTTATTCACTTATCGATTTGTGTATTACCTTAAATGATATGTAAGCTGGTATCAAGATATGACTCAAAATGAATAACATTATTCATAATTTTAAGACATCTTTAAGGCAACCGGTTTTTTTTTTTTTTTTTTTTTGCTTCAAGAATTTCAAACTATGCCTTTTTAAGCTGGCTTCTTTCTTGGAATGTTTTGAAGTCAAATGATTTTAATATTGATTTACTGTCATTAGCCACTTAAGGGGCAATTGTTTTAGGTAGATCACTTTTGGCGTACCATATTACTTTTCAATTTTTTAGCTTTTGCTTCAATTTTAATTACATTTAGCTTAAATATATTTAATTTAATAATTTATCGTTTGCTTTAATTGAATTACATGTAGCTGATATAATATTCAATTTAATCATTTATCATTTACTTTAGTTCTATTTACATTTAACTTAAATATATACAATTTAATAATTTATCGTTTCCTTTAATTTTAATATCGGAAAAGTTTACTATTGTTCATTTCTCAATGTTCCATCGTTTACTTTAATTCTTATATTTAATTGAGTAATTTAATATTAATTATTTTAAAAAAAAAGCGCATCTTGGGTGGCTAAATCTGTTCCTTTCAAAATTTTGCATAGAAATTTTTAAATTTTGTATTTTTGTTTTTACATAATAGTAAATTTTTTTTTGTCGTATTGGGTATATATTACAACTGCCTTTTTAGTGATTGTGTGACTTCTTCTTGAACTTGGAAATTATTTAGAAGCAATGATATTGATTACAGCAAGCATATATATTAAATTTTAAAAAACAGTATAATGTTTTTTTTTCAAATTTTTTTTTAAATTAGTATTTCTTTAAGAAATTCACCAATTTCATAATTTAATATGAATCACGCTTATTAATAAAAAAATTCTCGAAGATACCGGCTAAAATATTTACATTTAATTATCATCAATCATGACTGAGTTCTAATAAAAGTAATCGTTTTAGTAGTAGTTCATGAGGCTTCTGATTCATTATGCTATTTTAATGGAGAAATAAAGTATAGCACTCTTTGTCGAACTATTCATCAAGTTGAAATGTTAAAAGAGCGTTTTTCAATCGTTCTAATTTTAGAGGTTGATTTGTTTTTCCATTATAAATGAAACGCGGGAGAGCCCGGAATCGAGAAAGAAGATATTTCTATTCTTCTCCTTTTCTAATCTTTCTTAGATCTTGTTATTATCTCTAAATTTCGAACACAATTCCTTCCATATGTCAAATTTGATTTTTCATATCGCCCAAATTGTTTTATTTTATCAAATCCTCAAAAAAAAAATTTTAAAGAACGGATTTACTAGGGCGTGAAGCAATCTGCTTGTATGAGTTGCTTGAATCACCTTCAAAAATACAAAACAGAATATAAGATACTATCAATAAACAAATAAACGCTTTCACGACTCAGTTGGCGCCTCAGAGTGGATAAAATTATGCCAGATGGATGAAAAACATAAAAATGATGCTCAAAACGTTCTACTTTTTTATGAAAGAATTTTCCTTTTAATATCTCAATTCAAACAAATCTTAATGTAGACATTAATTAAAAAGCGAAACGTGTGGATTCCTCAAACATCCTTCTGTTTATAATTCACAAATCTGCAAGATAGCTCTTCTTTAGAATGCGGAAATTAGATAATTGCTTAGATGAAAAATTTGAAACAAAACTCGGGTGGGAACGTGCTTGACCTGAGAACATTTTTTTTTTTTTTTTGCAGTGTTTTACTTTTGTTTTGGAATCTTCATACATTCCTTTTCTCCCTCGTGTTCTATCTTATTCACCTAGTCACCAAGGTAGACTTTCAGGTCGAATTCTGAGCCCCTGGCCTACTAATTATTCACTGTTCTATCACGTGACCATTTTGTTGGTGGTGCTCTTTTGCTACCGTATGGATAACAAATAATGACGAAAGGAAAATTGCAACTTTCACAGCTTAGAAAGTATCTTAGGGTCAGTCGGTTATATTATGAAATGTTTACTTGGGCAAGCGATTATTTCTGTAACACTCAATTATACAAAGCCCTATTCAAAAATACTGAAAAAGAATAATTCACATGGGTCTTCTAGAGAAAGAGTGAAATAACTCAGGTAAATATGACTAAATGAATCATGTTATACAAATGATTGGAAATTAGATGAAATGTGTCTCATTCACCAGTTTTCTTTTAAAAGTTGTGAATTTCGTAATTTTTTTTTATATATATGTGATGTTTTTTCAAAATTAATTATTTTCATGCATTTTCACTTATTTTTTCCCTTTATATTTGAAAAACATCCAAAATTAGTTTAAAATTTTTTTGAAGGGTGTCAAGCTTTTACACTCACAAAATTCATATTTTACGTTTATTAAGTGTGCGTGTGTTACTCAACTTGTTGACTTGATTTACTAACTCCACCCTGCTGAGTCACGTTCCATTTACGCATTGAGTCTTAACAGTTTTGACTGGCAATGAGGCTTTTCAAAACTGATTCATTAGATTCTCAAATATATTTTGCGCTCAGTCGATTTTTTCATGTCTTCAGTTTTCTCATATATTACATAAAAGGATTTGACTATCGTATTGAAGTCTGAAGATTGTATTTTTTCTTTCGTAGATCGAATCCTGCTATGTTATATCCTTAATTTATAAATGCCTTAAAATGAAATACAATTTCAATTTTCTGATGTTTTTCTAATTATGCAAATCATCGCAACAAGTATTAACGAGATAATTTATCTGATTCAACTCATTCCACTGCTAAAATGGAATGCTTAGTTGTATTTTGGTTCATTACATTTTAAATTTATTTTAATATTTAAATTGATGAAAATATATCATTATCATTCCTTAATAATACATTTAATTCGAAGAAAATACAGAAATTTAAAAAAAATAAATAAGTTGTTGAGTATTTGCAGATGAAATTTTATGACAAATGTCTTAAATTTAAATAATTCGAATTTTACGAGTAACACACAAAAATAATTGCATTTGAAAATATAAAAAAAAAAAACTAAAAAAAATACCTTTGTTTTAATCTTTTTTTTCTACTAACTGAACATTTTTATCTAATATACCATTTCCAAACAAAAATTTATGTACTGAAAAAAAAAATTAAATTGTCTTATGATTTTAGAATTTTATTAAAAAGAAACAAAAAACAAATCCCCAAATATTCATGTTATGAAATAGTATAAGAATTAATCGATAAAGCTTATCACGTTCGCATTTTTATTTTAGAAAAACATAAAGTTTTATTAATATGTCTTATGTTAAATTGCCTCATCCCAAACATTTTGGAATTGTTATAATTTTTATATTTAATTGCTACAAAATTAATTTTAACTATATATATTAGTGTTTCTTAAACTTCTTCGACTCAAGGTACTCATTTTGAGCTAAAGTTTTCTCACGGCGCCTTACTCTTAGCTAAAATATAAAACTTAAGTAAGAGATAAAAAAAAATTAGATTCTGCATGCCCCTGTGAAGAAGGCGCGGCTTCCCAAGGCAACCACCACACGTATCAGAATCATTGATATATATATATATATATATTCAAAAATAAAGTGTTCATTTTATTTCCTGATCCAATTCTAAATTATTCATTTATTTATTAGATCCCGCCCTCATAAAATTTGTTTAATACGCTTTCCCACAGTCATAAATCTGCCAAAATAATCCCTACTAGACTCTTTGTCTATATCGAAACTCCCTAGAATCCCTGATCCTCTGCCACGTGTTCTATTACGTCTAATGTAGAAAATCTCAGCAAAATAACTAGTGACACGGCGAAAATGCCCTCCTCTCATATGCTCTCTCTTACACTCTTACTCATATGCTCTTCTGTATGGCTCATCTGTAATCTTCATATGGTCTCTCACTTCGGCCTTGGTGGCCGATGCCGAGCTATGTCCATCAGAACGTAACGCTCTTTCTTCTAGAATCAATAAATAATCTGGTTATGAAAAAAAAAAAAAACTATTGTTTATTTCGGCCATGTATTCGCAATGTTTCATTAATATTGAACAAACTTAATATCTTTCATTACTTAAATGTTGTTTCATATATATATATATATATATATATATATATATATGAGCTCTTTATTAAAAATTTTTTTAATAAAGAGCTCAAAGAAAGAGGGAAACAGAGCATGCTTTGACCTTTCGCAAGTGATAGAAAGTTAAAAGCAGTTTTTTTCAAACTCTTCTACCTCTTTCATATAAAGTTTCCTATCATCTGCTTTTTCACTCATGCACTTTTCTTCGAAGTATTGGTGAGAAACTTTCTTACATCATTATATGACGTTCAGTTATTAGCGATTTTCTCTTCACTAACCTCGGGGATTTTATAGCATTCTGATTTGCATTAAATTATAATTTCTTCCCAACCAAAATGAAACGTGATTAGGTAAATTAGATGAAGATGGAATTAAATTGAAATGAATTAGAAATAATAATACATAAATGAAAGGGAAATGAAGGGAGACAGAGGATAACATCAAGTTGATAATTATTAGTGAATTAGATTGAAATACAGCAATTACTTTTTTGGATAGAAGTGATTCTTGGTCTTAGTACTAAGTCACGAAGTGAGATTTGTTGGAATCACCATGAGTGATTTGGTAAGCCGAGTCTTCATACTTGAATCATAATCTAGGACTGACGAGTTAAGTTGGATTCGTGAGAGAACGACCTTATCTATTCTTCAAGGATTAAATAAAGCATATTTTATCTTCTTCTTTCGTATCTTTAATTGGAGTCTAGCAATTATTGTGACTGGTATATTAGGCTAAAAGATGGTGGTAGAATTCAACGATGAAGAAATGGCGTTACAAGTAGAGAAGAAAAACTGTATAAAATTATTTAGGACTGTCTATTTTTTTAAACTTTTTGACAGCTGCAAGTTTTAATTAATATATGTAAAATAAATGATTCTCATGTTATGGCATAACTTGTGACGGGTCTATCAGCGACCTTGTCACTGATAGTCCTCATGGGGGAATTAGCACTTATTTGTATCAGAGGACTTCCTCCGAAGAAGAGAACGGAGATATGCAAATTAAGACTATTATGTGTGTATATATAGTGTAAGCTTTCAAGAGAAAGCAAGCCAAGGGGTACGGAAGCCAAGCCTAGCCAAGCGTAGCGGGTAGCCAGGCGTAGGGGAGCCAAAGGGGGGATTGAGCGGGGAAATAGATAGTATAGATTTCTAGTTTGATTGTTCTGTAGATTTGTAACTGAGCTGTCAATAAAGTGATTGTTTTAGAAATGTCTACCCTTCCTTCCCATTCGGTTGAAAACTTGTTACAAACTACTCTGGTCAAAATAACTTCAAGACTTTCTTTTTGGATTGAATGATTCTGAATGATAATAACAATTTTTCTTTCAGTTGAAAACATGCATGATACTTGAAAGGCTAATATAGGTACTAAAAAATGTGCTCCAGCCTGGAGTTGAAAACACAGATTCTTTCTTTATTTATTTGACTAAATAACATGGATACATAAATTCTGTGGTGAGGAGATACGAAAATATGTATTTTTTTCCAAATGATGTTTATTTGCATGAGTATTTATTTAAATATTATATGAAATTAGGAAAATATTGTTATTCCTATAATTATGCGCTTGTATTATTTTGTGAATTATAAGTTTGTAATCACCAAATAAATTATGATTTGTTGCAATTTTTTTAAATGCTATTATGCAAGTATCAGAAATATTTATTATTACATTTTTAAAGTAAGTTAATAAATTCTGAGTGCATTAATCACGAAAAAAAGTTATCGACTTATAATTAAATTTTGTGTTTCTTTTTCTATCATTCTATATTTTAATTCGTATTTTTTACTTTAAGATGTAATCAAAAAAGAAAAAAAAAAGGGTTTGATGCATTAAAACATTTGAAACATTATTAAAGAAACGATTCGAGAATAAAATTATAGAAAATTTTATTTGCTACTCAACAATTACTGTCCAATTTTACAAAGTTGCAGACAAATAAAGAATAAAATTACGTTTATTTAGTATTTGAAAATAAAAAATACCTTACATTATAATTTTTTTTAAAAAAAAAAAAAAAATTTTTTTTTTTTGCTTCAATTAAATTGACTTGTTTTAAATTTTTCAGACCATTCATACGAATGAATCTGAAACAATGTGTTATTAAAATTAACTTAGAATTATATAACAAATCCTTCAGAGCAATGTATAGATAGAAATGAAGTGTTTGTTGGAAAAAAGGTGTGGGAGGGGGAGTTCCGTTCCGAAAGATTAACGTTCCTGAAGCAGGTTTACTTCAGTCCATAAAAATGAGGTATTTTTGAAACATTTTTATGGTTTTTTTTAATGTTCCTTTGAAAGTATTTATTTTGGTACATTTGAGCTAATGTCAATAAATCAAAATTAACGAGTAAAAAGTGTTATGAAATAGTAGGAATATCGAAATGAATATTGCTCATCAAAGCTGATCAATTTGAATAATTCTTACCGGCATGTAAGAATTGTAACTTGTAACTCCCATTTTCCGTTACTTCTAATTAAACAGTTAATAAATATTATACTCCAATTGAAGATACGAAAAACAAGATAAAGCACACTCACACACAAATTTCTTTTTACATCATTTATCTCTGAAGGATAGCTAAGGTTGCTTGCTCTCTAATCCCCTACTTAACTCATGAATTCTAAATTAAGATCACCTAATAAACTCTTAGCTTACCAATGCACTCGTTCTGATTCAATTACTTTGCACAAACAGCCGGTTCTTTTCAAAAGCTAAAATTAAGATTCTCTTCAATCCTACAGGTTAGCTGTGACGCTTTTTTCAACTTACAATTTTCTCAGCCTGACGTTGTCTTTCACCTCCCTTCATTTTCCTTTCAAATCTCTTTTTTTATATATCATTTTCTCTTTCAACTCATTTCGCTTCAATCTTCATCAAATTTACCTAATCACGTTTCATTTTGGTTGGGAACAAATTGTAATTTTATGTAATTCAATTCACTATAAAGTCCCCGAAGTTAGTGAAGATAATATCACGAATAGCCCAACGTCACAAATTTCCCTCATCAATTACAGTTCATTATTTTTTGAAATATTTCTATCGCATCTAATAAATCAATTTTTAAAAATAAAAATGATGTCGATTTAGGAAAATACATTTCTAAAGATGAGTCGAGTAACTACGTCTCAAACCTTAGAATTTTGGAATAAGATTTCATCAATTCCAAATCAGTTTTGTCATCTGTGAAGTATGAATCAAGCACAAAATTTACCCACCAGATCTCTTTCACCGGGTGGTTATTTCACGCGTTATCCGCTGTCTCAAACACGTGCGAGTCGAACAAAGAAAATCCCAGAAGATTACCTTGAAGGGAAGGGGGAACTCGTGTTCGTTCTGTCTGCATACAAATACTGAGCACACTCTCCTCAAGGCTAAGCGCTTGCATTAAGTGTTGAAAACTTAACCACGCCAAAAGAGATAGTCTAACAGATGGTTTTTCTTTATTCCATTGTGTACCAACAAGTCCCGAAGCAAAAGGAGGACATTCGATTATTGTTTTACTTAAAAATGCTGAAGATCAACCGGTTACTAGAGTCTGTTTTAGGTTCTAGAAAAAATAATGTTTCGTCCCGAAGTGACGCGGTTTTGTACAAATGTCTAGAAAAGTCCTTACTCATCTGTTTAACTTTCGAGTGAAGTGTTCCACAAGGTCTACCTGTGGAGAAACGACCACGCTTCTTGATGTAAAAAAATTGAAGACTTCTCTAAAAAGCGATTTAAAGTGTGACCTTTTATTTGGAATGAAAGATGGCAGAAGGACAAAAAATTCAAAAATAAAATTGAAGAATTTTAGTAATAAGAGTAAAATTAAAGACACCTTACAAAAATAATGTTGTTCAGTCCTAAGTGTTGTTCAATTAATGCATCACATTAAAGTGATTTAAAAAAAAACCACTAGTTATTTCATACAATTTCTTCTGCCATTAATTACTTATCAAAAACGATTCAACCCAAAATATGCGTATATTCCTGTGTAATGCGCTTTTCCCAAATGATGTGCAAACGTTTAAATAATAAACGAAATAAAACCGATGCGCTTCTTTAAATGTTTTATCTGTATATCAAATGTTTCAGACGGAAAATCGTTACAAATATAAATAAACACAAATAATACATTAAATAGCCTAGTTTTATATAAATAATCCAGTACTTTAAAAAAGTATACAATAAATGTTGCACAGTAAAAGTGTAAACAAAAAAATACGCATTAAATCACTCATGCTGTACAAAAGAAAATAATATGATTATTTTCTACTGTTCTCTAGCAAAGACTGATTATAATAAATTTACGATAAATGTTTCAAAATATTTATTTGTTCAGAATAATTTATTTATTTTTCTTAAATGATTTATTTATTTCGAATATATTTATTTAAGAGGTTTTATATTTATTTAGAATATGTTATATATATATATTTATTTAAAAAGATTAATTTATTTAGAATATATTTATTTAAGAGGGTTTATTACTTATTCAGAAAAAAATTATTTAAGAGGGATTATTTATTTATTTAGAAAAAATTATTTAAGAGGGTTTATTTATTTATTCATTTAGAAGGATTAACTTACTAAGAATAAATTTTATTCATAAAATTATTCATTAATTATTAGCTTTGAATGTATTGAATTCTCTAATCTTTCCCCCTTTTCCCAAACTATTCTGTTTTTAAATAACACATTTTTTTAACATTTTATTTTCATTGCTTAAATTTCTAGTCGCAGTTGAGGTACTTTTTTTTTTTTTTTTAAACGAAACAAAGACACATTTTTATGTCATTTAACAAATAAACATTGATAGTTCTCATTTACCAATTTTATCGCTATTTATAAAATCTGAAAACATATATTTTTGAACAATTCAGTGGTTATTCTTGGATAATTTTATTTGCTTCAGAAACATATTTAATTTCACATATTCATTAACGAGTAGCTGAAATAAAATTTCTAAAATCTGTTTGCTCTTCATTAAGATCCCGCTCTCAAACCCTAAAATATTTCGTCTTGAAAGTCAAAGTCTTGGAAACTTCCTTAAATGGCTCGAATGCGTAAAATCTATAGACCGCGACAGATTAAAAGTATTATATGCGGAAGCACAAATAAATTAAAATATCATACATAACTTAAATATGATTTTATTGCCTCTGCGTTTTATCAGTTTTTTAGATATGCACGAAAAATGTCATAGAATCAAGAATTATTTTAGGGGGACAAGTATAGAAAATTATTTCTCATTCTATAATTGGCTAATAATCATCTGTTGTCGTGAGGGATAGAACTCTTGTTTAATTCTGTAAATGCTTATTTGGGGGAAAATCAAAAGGCACAAAATTACGGAGATTAAAAATGTATTTCGAACAAATATTAATTTGTGGCATAGCTTAAAGATTCTTTTAAAAATAATTATTGTGTCAAAATATTATTATTTGAGCTAGATCACTTTAATACTTTATATAAAAATATGAATTCAGAACCATTTAGATTAAAATACAAAAATGGCAAAAAAATATCAAAAAATAGCTGTCGATAAAATCTTTAAGAAAATATATGTAAATATTAAAAATCATCTTTTTAAATACTGCGATTTTCAAACATAGAATATGTGTTATAGGAGGCTAAAAATATTGAAAACGAGACGTATAAAAACAGACTCGGAAAAATCATCACATTATTGGTATTATAATCTTTCGAAGACCAAAAACATTTGAAATGCAGAAAGAAAATAGAAAAAGTTTATACATTACTTAAGTAATGTTATTACAAATTAAACATAGTAGAGATTCTTAGTACAAAATGGATAAGTGCCAGTAGCAAGCGAATTACAAAGTATTAAAGAAAAGAAAAAGAAAAATAATAAAATTCAAATAACTTAAGTATAAATATAAATTCGATAAAATTGTTATAAATGTATATTAGTAGTATAATTTCTGAGACGAAAATGCGTAATTTTGGTGCTTTTTTCTCTGTTAGTAAATTGCCTACTATAAAAATAATGTAATTTTTTTTTTCATTTATAGTGATATCAAAAATAATACACATTTCAAAACTTTAAAATTTCTTTCGTTTTCAGTTATTAAGTTTTTATTATTTCTGATGGAGGCATTTATATTTAAATTATTGGAATTAAAACAAAATTTCTAGTTTTTTAAACATTCTTGTACTAGATGACATTACGAATTTTATGTTATAAGAAACAAAAGGCTGGAAAGAATTCAAATTATTCAAAGTGAAAAACATCAATCTAAATAATTATAAAGGAAAATAAATCTATCAAAGCAGATTCTCCTTAAAATCAAGAAAAAAAAAGTTGTTATATTTAACTTTTTTTTTTTTTGCTTATCAGTTTATAAACTTATTAGTCTTTTCACATTCATTACAATCAATGCCAAACGAACGTCATTTTTAACATAAGAATTAAACAGCTAAGGGGCGTGTCGGCTCTTTTGATTACAGCCCATCCTCTCTCTTTTCAAGGACAAAGAAAGAAGGTATCCAATAAAATTAAAAATAACTCGTCAAACTCATCGCTGACTGTTTATTGTACAAATGAAACGCCTATTGCCTTTGAAATTATATATTGGATCAAGCAAGCAACAAATGATTTTAAATGTATGACATCATGTCATATTTTTAAAATCCCTATGTGAAATGTAAGTCATTTTTTCGTCTTTATTTTTATCCATATTTGTCTGTCCCTTTTTAATATTGAAAAATCTGGGGAGGAGTTAAATTTTTAATTTGTGAAGGCCATCAAAAACTTACATCAAAATTCTATTTTCTCATTCGGCATGTAGTAACGTAATGATTATCATATTAATCTTTGACTTGCAGTAGTAGCGTTGAATATAAAAACTTTCGTATTTTGTTGCTTTCTTCTACTTTTTTTTTTCAAAATACCCCATTTGTTAAAAAATAAAATAATAATCATGGAAACTAACTAAAATTTTAATTTAAATGTGAAGTATTATAAAAAAGATATCCTCCCACATCTCTGAACAATTCAACAAATTTTGAATGAAATATTTCTGGAATGTAAGATGTTAGATCTATTTAAATCTCATTGTAAGTAGGCAGCAAATTACTTAATGGATGCTATTTTAATCGTGACTCGCTATTTCTAAGTACTCAGATTTATGCATAAGGTCGAAACCTTTACTCTCAAATATCTCAAAACAAGGTTAGTATGACTTGTGAATAGTAGACAAGCAACTGCAAAAAAAAGTATACTGCTATTTAAATATAACTAGCAAAGTGTATGCTCGTGCTTTAAAAACAAGAAATTTTCACCTACATTTACAATGTTATTGAAAACAGAGAAAAAGGCTACTCTACGAAATTATTCACAATCAAATATAGTCATTTTGAAATGTCTGTTCTATCAAACTTCTGGCTTTTTTTTTTTTTTTTTTTTTTGAAATTATCTCAATCTTTCAAAAACGAGCTCATAGAAGTTCCAGAAAATGAAAACTAAACATAAAAAAAATATCCATTTCTTCGGAGACCTTGAAAGAACTGGATTTAAAAGCTTACACTTAACACGTTAATCTTAGAAAGAGGGAAAAATGGGTTTGAAAATGAGGAACATAGCAAGGAAGAGCAGTCCAAAAATTGTTCTTTTGTTAAGCCTAAACATTAATTCTTCCTAGGCGAATTAGAGATGCGAGGGCGTGATATCGTCTGCAGCACGTTAACATCGAATGAACCTAGATCGGTAATGACTTGTTGTCGTTTGTGACCTTGCCGAGGCTGGATATCTAGATCAAAGTAAAAATAAAAGGGGTTTCGGCTATAATAGTTGACTTCTAGGAGAAGGTTTTGTAAGTTATTGTACCGTTTCGGGCAACTATTGGTTTTAGATGTATCTGTGCCATTTAGGAATCAGGACAGAATACACCCTGTCTGTATTGCCAGGCTGGGGATTCTCTTCTTTCTTTCTGGCGGCCGAAGTTGTGGAACACCTGCGCGTAAGCTTTCCTGTAAGCTATAAAATTCTCTTTTCTGCTGTTGAATAAGATTTAGAACAATTCTGATTTGCTCTCACTGACAAATAAAACGCAACTTCTGCCAACAGAGAGAATGGGATCAGAACTTAAGACTGTGTTTGTTTGGGTTAGTAATTTAACTTGTGATTTAACGAAAATTCGAATAGAGAAATGTTTTTTTTTTTTTTTTTTTTCGTTTCAAAACATGAATGGGTTGTAACGTCTCACAATTTGTCTGTACTCTATTAGATGTAGCATAAGTTAGTTTAAAATGGAAATGAATAATTCATAAAATATTTGAGGAATATCACAGCATAGAAGTTTATTTAGAAAGTAAGAAAATCATTTTTTTGATTAGTGAAGAAGTGAACGGGAATTTTGAAATTCAGCCGAAGGCTTAAAGAATGATAAAAATAAGTGAGATAAAAACCGACGAGTATATAGTAATTTGATATGTATCTTTTAGGAAATTAATGAATATTTTAAGAAATTCAAGAGATTATCATTGATATTATTTATTGTATGTTTTACGTTGCTATAATTTTTTAAAATTTCTCAGATCTTCAAGACGAAGTTGTTCATTTCATTAAATACCTAATTTTGTTGATCAATGCTTCTGGTTATTCCATCTTAATGTTTACAATGAGTTTTTCAGTTTTTCAAGAGATTTTGTGCTCAGCAGGTTAGTTTTTCGATAAATATTAATATTAGGCTAGAAAAATAAAATTCATGTTCTAAAGAAAGAAATAATTTTGATTAGATAAATTGTTGTTTTTAAGTTTAGTGTAACTTTTTAAGTTATATATATATATTGAAAATAATAAAATTATCTATTCAATTCTTTTAAACAGGAAGTGAAAAGCACTTGAACGAACATGGGGGAGTCTTAAGCCTTCTAAAATATTATTTCCAAATTCCGTGCTTAATAAACCTCACATAATTCAGAACTGATGTTTCGTAACAAGCAAGAAGTATAATGTGAACTGAAATTCACATAAACACTTTTAGATATTTTTAAAAACAGTTAAGTATATATAAAATTTGTACCACTATTGTTTTGCTATTATACTACATATTCTCCTTTCTTACGTTTTCGACCCTCATATTACTAGATAAAGGGTCTTGAAGAGGAGCTTAATTTTAGTCATTAAGAAAATATTAATGATCATCCCATTTATTGTTATTAGCTTGCTTAATCTCGTAAAAGGCCCATTCCCAATAAAAATGATCAAAAAAGTAACAAAAACAGTGAATTTTTTAGTGATTATATATATATATATATATATATGTGTGTGTGTGTGTGTGTGTGTTTCTTTTATTTTATAAATAATTCAGAACATTTAAAAGCATATTACAGTTTGTAACAATACATTAAAATGTCACATTTAGTGTAATTTTAGATGGTTTGGTGGGTTTTATTAACGTTGCACTAAAAGCAACGCGAGGGCTACTGGCGACGGACTTAATAATTTTGAACCTCGGTCAAGTGATGAGGACGACACTTGAGCTGGCACTTCCTCTCCCAGTGTAATTTTAGGAAGAAAATTTAGTTCAATTTTGCTTTTAGTTATAAGCAAATAAAGTTTTTAATATAAATTTCCTCTAGAATTCATTTTTTAATTATGGTAATGATGGATGTCCTCAATTTATATTAATTTCAATATGAAAATTTTGGTTTTATATTTTGTTTATATCAAACAATACAAAACAAAAGCAAACAGTTATATATTAGTATTAAAATCCTTTAAAAATATTACAAATTTTGGTAAGAAAATTATGCACGCTTAATGTCAGAATTAAAATTAAGCTCTCTTTTTTATTATCATATTTTTAAAACTTCAATGTTATTCAATTTTCATAATTTTTAAGTTATGTTCATATCTTCTGTTCAATTTTATCAAGTGTATCGCAATATTATAACACATTGTTGTCTTCTTAGAAGATTTCTGTATAAAAAATATGATGAAAAATATAATATCATAACACGATGTGTTAAAAAATGTAATCAGATAGCTCAATTTGATCGTTTTGTGGCTCAAAAAAGAAATGATATCCCAAGCATCTATGTAGAAAAAAATTATGAATTGCGATGATTTCGTGTATTTAATCCAGAAATATCGTAAAAGCCCACATACTAAGGGCATGTGAAAGTTCAAAAATGGAGAACTAGTTTAGGTTTTATTTTCATTTGACATTAACTCCGAATATTACAAAACAAAACTTTGGGAGAAAAAGCTAAAAGAGTCCCTTTGAGTTAATAAAGCAGTATTACTTATAATTAATAAATAGTATTAATAACAATCAATTGATATTTTTTGAAAAACAATTTATTGCAATTTAAATTAGTTGTTTAATAATAAAAATTATAAGGATATAAGCCTATTAATACATTTCATTGATGATCATAAACTTTAGAAAATATTTCCTCCATCAATAGACATTTTGGTGAAAAGGAAATTTAATGTAATATTAAGAAGAAAAAAAAATAGGGCATATTAAAATTACTAGTTTTCTAAAAAAAAATAATAAAAATATTATTTCAGGTTACTGATGCTAAAAATCACTTATGACTTTTATGCAACAGCATAAATTAAGTTGTTATTTACAAACAAACATAAATTATTTTTTAATAAATATACATAGTTTACAAATACTTGTAACAAAAAAAGGAGACTTACCAAACACAAAAGAGTTCTACAATTGGCTATACTCAGCAAGACGTAAAATAATAATAATAACCAACAAATATTTTTTGATGACTTTGAGGATGAAAAATTCATATTTTATGAATTGTTATTTAGACTTATAATAGAACTTTTAGACTTCTATTTACTAACTCATTGACTTCTGCTACAACAAACAATGTTTCGGGAAATGTTGAAACAATAAATGATAAAAAAAAAAAAACTGTTTACTTTCTTTTTTCACGCGATATCTGTATGAAATGATGCATGGAAAATTATCTCTGTTTCGTGAAAATATGAGACCTTCAATAACATCATTAATTTAAAATGTCACTGTTAGAAGGAAAATAAGATTAACTTCACATATAAGAACAGTTTAAAAATCACCCTTTTTAAAAACTTGTTTTCCTTTAAAATTATATACATAACATTATTATTATATAAACTGTATTAATTCTGCTAAGTTAATCTCTAGATCTCTGATTAATACATTGAAAAGATAACAAATTATTATTAATAGGGAACTCACATTTATGTAATTGAAAGCTGGAATGACTGGAATCTATTAGCTAGCCAAGAACTGAATGGTTAAATGTTCAATAGGTTATATTATTTTGAGTTATCAGTATGATATAACCTACACATTCACAAATTCAGGCTTTGCTTTGAATAAATCTCATCTAATCTATATGGATTACATGATCAATCTTTTTTCAAAATGATTTATAGCAATACTGAATCTTATATACATAACTGAATGATTAAGGAAAGTAGGAAATTTATACTGTAATTTATGAGAATTTTCGGGAATGCGAAACTGATATATCTTTAACATATACAATATGTAGATAATATCATTTATATTTAATCCCAGTTATCTCTTAGAAAGTTTTTGCTTTTATCCTATGCCTGTCTCCGACCTTTCAGTCATGAGTAGAAGAGCAGCTCTATACAGTGAAGAATGATAAAAGCAGTCAGTTAAAACGTCGTCAGTAACACACAAAAATGAAGAGTTAAAAGAATTAAAAACATTGAGGATGGCAGGGTATAAGCTGAGGTGTTCTCCAGGAAAGAAAGTAAAGTATTAAATATTGCATGAAAAAAAAATTCAATTTTAGGAAAGAAAAGCCAACTATTAAGTAACTATTCAATCTTAATGGATTCTGGAAAAGAATTTCGTGGAAATTGTTTATTTTTGGAGTAAAAATTTCAATTTTTAGCTTTTAAACTCAATTATTGCTCATAAATATGTTATATAACTCTCAGTGATTAAAATTTTAAATTGGCGTGATTTACATGTTTATAAGTATTTTAGAATTAAAATAATTTTTTTCTAGATGTCTTTAATAATTCCCTTTGGATAAGATTGCATGATATAAAGCAGATTTTCTGAGCATAAACAGTAAACTTGAATCTCGGAGATTATAGGATATTTAAAGTATAAAACGAATTCTTATTTCTTAAGAGATTTTTTCTTTTTTGGTATGAACGAATTTTAAATTTTTAAGCTATCTTGCTTCTCTTTCAATAAGAAATAAATATTGTTTGCTTGTTCTTAGTAGAAACATATTTTATCCAGAAATAATATTCTTTTTTATGTTTATGAATGTAAAAATCCACGCACAAAATTGAATTAGAGTTAATAAAAAAAAACGCTATACCACGATTGACATTTCGTATTTCATTGATTTTATTCTTTAATCAGCTTTTAATTCTCACAGTAGGATGTTATGAAACCTCTTAAATTTTATCTTTTGACAACACCGAATTCCGAAATGAAAACATTTTAATCACGCATATCTTCTTCTGCTCATTAAGTTTAGTCAAGTATTTTCTTTGTGAATTAGCATTAAATAACATTATCATTCCTTTTAGGTTTACCTAAATGCTTACTTACTTGCAAAGTGTCTCCTAAAGCCATGAAGATTATTTTACAGTAACTGATTTAGGGGCCAGAAAATTAAATACATATTAACTATGTACATTCCCCCAAAATAATGTGCAGAATATAACGGAATGGATTTAAAAATACCGACCAAACCAAACCGACTATTATTATTGGGGTACATAACCCTCTCGGGCTTTAATCACTGTGAAATTGACTATTAATTGGAGGTGAGACTGAACTATGGTTTTACACTTGCCCAGAAGTTAAGATTAAAATATAAAAATTATATGAGATTACAGAGCAATAGCTATTGAAAATTACATTTAAGTTAAGAATTTAAACTGAGAATCCAGTTAGATCTGGAGTATTATAATTGTGTGTGACCGAATATTCATCTCCTTATTCATTTTTTAAAAATTTTTTTGGCTTCTTTCATAGAGGGCTGAAATGGTAAAAATGCTCTGTTGGAAATGAATAAGAGAATCATTAATCAAATATTATCTATTAAACTAATTGACACTTAAAATCTATTTTTCATGCTTTCAATGCATTTCTGAGTGAAGGGTGCTTAAACTGACACTTATTTTATGAAAAGAAATAAGTGTAATATTTTTGTGGAGTATATTTCGGAATACTGCTGCTATCATAGATGTCAATTTGTTTGAAATCAATAAGAAATTGACACTTGATAAAATCGTTACAGATCAGTTCCTTCGAGGACTGTTTCAGGAAATATGATAAATATCAAAATAGCAACTGTTTCTTGGTAACCGGTTTTCAGGAAATCTGATAGTAAGGAAATTAGACAGAAATACAAGAAGGGTTTTTTTTATTATGTTCATTGTTGCATAATGGTTTGAATGTTTATAGTGGAACAAGTGATGTTGACGTTGAATGAAAAGTATACGATATCCTATCTGAAGAGTTCTGTTTTGGAACGCAACTTTTATTAATAAGAGAGTAGATGAAGTATTAATGTATATCTATATAAAAAATGTGTAAATCAGTAAACAGCTGATATTTTTATGGAGACAAGTATTTTCTTGAAAAGAGCACATTTGATTTCAATATTTAATACCATTGTTTATAAAACTTACTTCATTGACATTTAGCTAAGGAGTATAACTTGTCATTCCCTTTCATTGAGAATAAAGAAATAGTATACGCGTCTAATTTATTTCAAAGCTATTACTTTCTTCCAAAACAAGAAAACATATTAGTGAATATAACGTTCATCAAGTTTCCGAAGTTGAGCCCCTTTGAACATACACCAAGTACCTTAAAAACATAAGTTGCGGTTTATTGGCTATTAAATCTATTTCAAAAATCATGTTTCAACAATGAAACTTTTTACTTGAACTGATAAGAAGCATTATTAAAATCGTAAGAAAGTTCGGCATTAGATGGACATGACTGTAAAAAAGTGATTGCATCATTAACTAAGCTTATATAATATCAAAGTTATACTAATGTTTTTGAAGATAACAAAGAGAATTCTGTAGTAATTTTTGAAAAAAATGTAACGCCCTTGATTTTTGTTTATTATTGTTGTTACGGAAGCTTCAATATTTCATACAAGAATATGAAATACTATTTAACAATAATTTGTTTTTATTTTTAAGCTTTCATGATTATGAAGACTTTGATTCTATTAGATATAAACGTAAAGTCATCAAAAAATGAGTCACCTTTATTAACTTTTGCAGTTATTATCACATCTTATAAGTTGATGATGTCCATCTTTGACTTGAAGTGAACTAAATTATTATGTTAATGGAATAATCTATTAACTTACAACAAAGTTACTTACTTCATTACCGTCTGAAAAAGAACTTTCTGATTCCGGAATCTAAATTTTTGATAGAGTTAGGTAGAGACTGTTCTAAATAGCTAATGCTTCAATTCATATCCAGTCAATAGCTCCCGAAATAATTAAAAAAAAATATTAGGGACCATATACAAATTTCCTTGTAATTACTTGCAGTTCAAATTGCAAGCAATTCTATATATTTATTCCGTTTTCAAACATCATGTGATAAGTGGATTGATATTAGGCCCTTTAATGCCGATCGTTTTCTGATCGTAAGTTAGATCTTGAATATTTCTTGATACACTAAAAAGAATTGCATGAAGTTTTGAATTAAATGAACAGGAAGAATCCTAATTTCTAAGAGTTTCGGATATAATAAATTATTTTTTTCGTATCTGCATCAAATAAAATAATTTTAATAGAATCGCTTCTTTGATTTTTTATTACATTTTTAAAATCGGGGGAAAAGGCCTATCGATTGATGTAAATATCTTTGAAAAATGTCGAGTAAATATTTTTTTTTTTTGTTTACCATCAAATGCTTGAGACACTCAATTAATATTAGGGAATCTATTTGCTAAAATCCTTATAACTCATAACTTTCAAGCGCAATTTTACGATATTTAGAATTTGGACGTAGGTCATGATCAGAAATCAATAGCATTTAGTTCCATTGGAGCCATTAACATTGATATGAGTTGTTTCTAGATGTCATGAACTTAATGAAAGTTATTAAGTTGTTTATTTTTTAGTTTTGTATATTTTCTAACTGGTTTCAAATAAGACGTGGAAATTTGATAAATTATATTTCCTTACTTTAAGAAAATTATTGTATCAGACTTTATTTTTGTATATTTAATGTTAAATGCTAAAAAAGTCCAATTTATCTAAAAATTTATTTTATTTCGTCTGACAGAAATATTGTAGACATATCTTTTATTTACGTGTATTCCAGATGAAGTTGAAGTCTGAAAGTTGATGCAGATTGTTATAAATTTGAGTCTAAAGTTGTTTGTACAAAACGTACAATTTAAGTTAAGCATTTCCTTTAAAATAAATTTGTTAAGTAAATCTGGAAGATTTCTCAGAATAAAACAAGCTAAAACTTTGAATTAATTTATTTTCTTCCTGTAAAATGCTTGGAAATAGAACAGGAAAATTTAAAACTATAATAATAAAAAGATGATCTTAAATCCAGCGAAACGGAACTTTTTAAAGAAGAAAATAGTCGAATTAGATTAAATCAAGAGTCATAAAAATAAATTGTACTATCTTGCAACTTTTTTTACAACAGATTACTTATTTTTGTTAATAAATTTTTAAAATCACTTTAGATCACTTAGAATTCCAATAAACAAAAGATGCAAAAATTAAACAATTAAAATGAATTATTATAGATATGTCTATAATCATATAAGAGACAGAATTAATATTTACTGAAAAATTATTTAAAAGTAATAAAATAACATATCTTAGTGAAGTAGATAAAACGGAATCTCAAAAATAAGGAAATAGTTTCTCTGCTAAATATTATTTTTAACTTGAGATGAGATGTCTAAATGTAGACATATGGAAGATGAGGGTTTGAATTGGAAATTAAAAATATTATTTTTGTTATTTTCATCCATTGATACACATCAACTTTAAGTGTTATAAATCGAGATTATCATCTTTTTCACTTGAATTTGATATAATAAGGTCATTTTTTTTTGCAACAGACATACGCTTGATGAAGTGAACCACTACACAGAAAAGTATTTTAATCGATCATTTCTAATACATTTTAAGGAACAAAGATTTTTTAATTCTGAATAATGAAGAGAAAGTATGCTGTGCTTGAGGAAAATATGTCGATTATCAAAAATAATATTGCATGTTAAGTAAAAAAATCAACCAATAACAGAAGTTGCTACAAAGTCTATTTCAAAAAAATTAGTTCTTATCTAATATAGCTAGTAGCAAGAATTTATGGAATAGTAAATTACAAAATATTATTTTTCCTGAATTAATTTTTTATTGAATTAATTTCCTTATTTTTCCTGAATTTCCTGAATTAATAAGAGTTGTTTGATACTTGTAATGATTAAAATAATATAAATTATAATAAACTAAGCTTAAGGATTGTGGCAGACATATTGGTGTGATTTACACTCTTAGTGCATAAATAGAATACTTGACGATCTGAAAGTATAACCAATTATGTTTTTCAAAAAAATTCTTAGAAGGAAAAAAGTTACTTTTTCATTTTTCAAAGCACTAAATAGCAATTTTTTATTTTTTTATTTGTGATTTCGGAAGTTATTTTCGGATACATACACACACACATGCATACACCCACCCACATACACCCACCCATATATATATATATATATATATATATATATGGGTTTCTTAAGCCTCTTTTCATTGAATTAGCCTTTTGGACATTTCTAAGACATAATTTGATTGAAGAATCTCGGCTTGTGAATTATGCAAATTACCACATTTTATAAATTGCCGTTTGGCAAATAAGTGATAGAAGGGATATAGTAAGTGAACAAGAGCTAACTGATAAAAGGAAGATATCAAGTAATGGACAAGGTGGTTGAATGAACTAGTTATAGGAAACTGAAATGTAATACCAAGAAGGAGGAGCATGCCGCACGTCACCGAGTTGTGCGAATGATGTGAAATGCACAGCTCTATAGTGCATGTTGACGAAATATAAGAGAAGAAACCTGCAGAATGTTCAATTTTCGTGCCTTTGTTTCTGTAGCGAAATCATCGCAAATTTTTTTTTCTTGTCTCAGAGGACGCGTCTAGCAGAAAATTCCAGGCCTTCGTCAACAGAGACAGTTGCAGCAGACGATTTTACGAGGGGCTTGGTGATCGGACTGAGAAGGGCGTTTTGGTCCATACGGCAAATCTTAGCAGACACACACCTAGACGCGTCCACAGTGCACCGGCTGTTGTGAAGATGGTTGGAACAAGGGAATGTGGCAAGTTTGAGTGGTTCCGGTGCAGCCAGATTTACTTTGATTCATCTGTCGACAAGCGGTGGGAGACCCGGAAGCCACTTCTGCCTCCATACTGCAGCATGTTTAAGACACCATGGATATTCCGATGTCGACCAGAACTATTTGGCGTCGATTGGTTGCTGGTGGCTTTCACTCATGGCGTCCGTTAAGGGGACTGCCATTGACCCCACAATATAGACGCCAACGTCTGCAATGATGCTGGGCACGAGCGATGTGGACGACGGAATAGCACAGGATGGTGTTCTCCGATGAGTCACGCTTCTGTTTCTCTAGTGATAGTCTCCGCGTACGAGTGTGGCGTCGACGTGGAGACAGGTCCAATCCGACCTCAATTATGAAACGCTCCAACGCACGACAACATGCCATCATGGTTTGGGATGCAATTGATTACGATTCCAGATCACCTCTAGTTCGTATTCAGGACACTATGAAGGCCCAATGATATGTGGATGATGTAATTTGGCCGATGACACTCCCCTACCTTCAGGGGGTTCTCAATGCCCATTATCAGCAGGATAATGCCCAACCGTACACTGCTCACATCAGCTGACGTGTTCTGCAAGGTGTACAAATGCTTCCCTGATCACCGTTATCTCCTGATATTTCACCAATTGGACACATTTGGGATGTGATTGGACGCCATTTGTAGACCCTGCCAACGCCTCGTTCAGAAGACCAACTGTGACAAACGGTTGACAAGGAGTGGAGAGCTATTCCAGGCCGTCCGTTCCTCAGGATGCCCTTCGTTCTCTGGCTGACTTTGTACCTAGACGTATTGTTTCGTATATTGCCGTCTATGGTGGTCCTACAACATATTGAGACGACGTTGTTTTCGCTCTGTATTATACATATAATTTCGAAATAAATATCACTTATTATTCGTTGTTGTCTCTTTGTTTGCCGAGTTTCATCACTTTCTGACCACTTTTTCTTGGTGTTGCATTTTCACTGTTACATAGTGTTTACAGCAGGATTACGTTACTGACTCGGATTTGGTTAGTCATTCGGAAGATAAGTAGTTGGAAGTTAATCATAATATTAAATAATATTAACATTAATTGCAGATGCGTGAAGTGATCTGCTCCACAAACACGATAAGCATAATAAGTTTAAGTTATTACCAAGAGAAGATCAAAGTTAAGCTAACGATTTGGCACTCTACTTATTAAAATGTTTAATTAGTAACTTTGTTTAATCGCGATGTAGCAGTTAAGTGATAGAAGCAAAAACAGAGCGTCACAATAGCGCTCAATGTCACAAAGTATATAATAGTATATAATTCGAAGTATATAATTCATAGTATATAATTCGAAGGAAATTCATACTTATGACAGGTATATCTCGTAGTTTTGAATTTTAGTGCAATAATGAGATTGACATTTAACTATACCTCTCATTCTCCAAACTTCTATATCATGATGTAATAAACTTTGAGAACACGTAATGCAAACACTTGTATGTACCATTCTATATTATGATTTTTTAGTTCACTTGAGGTCGATTATTTCTTTTCTCCAGTGAACAAGCTGTGATTTAACCAAATAGATTTCCTCTTTCTTTCCTGTGATAATATTTTGATCTCTGTCTGGCATCATGAAGTAAATAAAAGCTATAAAAAGAAAAAAGTAAAAGCTATATGTATTTTATTTTCTATATTGAACCAACCACAATTTCTTTTTATATCAATTCAGGGTTAGAATTCCAAACAAAGGCGAGAGGAAGGATTTCCTAAATTTTGTTTCTGCTATAAATCCTATTTGATTGGTGATTTTAAAAAGAATATATAATAAGTTTTTATTCAGTTACTGTTTAAAGATGAATCAGAGGCACATGTAAAAAACTTTGGTGGAAAATATTATCAGTGTTGTAGAAATATTAAGAACAAAACTTTTGCGAATGCTGTAAATAAGAATCTCATTCTATGAATAACCCCCAGCATAGTTTTCTCAGTGTCAAACAGTTTTATAGAACTTCTATTTACAAAGTATATACTTAAGAGCGTGTCTAGTGTGAACATCGAGCAGTTCTGAAAATAAATCTGTCTCCAATAAATGCTACACAGTTAAAAAATGCTTTAAAAATTACAGAATATAATGCTTTAACATATTAGATCCATTGGAAAGCTCTATCCATTTGTGAAGTGAAGGAAAATAATACATTTAACAATATTTATCTTACAATATAAATTCCATCATTACTTATGACCGCTTGCCAGCATGGTGGTAGTTTGTAAATTCCATTTTTGAAATATGTCTTGTCTTGAGAGATAAAGAACTCAAGTAATGCTTGGTTGATGTCTGTTTCAATTTGAAACTTTTTCTCTTTCCAAAAATTTGCAGGAAGAGAAACGAGTGATAATCGGAGGATGGTGATAATGTCTGGGAAGTTTAGTGGATGCAACAGAATTTCTCGTCCTAGCTTTGCAATTTTCTAATGATTCTTCAAAGAAATATGTGATCTGGTATCATCAGGATACATTAAGATGTCCTTTCTATTGAACATCGATGATCTCTTTACTTTGAGTGTTTTGTTTAAATCATTCATTTGCAGAATTGCTTAATCTCTGAATAAAGTTTTCCGTTAGGTTTCAAAAGCTCGTAATGTATTGGTCCTTGGACGCCCTATCATTTGCACATACATTCTCTAAATCAAGTTCAAGACCTTCTTAGAGGTGGAGGGGCAGATTATCTGGGCATGCAGCATGCTCTCTTCCTTACGATGTTTTCGTAAACAATACACTTTTCATCACCACATCATACGGTCCAAAAAAAAGTCCGTTTTTGTTCCGATCGGATAAAGATGTATATATGATGACAGGATTAAGCAAATTTTCCTCATTTCTCGTAAGGATCTCATCTGGAATATTTATAGACTAATCCTATGAAAGATGTTAGCTAGCTAGTTAGTTAAAACCTCGTTATATGTCACTTCCTGATCACTCAGGCAATATTCTAATCTCATGACTTCTATGCCTTTGACGTTAATTAGCAGAGAAGACATGACCATGGTGAAAACATGATCTAACTGTATGCTGCTAAATGGAAAAAAAAAAGTTCTTTGTATTTATAGAGCAGGTATGTGACTATCCCATTATGATAAATGAATAGAAATTTTTGATTTAAAAATTGAATAAGAGTTCTTCAAAAAGCTAGCCAGTCGAAAGCTGTATTATACTGACGAGCACCATGCAATACCATAATTGTATAGTAAACAGCAGAAACGACGGAAATTATATTGTATAATAAATTATATTAAATGTACGAAAACTGTATTATTTTCTTTCTCTTCACAGACTTTCTGGTAAACAATATATTCAAAATGACTATTTATGAACAATGATGGATGTTTTATTCGAAATTGTCCGGTTTAAATTAGTTAGTTCTATAACTTATGGGTCTGATACAAGTTTTATCACTTAAAATTTTGAGAACTTGAAATATTTTCAACAAAATGTAACGTTTTAATGCTTTTACTATATAATCATTGGTTACAAAAACAGGATTGTGTCATTTCATTGAACAATTTTTGAGTGTATATCATTAAAAATGACTGACATGAAGATATATATGACGTGAAAAATAATTTTCTTAAGAATCGATTTACACAACAAGAAATATTAATTCATCCGTTACACTTCTAACAAATGGCATAGAGTTTTTTTGTGTATTCTGATAAAGACTTTAAAAAAATCCATAAAAATTAAGTATTTTATTTATAAAACAACTGATATATGCTCTGCATTTTTATTGACGGCGTTTAAATGAAAATAATAAAACACTAAATCTAGTTACTATTGATTTGTCTGGTTTTTTACGAATAATATATGCTAAGTAAAACTTTACGAGTATATGAAATATCATTTTTTATAATTAATTATAAAATAATACATTCAATCACTGCCATCATTTCCAAGGCAAAGATCTGCATGTTAAATGATGCAATGATTTTACTTTTTAAGAATTCCCAAAGTGATTGATAGGCTGACTCAAACTCTACCTAATAAATATTTAAATTCCTTGTAAAAAATTTTTCATTGAAGAAAAACGTAGTGAAATGAAATAATTTTATATTCTTAAATCAAAGAATGTAAAAACTTAAATCTTATATCTTTTATGAAAAAATACTTCTGAAACACTCACGTGAGAAAAACATTCACACGCAAGACGCTCATTACTCAAGAAATTAATAGAAAACACTAAAAACATTAAGTTATTTTGATAAATATAAATCTAATAATCTGATCTAATCAATCTAAAGTCAGTGTAAGGTAAACGTAAGATTTCGGCTAGTTATAAATAATTTTTCGAAATCGCGCCAAATGAAAACAAAAAATTACGAAGTTAAGTTTTCCTTACTTTATGGCAATAAGTATTAATGAAATTACTTTTTTAAGAATATTCCTTCACAAGAAAAAACCTTATGCAAACTGGGTGCTTTATATGAAAAAGGGTATCTTTAAAATCAATATAAATGGTAATATCTCTAGTACAATGAAGGTAATAGAACTGGGTCAGAATATTTTAGTTTGTTGGATATTGAACAACCTCCTCATTTAGACAATGGTTACGTGGGAGGTATTAGTTGTATTCAGGTCAGAAGGATCTACTATCTGATTCGCAAACATTATTTTGTTATAGAGGCGCCAAATATTTGTTAAGTCTGACCTTACAAGTCGAGTAAATGATGCCAACACATTTCAGTTGGTTTTGTTTTGTTTTCAATCAGGAAGAGCTTACTAAATAAGAAAAAAACGTATATGAAAGTATAAATTTGACGCCTATTTATATAGATTAAACATTAGTTTCGTGAGTGAATGAAACGAAAGCACTTAATTTGGGAACTTTTAAATAGTGTGTTGAAACCTTAAAGTCCATTTTGTAAGCTCTAAATGTAGATAAAAAATATTATCGTGAAATTTAACTTTTGACCGAAAGTAATTTCATTCAATCAGTAATCAAACTGAATATATCTAAGGAGTTTACAATACATAAAACAAGATTAAGCAAAATCTTTATTTATTTTAAATATAGAACTCGAAAGAAAGTTATTAATTATGAAATGCACAGAAAACATTATAAAACTTAAACTTCGTATAAAGGCCAGCTTAAAACTTCTTGCTAATGAAGTTGAACGAATGACATTTGTCGCAGAAATTAATGTCATAGGAAGTAGAACGATAATAATAAATGGTCTTTTTGGTGTAATTGAATAAATATTATATTGCAAAATCTGCGAAATAAAAATAGGAACAGACGATTTATTTTAAATGATCTACTTAATTATTTCGGAATATAATGATTCGGAGGATCATTTGAAACATATTTGTGAGGGGTAAAATGTGTCAATACTAGAGTAAAAAAGTTTCACCCAGACGTAGAGATTGATTTATAATAATATTCTTAATAAAACTTGATGCAGCTCATGGCTTTTTTCAAATCTTACTCAGGTGCAAAAATATAAAAGGAAACGTTCAATTTAGAGGTATCATTCAGGTAAAAGCTCAATCGAAGTGGAACTTCGTTGCAAGAAAATGTTTTTTGCCGCGTTGCTTGTTGTATTATAGAATGATGAAGGATCCATCAAGATATGACAAGCTGTCTTATCTTTATGATGGTAAGACAATAACCATGAGCTTAAAATAATTTTGAAAAAAGAATCTGCGTTTTTTATTCTCAATTTAAAGGGAGAAAAAAAAAGAATGTATGGTTAATTCTAATATCCCACATTCTTTTTCGCTATTTATATATTATTCCAAGAGCTAAGGATAGTTCTAAGAGCATAAAGAGAATCGCTGATAATAATTGCTTCTAGCATTTGACTTGCGAAAATACCATAAATCAATTTCATAAGGAAAATTTTCAAATTTCTGGAAAGTTTGCTAAATAACGAAGCTTTTGTTACATTTTCTAAGTTAATAAACATTAAAATCATTTACTTAGATTCAGGAAATGCATTGCTTATTCGAAAAAACCAGAATCCTTTCGAAAATTGTCTTTTGTTAACTTAATTCATGTCCAGCTAATTCAATGTGCCTGCTGTCCAAACGGTGACAGTATCATTTCGTAGTGTTCTTTCCGGCTCTTTCCTCGGCTCCAGGATGCCTTAAATGACATAAAACATTTTTTGTGTGCTATAAAGTTGACTATTTACATTAAATCTCGTTTTGATATTCATCTTCTTTTCCATATGTGGTAATACCAGAAACGATCTGGACATATAACAGACCCAATTTAAACATTTCGTCACCTCTTGCACAACATTCGAATACAACCGGTTAAAAAGAAAATGAATTAAAAAGACATTTTGTATTCTTTACCGAATCCGCCGCTTCCTGCCAGACGATATTCTTAGCACGTGATCCGTTTTTAAAAAAGTTAACAGCGTGAAAGTCGAAAATGTATAATTAGTGATCGTGTCACACAGAGTGTCAACTTATCTTAAATGGTGTTTTGTTCTCTCAGATTTTCAAGTGGTATCATCAGTTTTGCAGAAAATCCACCCGTTCTGCCGTTTCGTGACCTACATTTCACATAGATTTTGCGCAATGCCTTGATATGGGGTTTCTAGAATAAGTTTTTGCAATTAGAAACTGTCTTGATTTATAGTTGTTTATTGTGTTTGCAAACCCCTTCTGTGCTCCAGAATTTCATTTATTGAGGGGACAAACAAGCAAAAAATATTCTAAGTTTTAAGTATAATTTTTTTTATCCATACCTCATGGTACTTCGTTATTAAGCATGAAGGTTTTTGAATCATGCAGATTTAACTATTTCCCTGTTTTAAAAGCACATGGTGAAAGACCCAAAAAGCTTAAGTGAAATTTAAAAGAATTTTTTTTGATGATAAATAAAAAGGAATGTTTAATGCTATATAAGACATGCACCATTAAAATATTAGCTTAATTGTTTGGGTTAGTGCTGACTACAAGTGAAAACAAATGAACTGGAAATTTTTCTGCTACAAAACAATGCTTTATTTTTAGAATAGCAGAGTAATGCTGATCAACCGTTCCTTATGGTTTTTAGAAGTAAGTGGTGGAAGGTGTGTTAATGAAACTATGCACTCGAGGATATACTTTTTTTTTTGAAAATTTCTCAAATTAGTCATAAACATAATAGTATAATCATGCAAGTATGCGCCTTTAGAGAGAGATAAAAAAAAAACAGTAAAAGAGCAGAGAAAATCAGAGTTGACTAACACATTCTTTAAGCTTTTTTCCTTTACAACTTAAATATTTTGAAAATTCGTTAAACTTAGAATAAATCATCTATTATTTTCTATGATGTCTTTGAATAAATCGAGTTTCCTATTTCCACATCCTCCAGGTACCATATAACATTAGAGAACTAAGTTTCCTGATTTGTTGATAACAAGTTCAGGAATTTTAAAAATGGATGGCGTTTTCTCAGTGTTTCATAAATTCAACTTGTTAAAATTTGAACAGTGAAATTGAGTTATTAGATATTTAGAATAAATATATAGTTGTAACCGCTCTGTATTCAAGCGTACCATCAAGCGTACCATCAAGCGTCTGACGGAGGAGTAATGACAGCTGGAGCGCTAATAACTAGCTGTCCAGGTGGAGGAGCTAATTAGTAAACACGGTGTTCTAATTAGCTCCGAGAATTATGTAAATCTGTATTGTTATGTTAACTTTTAATTGTTTGTCCTTAAATTGTTGTGTCCTTATGTGTAATATCTAAGTAGACGTAATTAAATCTCAGAAGGTTTTCGTTATTTAGATAGTCTTCACTTATTGAATCTTTGTTAACACTAACGGAATTCAACAACATGGCACCCATGGTTATACAGTTAAAATAATAGGAGAAAGACAGTTTCTTTGTATGAGTCTTAGAATTTTTTGACTATTCAAACCAATGATTGTATTTTCTCTCTCTATAAATATTTTGACAAGTTCCATATTTTTATACTCTTCTTGCAATATTTATTACCAAATTTATTGGAATAAGTCTCCAAACTTTTCTCTCCTTTCGCTAAATGGTTTATCATATCTAGATATTTTATTCAGTAAAAATCTAACATGAATGATATTTAAATGTTCTTAACTATTACCTTTAATTCATTTAATAGCATTTTTATGTGTATTAACTTAATTAAATTACAATGGCCTTTATTTTCAAATTATTCATCGGTTTTCGAATTACGGATTTTTAAAGACTGGAATAATGCAACATAATTGAATGCTTTTTTTAGTGTGGAAAGTCGTCTTTCTTGACTTCAAGAATACAAGTTATTTAAGAAAATTGGAATTGAATAGAGAAATAATTATTACATTAATTGCTTGAATCGAAAATAAAGAATCTGTTGTCACAAGATACGAAAAATTTATTTCTCCATAATGGTCACAAAATTACTTTTCATGTTTAACTATTATAAACAGTTACTAAAATTCTGGCTATGCTTTTGCTACATTACGTATTGTTTTATCAAGAATAGATTTGCATTCAAAAAAGTTTTCATATGAATCATTTTATACATTAATCAATCTTTCCAAAGAAAATATATTCCAAATTCCTTCTAACGATTCTTTGATTCTGTGACACTATTTAATCGAGAATTATCAACAGAAAATTTTTAAATGCATTTTAATACTTTGTAAACTTAATTAGTTATCTTCTGAAGAAGTACATGTTTGAATAACTATTTTTACTAGAGATAATGTAAATGGTTAATTCAGCATTTTCAATAAATTAGTTTTATGGCTTTAAAGAAGTCGTTGTAGTTATAATTAGTACTTTACAGGGATTGTTTCAAATAGGGTTATTCAAAATGAATCATTCGATTTCAAAATTCCATAACAAAATAAATGGCACATAAGATAAATAATGATAAATAATACATGAATACAAAAGAAAAATGTAGAAATTTTATATCCTGAACAAGAAATTATTGGTCCTCGTATATTCTTCATGAAGCTATTTCACGAAAGTTGTTTTTGTAGTTTTCGCGAAGCTACTTCGTAGTTAGATCGATCGCAAAGTACCAGATGGCTTGATTTTACATAGCTGGCCACCTATGTCATCTGATATGGTTCCATGCGATTTCTTCTCTTGGGGATTGTAAAAGGTAAAGTGTATGGGCCACCATTACCTTCAAATTTATTTGAACTAAAACAACGTATTTCTGCTGCTGTACAATCAATTACCACTGACACTTTACAATGAGTTCGGCAGAAATTTACATACCGAATTAACATTATACATGTAATTAAAGAAAGTTATATTGAATACTTGTAAAAAAACACTTCTATATATTCCCTTTGCATTCATGCATTACTTATCATTCCGAGTCGTTTATTAATGAAAATGTAGCATTTTGAAATGGGATGAATCATTTTGAATAACACTGTATTTAAAGAATTTGTACAAAAAAACAAATTGTTATAATCACTTTGTAGCGAAGTTAAGTTATAGTATTTCGGATTCTCCCCAGAACCAGGGTTTTGTAATGAAATCTTGATTGTATTCCAACATTATACATAATTAAGAAAATTCAACAGTTATACTATAAGAATTGATTTATTATTCATCGCTAACAAGTGTTTTATTATATAAAAACTCAATTGAGTCTAGCAACTCTAAAACCAGTTTAAAAAAACCGACAAATTCAAGGAAAAGTTAGTAAATTTGATAGTGATAATCAGAAAGAAATCCTTCTACCGACAGTTGTGAAGCATGTAAATTGTAATTATCATCTAAATTATTCAATTTATATTTTGGTGTTCAGTCATGTTTAATTACGAAATATTTTCTTCAATTTTAAAACAACTAAATAAAACAAAAGTGTTTTTCCAAATGGCTGAAGTGGTCGCATTAGCCTAGTGGCCGGAGTAGTTTTCTTCCAGTCGTAGGTTCGAGCCTTGATGCCACTTAAGACCCAGTGTAGCAGGACTACGCGTGCTTTAAATCTGGACGAAGTCCTTAGTCCTCCAGCGAGTTTGTAATGGAAGTTTGGAGAGGGTGGTGCCACCTCAAGTATCGCCCCGTTATTTGACCGAGTTTCGAAATAACAAGGCCCCTCGCCATTAGCCTTTATGTTGCGCCTCAGTGAGACGTTAATAAACAATCGCAATCAATTAATCATAATCCAAATAGCTGAATCAAAACATGATGCCATCATTCTAATAATATCAGTAGAAGGTGAGATGTGTCCTTTAAGGATTGGTTTGGTTTTGTTAACGTCACACTAGAAGCAACACGGGGGCTATTGGCGACGGATCTCGTAATTTTGAACCTCGTTCAAAGAACGACACCTGAACTTTATCGTCCCACACGTAATTAGTGTCAAGAATAATATGAAAATACAATTCTTTTTTTTTTAAAAAAAAAATATAAGAACTGAATAAATCTCTTCATTTGAATGAGAAGAATTTTTTTTTTATATCGTAATATACCTTTTTAATAATCTTCTTTTCCGATTTTGTAGACAGCAATAACTTTATTCTTTAAAATATGCAATGAGGATATATTTATGGTAAGAAAATGATAACTAACAATTATTTTCAATTATTTTATTTTGCTATTGAATTTATTTCGACAGAATAAACTCAAGCAATTTTGATTTGTTCATATGATGCTTTCTTCATTTCCTCGGAAAGAAAAGATTTCTTCGTCTATATTGTCTTCATTATTCCATTGAAGAAGGATATTTGAAGGTTGTTCTTTTTAGAGAGGTATTAAAAAAGATAAAATAATTAGTTGTACACAAAGCATTGCTTACAACCATTGTAAACCTCAACAAAACAAATCGTGTTTCGAAAGCATCGACAGGTATCCATTGCATGTATTTCTAAGCTTGAGGAAGGACGAAACCGAAAACTCAAACCTAACGAAATCGTAATTATCTTGCCTTAAACGCTGAGAAACGACTCATTTTAGCCTTTAAATCTACTTCTTCCAGCTATTGTAATAGCAGGTATTAGGGAAAGTAGTTTAAGATCATCTGGAAAAATTACGGCTTTTTTAGACTTCACAGAATCTTTAATGGTTTTGATCAGGCGTATAAGGAAATAATGCATTTTCAACAAAAGTAACTTTAAACTTCCGGAGCTGAAACTTATATACAATTTACTATATTATGACACTCCTGCGTGTGAGTGTGTTTCCCATTAACTCCTTACGATTCATTTAAGTATTGCCGTTTCTGAAAACATAAATCATTTCAGACTTATCGGCTTCAATTTCATTCTATTTTCACTTCATGTTTCTATTAGAATAGTATTTTTGGTTGAGTGATCTGGCATGCGCCAGTAATTTATCGAAGCATGCAAATTTATTAAAAATTAACCCAATAAACAAATTAAGGTAAATACATTAATTCAAGATTAACAGTCATTAGTGAAATTAACACGTTGACTTAACAAGTAGAATTTTAATCAAGGTTAATCTGGATTATTTTTAATTGCCCGAAATTCAAATAATTGATTGATTTCGTGATTGCGCTGAAAAAATGGATTACCTTTATAAATGTTTTGAAAGTGATATCTTGATTAGCTGTACTTTTCACATTTCGACAGATTAAAATTATATAAATCGCATGAAAAAAAAAATTCGAATTTTCGAATGTTTTGGAATGCAAGCAAAGCTGTGTAACGAGTTGTATGTTGTCAAGTAAAGCTGTTTAGGAAAAATGTTTGTCCTTGAACACGTTTGAATGGAATAACTTCTGAATTTTTCACACTTTTTTTTCTTCATATTCTCAATTTTTTTTTAAAAAAAAAAAAATGGGAGTAGTATTTTAACCGAAAAACAACTTTTTGTGTTTGCTGCTCAAAACATTTATTCTCAAACAATTTTTAATCAAAGCTTCTTTTTCAGAATTTTAATAAATTTACGCATGATAATATTTGATTCAACATCCTCTTCATAAAAACGAAAGTTAGTTACAAGCACACACACACAATCTCTCTCTCTCTGTATATATATATATACATGTCGCCTTTATTTATTTCTCAGATAAGTGGTTCTAAAAGTATGCGCCGCGGTGTCTTCAGAGGGGAGCAGTGGAATCTAATAATTAATCTCTTGCTCATGATTTATAAAAGATAGGGCGCCAAGGAAAAATCTTAGTTCTAGGGCGCTTTGAGTTTAAAAATTTGGGCAGCTTAGGAATTTTTTAACCGTCTTACCTGAAATGGGTCCATATAATTGTCAATTTCTGTAATTACATACTCATATGAGTTTTAATTACGACATCTTATTTTTAAATATTCTTCAGAGGGATAAATTTCTCTTTAGTTTATAATTTTTCAGACTTGAAGAAGTTTTTTTCAACAAATAAACAAACAAAAATGACCTGACTAAATCTAAGCGACCAATACCACTAATATGCATAGAAATACATATAAAAATAAATTTAGTATATTTTGGATGGTTTACAATTTTATATAATATTCGATAGATATCATGCTTCACGTTAAGGAATAATATTTCCCCCTTATTTGGTTTTCAACTGGATATGATTTTTGTTTCATATATGCTGAAAAGAAAGAATATTTCGATGATTCCGTTTAAACTGCGCACCTGAGGGCAAATTTTCAGACGAGAAAGGAAAGAAAAACCAGATGTAATTTTATATTATATATAATGAAATTAATAGTGGAGTATATACTACTGATAAATTATCTGCTGTATATAGATGCAAATGAGACTCTAAGAGACGTGGTCTATGTGTTTATTTTCATAACAAAAATAAGGTATACAAAAGACACCTTTTTCTAAAAGAGTTTGGAAAATAGTTGACTAAATCTCACAAAAATATTACGATGGAAAAAAAAAAAACATTCTGGTTATCGATAAAGAAGAAACTAGAAATTGCAGCAAGTGAAAAGCCAATAATTATTAGAACACTTAAAAAGTGAAGGTGCAAAGAAAGGGTCCGAAGAGAAATTGACAAATGCAAATGAGGTGTGCTTCATGATTAATTTTTCTTTGCCAAGAGCATGAAAACGTATACCATAAATCTCAAAAATCTCTCAGTCATTAAAATAAGTTTTGATATAGCTATTATGTATGTAGGAAAGGTACATTAAATTTTTGAATTTGATGTCAACAATTCTCTGAAGTCGAGACAATTATGTAAAATTAAAATAAATAAGCATTCTCTAAGCATATAATTTCTTTAACGTAAATAAGATTTATTTATTAGTGAATAAGATAAAGTAAATCATACAATTTTACCAAAAATGTTAAAATACTCATATTTAGTAAATATTTGTTAATAATGTCTATTTATATAAAGTTAATGAGTAAAGAAATAGCTCATATAAATGTATAAATTATTACCAAATAATATGGATATAGATCCTTTTTCCAGTTCTCTAAACTCTTTTAACTTCGAATTCTTTTATTCTCTAGAATCTACAAAACGCACAAGTAAAATTTCTTGCTGCCGAAATTAGTTTTGTATATTTTATATGTTCTCTAAAAATTTACTTTAAACCATCTTACTACTTTAATACGATTCAAAATGGATTCTGGAGCCTAATTTTATATTAAAATGAAAGAGGTTAAATGTTTAGAAAAAAAAAAAAAAAAAAAAAAAAAAAAGACTTGCAGCAGCAGCTACAAATCTGGAAAATTTTAGGTTGTTTTAAGACCAAGTGTAATTGAAACAAATTAACAAATAATTTACATGCTCCAAATAAATAATTAACAAATAATATACATTTATAATATTCCAAAAATGCCGAAAGCAAATGATCATAATACACTTAAAAAGTTTATTACAGAATTCATTATAGAAAGTGAAATAATATCTTATATCAATTGTATTACTATCTTAACTGTAAATATGTCTAAAAACAATGGATCTACTTCTCAGTAAAGTATATAAAATAATTTTTGTAAGCCAAAGTGACACGAAAATTGCTCAGAGAAATAATTATGATTCAGAAAGGGATTAATCATGTCTGTTATAAATATTTGAAAAATTGCGCCTAATATTGTAATGCAGGTAATGCATTATAAAATTAAATTTTGCGGTGTGTGAGAACTACATATTTCCCTCACCAGCTTAGCACTGTAATATATATTATCATGAATCAGATATTACTCTAAAATGTAGTTTCAGTAAACGAATATTCATGAAATTTAAAAATATGAGAAAAAATTCTGGATCTTGGAAATAAGCTTGCAGGTCACCTATAAATATTTTTTTTTATATTTCACGCAATTTTTAAATAATTCTCTTAAACACGTTTAAAGTTGTAGAGACATCTATCGAATCCGGAAAAATATACAAAAATGAATTTTAAAAAATATGTCGATATAAGATGTTAGAAGAGCTAAAAAGCAATTTAAAGAATACTAAACAACTTCACACGAAAGAAACAACCGTGCTTCATAAATCTATGAAACGTACGGTTTCATTTCGTTTCCTATGATTTATTTTCAAAGACATTCATGATAATATCTAAGTATAAAAGCAAAATAAATCAGGCCAAAAGAGCATCCGAGATTACAGCGCCATATAACGCTCTAGTGATCCTCTTATTAAGCGAACGTTCAACTTCCAAGTTTCTTCCACGTCGAAATTCTTCCTCAATTAACACACAAAAGAACGTATGTGTCACACACTAATCAAATTATTTCAAGCGATGTCTCCGTAAAAGATGCTTTTTTCCACACGGAACAGAACGTTTCGTTCTCATTAACACTAAAACATGTCAAAACATATGTTAGTCAGTTTTATTCCTTGTCCAATAAAACATCGGATGAGTTAACAAAGCGAATCTTTCTTTGACAAGAATTTTAAAAAATAAAACGACTTCTGTTTTCTTATTATTCCGCTTAATAACATTTTTATGCTCTATTATGATCTCTTGACGACAAAGATTTAGTCATATATTTCAGTTTTGTTTAGCTCTTAAAAAAAAAAAAGAAGAGATCCTTATTTATTTATTTTTGTTGTTGTTGCTAATAAATAATGGTGAACATGATTCTAAATAAAATTCGTAATGATTAATAAAGAAATGACTGCCATGTTAATAATTACATAAAGATATTTGAAAAGTTTCATTGCTGCGCATAATCAAAGTAAATTACAGATTTTTGACATTATTAAGTGTTGGTGGTTTTTTTTTTTAAACATCGGAGATATAACTTAACGGAAATGATTTATTGTGAAGAAAATAAATAAAAGTACGATTACAGGCAAAATCAATCAAGTTAATGTTAGAATGAATCAATCAGTAATACTCACATGCTAACGAGAATGTTGTCAAAATATCATCAAGTGATATAAATGAATTACGATGTTGCAAAAAAAAAAGTTGTTTTACTGTTCTATTATTCAATGAGCATTTCTTTACGAAATGCCAAGAACGAAATGCCAATATATGATGAATTTTACCAAAATGCATTCTAGAATTGTGATTTTAGCATTAAATGAAACCGAAATTTTGCGATTCAAATGGATTGGAGTAATTAAATTTTTTTAAAAAAAAATTCTAAGATACACAATTAATTATCAAAAGTTTTAATACAAAACTTATATTTAAGAATCTTTAATTTAATCATCATATAGTATGATGGTTATTATTATTGCAAACAAGGATTAAAAATCTAAGTCAGTGATCATTCGCAAGATAATTCAGAATATAGAATAGCTTAATTATGCCACATAAGATCTACATATATAATTTAATGTAATCTATAGATTTGTATTATTTTAAAATTCCAGAGCTTTAGGATCACTGTTTGACCTTATCTGTGTACAGCTCTTTGCAACAGCTTTTGATCTTCGTTAGCGAATGAAAGGTAAATAACCCCGAAAGACAAAACTGTTATACTTGTATTTATGAGATAGCCTAAAGTCGAATTATTTTAGTTTCTATATTCAAAGAAGTTTTGAATATTGATTGAAAAAAATTAATTAATTTAAAACTTATTCTAATCTCAATGACATTTATTTTTTTAATTCAGTATATTTTGGACTTTTTTCTATAAATTTCAAATGTATCATCATTTCAGATTGAGACTTGTTAATTTCCAAATATAAACACTCACACACACGCACGCACGCGCACGCACGCACACGCACACACACACACACATATACATTAATATATATATATATATATATATATATATATATATATATATATATATAATGGTATTTAAAACTTTTTTTCAGTCGCGATTTATATGAATTATGTTTAGGAGCATAGCTCAGATGTAATAAATTGTATAAATTAGTGCACTGTTACTTTCGAAACAATAATAAAATTTATGAACACAATGATAATTGGCACCTATGCTAATAATGGTACATGAAATAATGTCAATTCATTAAAAGTGACAATCTCAACCATACGTTCATGCTGTTAGTGAATTAAACTGAATACACACAAAATCAATTCGTATGGAGCGACAAGAATGGCCATACTTTCATTTAGAAAATAAAGATTGTACTTAAGATTGAATCACAAAGAGCGACAAGAAGGACCATACGCTCATGTCACTAGTTTTTCACTTCGATACTAACCCCACAGGGAAAAAGAGAGAATGGCTTGGCACGCGCCAAACAAAAACGTAAAAGCGAGGCAGTTTTAATATTTTGAATTTGAATTAAGTTTATTCAATATCTGCAAGGTTATGGGAATTGTCGTGGAGAAAGAGTGATGCACACGGTGATATCACAGGAACTGTAACAGAAAATTTTAGTAGCTGACAAATGTTAGTATATATATATATAAAGGCAAAAATAAGTGAGAGATAATCAGTTAACCGCATAGCAGTTTCGGTCGTACCTCATACAGATTAAGCTTTTTGTTCGTAGAGTGATTTACTTGTATATGATAACCCGCATCATATTTTCAAAGTTCGCGTTTATGATTATCTCGTATAATTTATTCTAGTTTACTTTTTGATTCATTAATGATATTGCTGATGCGTAGAACCAAACTTGGGTTTTTTTCACGCTTTGATTCGATGTAAAACTAGCGCACTTTCGCTTAAGTATTACATTTCGTGAAAGTTTCACTTAAGTAAGCTTTGAAGAAAATTATTATACAACGGGTGTGTGTGTGTTCAAAAAGTAAGTTACACTTGTTCCTCCATAGATGGCAACCTTACGAAACAAGAGCATAGCTTGCGTATACGATATTTGAGTTTCACGACTTCCAACGACAGAAATTTCATTTGGAAGGCGGCAACCGTTGCCGCGTAGTACGAGAAAAAAAAAAAAAACGGTGCATCAGCTGGAAACTTGCTCCAACATTGAAGTGCGTGGAACAGTAGTTTTTTTGACCAAGGCGTTTCATAAGTACGGAGATTCATCGTGAAATATCGGCAATATATGGATCACATGCATTATCCCGTCCAGCCGTTGTGAAAGGCTGCCAGCTGTTCGAAGATGGTCGACCAGACCTAACCGATGCGGAAAGACAAGGAAGCCTAACAACGGTGAGCATCAGACATGAGACATCAATATTTCCCCAGCCAGCGGGTAAAGTCATGGCTTCGGTTTTTTTCGATTGTGAATTGTCTATACTGAGTTTATGCAGAAAGCCAAACCCATTAATGCTGAGTCGTTCAGCGAAACACAAAAAAATTTACGCAGAGCTGTGAAAAACAAAAGACGTGGGAAGTTAAGCAATTGCATTGTCCTATTGCGCGATAATGCAGGTCCTCACAAGGCAAGTTCAGGGTTTGCTTCTCAGTTTTGGATGGGAGCTCTGCCACCATCCACCGTACAGTTCCAATATGACACCCTGAGTCTTTCACGTGATCGGCAAGCTCAAAGAATATTTGGGTGGAAGACAATTTTCCAATGATGATCAGATTCAGATAACTGTTGTATTCTGGTTCAAATGCCAAGGAGCGATTTTCTATTGTCAGGGCATCTATTGATTAGTGCAATGTTCCGTCAAATATCTGCAGCGACTGGGAGATGTTGTAGAGAAATAGCGCGATGTATGTGAATCAAATTACATTCCCATAGCGCACTTCTCAATAAATTGTTTTTGACTCACATTATTCGAGTGTAATTTACTTTTTCAATGCCCGTAGTATTTTTATTAACTTATTACGAAAATTTAATAACTGAGCCTTCAAGTTTTACTTTACGTAGCCTAGATTTTTGTGTGAATCGAAAATGAATGATTCATACAACAGTAGCAGTGACTGTGGAAGTTCTGACTACAACGACAATCTTTATGCATTCGCTAACAGAATCAGGGAACTCTTAGCTTTTTACAAATCTTCTGATGATGATGATGAAGTAAATTCGAATGATGATTTCGAAGAGGTTCGGACTTTTTTACGAAATTGGTGTGAAACACCTTTCAACTGGTTCATCAAGGTTTTCATTTCTTGGCACTCCAATGAACCACTCATTCATTGAATTAAATATCAAGTTATAAAAAATGAGTTTACTGTAGATACCACCCTGTTTGAAAAAGCCAACATTATAGGAATAACGATAGTTTTTATAATTCTATATACATACTTAAGTTTAAGCCCCTCCCCCCCAAAAAAATTATTTTTTTACATACATATTTTGTCCATAAATGCAATTTTCATGCAATTCAGCCATAAAAAATAAACATTTTGGGAATTGGTTTTTGAAATTTTTTGAGCTTCCAAAAAGTTCTAATCAGAAGTAGTTGTAAATATGTTCATTTTTGTCATAACCATCAATAAGATACCACGGAAATCGAATGATGTTAGAAATGGTTTAGGTCATCTCCTGTGTTCATTCATTTCCTATATATTATTTTTTATTACTTATAGAATTAAAGTATCGCTTGAAGATTCATTGATATCAATTTCACAGCAAGTTTTTCCTTTGTGATAAATTTGGAACTTATCTGTATAATACTAGAATTTAAAAATTTGTGCTGAAAATATTGTTTAAATTTTTGTGCAGGCTATCATTAAACTGAAATTTAAATAGGAATATTTGGCAAGTAATTATTAGTTTTTTTTTTCAGGTATAACTTTTAAATCACAAAAAAAAAAAAAATTAATGCATGTCTGGGAATAATAATGTTTGTCACTTGTAATAAATTTAAATGAAAATGTTAACTAAATGCTTAAAGCCCAGTTGTTTTGTATATCTGGTCACCTTTCATTTTTTACTTTAAGGCTATATTTTTCCTCTTGATTAAACAACCAGACAAAATTTATTTCTGAATAGACAAAAAATAATACAATAAGGCTTCATGTAATTTTGAAGAGTGAAACCTAAAATAAAAACATATTTTTAAGATACAAAAAGGCTCCAATGTCAATTTGATATTCTGATTTCACTATCCTATAGGGAGCAGCATATTTTGTGACACCTCTCATTTTTGTTTGAATCAATCCATTTCCTTCAGTTGAATGTGGATTCTTCTGGAAGCATGGAACACAAATATATTTGGTTTTTATATTGTTAAAATAAAAAGGTTTTCACTTCAATTGTTAAAGGGGAAAATTGCAAATTTATGGAATATTCCTAAATTTTTAAGAGCATGTTATAATTATGCATAATAATCGGATGTAAATGATGAATTTGTTTGAAAATTGGGAAAGTGTTCTGTTTTCAAATGTGTTCGGAGATTGAATTAAGTAGTTTCATATTAAGCAATGACACAGCATTAAATATTCCTTCTAAAATTATAATAAATCTAATAATTATTGTATAAATGAACGTGACACAGTCTTCTAATTACTGGAATGAAATTGTAAAAGAAAAAGTGATTCGCACATAATATTTTCAGTAATGCTGGCAAAAATTCCAATACAGAACATTCAACCTTCAACAATAATGTTTTTTTTTTTCTCCTTAATATTTAAAAATGAATGATATCTTGCCATTCATTTTGAAAATGGTAAATGAAGAGCGAACAATATAATAATACTGAAAGGCGTTCATCTACAACTAAACTCTATGAGATTTTTTTTAAAAAAAATGGAATTTGTTAAGATGGAAACAGATAAGTTGCTGAAACAAAAGAATTAAAACTGATGAACAATAGTTTATCATCTGTTGATTTTTTTTACATTTGTCTTGTGAACAATTTCTAATGATTAAATAAACAAAAGTTGACCTTCAGAATTTTGAGTAGTAATAAAGTGTTAGAAGTAGATGTCTTTCTTTTTTTTTGCTATTTCAATTCTGAAAAACCACAAGAGCTTTCGAATTGTCGCCGGGCCTTGAAATGACAAAACTAACAAACAGAAGAAAACGTGAAATCGAAAATTCTGTTGTCCTTCAGAGTAGGTGAAAAAAAAAAAAGACTTCAATGAATAGATATAGGGTGGAGAGGCAACTAGCCAGTTAACTTTCAGTAGGTCAAGGACACTGCCATGTTCTTAAACGGTGAAAAAAAAGTTTGGCGAAAGTGGTTTATTTGAAAATATATATAGCCCTTCTAAAAGTGAAATGTTATGAAATTTGAAGACCAAGGTCAGAAACAAAAATCTGGAAATTTATATTCAATTAATTTTTGTCTCATTATGGAAATCATGTAAAATTTTTGTTTTGTAATACATAATTGGCAAATTTAGCTGTGATGAGTTAGCTTTTACGATTGTAGATCAAAATATATTTATTAAAGTATTATATACATTGATCCTACTTTGATTGCTAGTGTAATTTTTTCTAATTGTTGGAATGAAACATGACAAAACTTCGAAGGCTTTCTTATGCGCACATAAGTATATATATATATATATATATATATATATATATATATATATATATATATATATATATATATATATATATATATATATATATATATATATATATATATATTAACAAATGTGATGTAACATTTGCCACGTTAAACAGATAAAAAAAACCCTGTTAATTAAACATTCAGAGATCTTAAAGCTCTTTTATATTTAATTATGATGATTTATATTTTAGTTAAAATAAAGGAAAAGTTGAAATAACTTTTATATTTAACTTAATTTAAGCAGAATAATCTAAAAATAAAGAAAGGGAAATGTATTGCTTTCTGTCATAGGAAACACATATATAAAGAATGCATTGAAAAAACTTACCCTGTGTTTTACATTTGCTAGAAAACTATTGCGATTTAAATGCAAATAACAGCGAAAGTAGAGATCATCTTAAGTTAGTTATGTTGTTGTTTACCACCATATCTTCATTAATAAAAAACTTAAAATACAGAACTTTTTTTTTTCATTATTTTACTGATATAATAATTCCATAGACGAGGTCTGACGAGGAAAGAAAGTTACTCTAGAAATAATAAATTATTATTTCTATTTATAATAAATTATTTATAAATAGAAAAAAGAATAATTATTTTCAATTAAAGAATCCTTGCATTCATCAGTTAATTGCCAATATGCACCTCATAAATTTTTGCACAAACGATTTTTAAAATGTATGAAAATAATTTTATAAAATACAGAAAGTAATTCTAATAATACTTGAAATTGTTGTAATAGATTTTTAAAATTTTAAATTAAGTCACAAAATATTAAATTAATTTAAAAATTCAGTCGAGTTTTTAATATAATTCATATTTAAAAATGGCATGTAAAATAGTTTCACTATTGTTTTCCCGGAGGTTATAACAGAAAAGGACTAGAACGCAACTGCGGTTCGCAAAAAATAAATAAAATTAAAAAATAATTTCTTAACATTACTTCAGAACTATGGAGAAGAAGTCAACGGGATCCTTTTTTTTCTAAAATTCACTTTCGACGAGGTAATTTTATTTAAAAAAATTATAACTTTCTAATTAGAATAGGAAACTTTTAAATTAATCTTATTTTTTCATTTTTAGCTATTTAAAAATTAGAAAATTTCTTTTCATTTCTCTAGCAATTTTTTGTGAGCTTAGAACTTATAACTTAATTGTGAAAAGACATATTTATTTGTATAGAAATTCAAACAACTTAGCTAAGACGTACTATACCAGATTTTAGTTCTACTTTCAATACTTAAAGATAAATTCATTTTATTGATTTGTTATAAAATAATTCTTGATTCATATTTATGCAACAAGTCAGATTTAATTTCATTCTTTTCAGAAGTTATTACTCATAAATATAATGAATACCAACATGTTTTGAAAAGCTCATTGTAATTCTAAATTTATGAAAACTTAACATAGTTTTTGAAAAATAAATGTCATTTTTGTTCTTTTTTTTACACTGGTATTTTTCAGTTTTGTAACGAAAAAAATAAATAATAAATACATAAATAAATAAAAATAAAAGAATTGAAATCGGCTTAGGTAATTTCATGTTAACATGTGCTAATTGTTTTAGTTTTTTTTTTTTTTTTTTGTTAAGGAGTGTCAGCAGGATCTTTTACTTTCGAAAAATGTGTCAAAAATGCTTTTTTTTAAAAACTTCTGTATTATTCATAAAAATCAATTAAAAAGGATGAAATTTTTTTTGTGACTTTGAAATAGTTTCATATGTGTTATTTAATAGTTAAATTTAAAAATTTATTTTTTTTAAAAAAAAAAGCTTATTGGCTGTATTTTGAAGTTTTGAATTTTTTTTCAAGAAATGTGAGTTTCACTTCAAGTCAAATGTACAGTTCAAATATTATGCGAATATCACAAAAATAGTCTCAAATTTAACATAACACTTGCTTTTAGATGCTGAATATATTTTATTTTCAAATACTTATTTAATTTTTTTACATAGGTTCAAATTTGTAAATTGTTAGAATTTATGGAAATTAAAACTTAAAATTTTTTTTGTGCAATTACTTTACATTTAAGTTTAGATTCTAGAGAATAATAATTGGAAGATATGTACAAATTTTAATCCATTTCTAATTATAAGAATTTCATACATTTTGCATGAAAGTTAGAAAAAGCATGTTTTGAGAAAAATTATTTTAAAGGTAGAAATTTGAATAATTTCATACCCACACACACACTATAATAGCCGGAATGAAAAGCCTCTCATATAATAATTAAGTCCTTATTTTACAAATACGCATTATATATATAAAGTATCAACTTGCTTTAATTCACTTTGTAAAGTATCGACTTGCACCAATTCACTTTGTTATAAATAAAGCCTATTGCAGTTATTTCGACATTTTTGGTGTTTTAAAATATACTCATATTTACAAAATGTAACAGTATTATTGACTTAAATTTAGGTTAAAGTTACACAAAATAACTTTTTAAAGGTATATAACCACCATCATTTATATATAACTCATTCTACTTTATCTAACTACCTTGTCTAAATTGTAAAAAGAAGGGAAACAAAATCCGAGGAAAAAATATTTCAAAAATTAAAATTGAGAATAATTAAAAATTTATTTTAGTTATTCTGATAAGAATCTTAAGTCTACAGCTACAAGTGACAATCTTATCTACAAATCTAAAAATAATCTAGAATTATGATTTCGTGACTACACTTAGCCTTTCAAAGTCACTTCACTTTGATTGGCTATATCTTTGCAACTAATAGAAATATCAAAAAAATAATACAAATTATTTAAAATCGTTATTTTCAAAAAAAATCAATTTTTTGAAAATTTTAGGACTCCAGGCCCCCCCTTAAGTTTTCGAAAAAGAAAAATCATTCAAACTGAAAATTAATTAGCGTTAATTAATCTTCTTCGGAACTCCAGACTATCAAAAAATAAGAAATAAAATACATTCTTCAAATTCCTAATGTATTATTATTTCTCACTGCAAAATATTCTAAATGACAAAAACGTTGCCAATGTTAAGAATAAAAAGAACAAAAACAGGCGATTCTGCCATAAAAAATGCCCACGCATTTGACGTCATTTTCTCAAAACAACTACATATTAGCAATTGTTAAAAATATTGTTTTAATGTAATTTTTAAACACACAATTTTTTGGGGTTTTTCTTTAGCTCATATTGTAACTTTGTGTGGTTCAAAACCTTAAAAGCTTTTTTCTCACATTTTAAAGCGCTCATTTGAGCTAAAATTTTCTATGCACGATTGTTTTGGATGACAATAATTTAATTTAATTTAATTGTAATTAAATAAAATTTAACTGATTAAAACTTTTTATTTAATGAATTAAATTTTACGCCAAGTCGCCAAATCCGTCAATTAATAATTTTTCGTTTGGCTTAATTTTAATTACATTTAGCTTAAATATATTCAATTTAATAAAAAAATTTATCGTTTGCTTTGTTCCCTTTTGCTCTTAAAATTTAAAGAATAAAAAATTATGTTTTGCAAAGTGTGAAGTTTGGTAGAAAACCCATGTTTAAAAAACCCGTTTCTTACCGGTGTTAATTAAGATTTAATTAAACGAACTGAAAAGAAAAGCTTGAAATACTTTCTTTGTTCTAAATTAGAAAGATGCAGCTTCGAATAGATATATTTCACACCTAGTAACAAAACAGAGAGCTTCAATTTCGATAACGTGAGTCAAAAGCTTTGAGTTCAAATATATAAATAATAGTTATAATCTTGCGATCATTTTACAATTAATTGTATACAAAGATCTTTCCGTATTACAGATGATCCTTTTATATCTTTTAAGCTTAAAGACTGACTGAAAGTGTTGCAAATGACCCAATGCTTAATATTCACGTAATGTTAGTTGCATCCAACAGAGCAAATGGCTACAGTTTCTATTCTTTAATAAGAAACGTTATCAAATATCTTATACTAATTGTATAATTTTAACAAAATAAAGGATATTCTATACATAACTTTACTTTGAATTCGATTTTAAACCTTTCTTTTCTAAAAACGATTTATATCTTTGAAGCTGAAAGCAATTTACAGTTATATAAAATAAGGTAGAATCTTAGCTTCATATGAATGATTCGAAAAGCTCTTAAATAATCGATTATTTATGATTTTTAAATAAAAGCAAAATGTTATTGTAACATAAATAAAAAAAAATTCTTCGTACACGGAGTTTCATACTTCGACATCGAATATAAATTACCTTTCTTTAAGATTCTATTTTATTAAAAAAGTTTCATATAAGATTTCAGTCCGTTATATTGCATTAAGTGCAGTAATTCTTGTTTCCAGACAATTTATGTTCCTTTAATGGATCTATTTGATATTATCTCGGAATCCGTGATAGAAAGGGCACGGAACGACCTTTTGTCACGAAGCAAATCGATATTCAATGACCGTACTTTCGTGAAGGGAGAAATCGTGTATTGGAGGCAATTCATTGCAACTGATGTAACCATGAACCTCAGGAACCTTCAGAGATAAAATCGTCCCTTTTCACGGTTATCGATAGCGTATTAGAATTACCAAGGACTGTTGATTTCTAAAATAAGAATGATCATTTATTTTTGTAGTAAAAGATTAGAGAAAACTATGCATTTTTCTATGATTCGGAAAAAGTTTGAGTTGAATACAGAAAGTTCTCTTTCAACGCTTGGGAATCATCCCCAGACAACAAAGCGAGGAATTAAGCAGCGAGGTCATTTTACCACATACTTGTAGTGAACGGGGAAAGGGTATCACATATCCAGTGTCGTAGCGTGGATTTCTGCCACCCGATGCAAATCCTAAATTAGCCGCCCTCTATAGAAACAAAAATATCACGAATGCATTGCGTGCGTACTTAAAGTTTAATTCGTTTGAACGATTAAATAACATTCTTCGTGGATAAAACCGCAAAACTATTGAAAAGTTTAAAAATAAACAAAACAAACATTTACCTAAATACTCTATACATATTCGTGACGAATCGTATAAAACAAATAAACTAACAAATTTAGGTACAAGGGAAATTTTAATAAAGTATAAAATAAATAATATCAACGATTCGCCACTCTTCTAAGTAATAAAAATGTTGAAGAAGAATCAAACCCACATGTCACCTACTCACGTCCATGAGTTATTCAAGGGTAATAATTCAAAAATCAAAATGGACACATTAATTGTATTTGTTGTGTGGTACAGAGGATTGCTGCCTGTGGCGTCCATTTCGAATTTGAAAAAGCGAAATTTATTTTCTTATTTTGAATAAAAAAATTTATTTATTCAAAGTAAGAAAAAATTTTACTTTAATTTTAAGGTGTTTTTATGTATAACTTGCTGGAGTGCTTACTTTTAGCACGAGTAAATTTTAAAATAACCACCATGAATAGAATAAATTGTCGTAAACAAAGACAGACTATGCCGTTATGTATATATATATATAAAATATGATCAAGGGTTGTGTAATAGTATATAGCAGTAACAAATTAATACTTAAACATTCAGTTTTACATTAGATTTGGTTTGGAATTAAAATAAAGATGACTCTCGATTTATTTTAACTGATTTTAAAAAAATACAGCTGTATTTGAAAACGATTTAAAAATACACATATTTTGAACGAAAAAAGCTTGGAAAAAATTATCTCATCTAATATGAAACACGGAAAATGGTGAGAAAAAGGGATAAAGGTGGAACATATCACAAAAATAAATTTAAAAAAAAAAATGATTTACCGTAACACTCCTATATGGCTAATCCATTGTTTAGCCACACAAACAACAGACTCAAATTTATATATTAGACTTGTATTGTAAAAGATATGTTTCCTAACGCATAAACATGCACATAAAATATAAAGCTCGAATTTGTAATGAAGATCTTGGCTCATCTGTAACTCTTCATTTTCTTGCGATGAAGTCACCAATCGTAATTTGCCGCTTTTTTTTTTTTTTTTTTATCTCTTTAAGCAAATATCGGCAGCAGGAAATCGCATCAAAAACTACTCGTCTTGCTTCTGCATACCTTTCAAAATCTGTGGATAACATTCGCTGCAATTGAACCAAAGATTTCGCTTACCGTTACCACTCTTACTAAGTAAATCTGTAGCAAATGCTTTGGGTTCTTCGTTTTCAAAATTACTCTTTCTCAAAGACTGCATGAATTCCTTGTTTTTTCTGTTACATTGAAGGTCTCCGTTGGTAATATTCTCACCAGAAACCTTTGCAATGGGTAAGGTTCTCTGTGAGTTCACGCAACAAATAAACTTATAATAGAAATAATAAAAAACATGACTGAAGGCAAGAAAATACAAAGTTCATCATAGCAAACGAAAATGACAGCGCTACATCGAGTCAGTTTTGATCGAGGAAGCGCTAGACGTGGTCTTACTGTATACTTAAAATCTGCTTTGGAGTTGGTGGGAAGGATTTAAGTTAAAAGTCTCTTGTCCAAACAAAAATATTTAATAAAAATTTTTGACATCTTTATTTAGATAACTATAAAAATTATTATGATTTTTGATTACCGAAAGTTTTTCAAAAAAGAAAGATGCAACATTGGAGGTGATCATTGTTTCAGTATTGTGTCTACGCTCATCTAACAGCTCTTAACCTTTTCACCTTGCCATGAAGTGGCACGTTAAATTTATCGTTTGGTTTTATTAACGTGGCTCTAGAAGCAACACGGGGCCTAATGGTGACGGACCTCGTAATTTTGAACATCGTTCAAGGGACGAGGACGACATCTTTGCTCGCGCCTCTCACTCATAACTTCCACACCACTATAACGGGTGGACTTGGGACGTCAACAGAATTAACGTGCATCAGCCCCGACTACACGACGGATCTTTTGTGGTATTTGGGCTCGAACGCACGACTTGACAAAAACTGCCCACCGGAGTCCACGACCATGACCACAGGACTACCGAGGCTTTGGTGGCACTTTAGAGCAACCTATTTTTACATACGTGCAGATATGAAAATTGTAAGTGCGTTGCAACCTATGATGTTCGTATTTACACACATGCAGGTAACAGAAGAGGATAAGAATTAGTTTGGTTTGGTGCTCCGACTACTGCTCTCCCTCAATTATCAAACTTGATTTTTCTCCTGAACCTGTCTTGATTTATTTCTCTCCATCAACAGCTGGGATCTGGTGCATTCATCCTGGATGAGTAGAAGATATCTTGAACCAGTAGATTCTTCGTTCTAGCAACGCAACTAACCTGAGTTTTCCAAATGCACGAACCTTGCTAGCAGTGATGTCTGCTAGGTTACTCGACATTTGTTCTTCGTCACTGTGTTTTATACTAGCACGATAAATTATCGATAAGAGCTATATCTCTTCAGTTATCCATTAGCTATTATTTTTTGTAAATATGTTAACTAAATTCTTAATATTTTTTTTCTATTTAGACGAGAGATATTCTTAAACACAATACATATTGAATGATAAATAAGCGCTGATATTTTAAAATGTTAAATTCTCGTGGATCATTCGCAAATACTGATCTGAGTCATTTGAAGTGTGGTATAAACTTGTGCATTTTATTACCCCTTCAGTATAAAAGAAAAACATAATCCGTGTAGAAATAGGGCGGAACTTTTTTTTTGATCGGGAAGGAAGTAAACTTCCAAGTATCTAGATATCAAAATGTAATGACTTAATTTATTAATAGTAACAATTAAACAGCTCTATGAGCGTGATTCAAAAAATAGCCACACTAGGGATAGAAATACTGTGATATCTCACCCATTTTATGAGAAATTCAAGAGGATGATATCTTTCGTATTTCAAAAAAATCGTTACTATAACAGTCCTGGTCGAAGAAACCATCTTCGCATTCTTTGGAATATATTCATTGGAAGACAATCCATTGCTTTGAGTATTTTTCGGTTTTACAATATTTAATTATGAACGCGTCTCATCTGATGTGACAATTTGATGCGACAGCAATCAAAATTAACCTATGAATCAGTGTCTCATTTAGCGTCATTCAACAAATGGCAGCAATAGTGACATTAATTTTCCACAGAAACGTCATTTGTCATCAAGAAAACTACCTTTTTTTTAAACCCTCCTTGCATTTCTTCAGACTTATTTACAAATTTTCAGCTTGAGTGGAATAGCAAAAGTAAGTCTCCATCAGATAAAAAGAAGTCCATCTAAAATGGGAGAAATAAATACAGGTTGAAATTTAAACCTAATTGTTGTCAAATTCCTGACTCGGTGTATTTCAAATTAAGTGCAACGTCTACTACTGTATAATTATCTCCTATCCATGGAATAAATTCAGTTGTAGCCGTAATAATTCTTTTAATATTTTGTCTAATCTCACTCCCAAACTCTGCAATAAATCGTAATCCAACTGTTTTGAAAGGAATTTTACAATAAAAAAACTAGCATAGATACAATATACTTCGACTCTTAATCCATTTGTATAAAATAATTCTTAGACAGTGCACATGGACTCGTTGGAAGAAATATAATTCATAGAGAAAATTTAAATTAAAAAAAAAAAAAAGCTCAATATGCAGTTTTCCTAAGAATAAATTTATTCAATAAAAGGTGCTAAATTTTTTAAAAATATTTATTAAATTACTCAATTAAATATTAGCATTAAAGCAAACGATAATATGACAAGGGAATAGAAATTAGACTGATTCATTGGTCAGGGACTGGCCAGAAAAAACACACAGAAAATACTTTATTTTGAAAAGTGCTTGTGTGACCATTTTGTCGTTGATTAAAACAATATTTCCCTTGGTGGCTAATAATGCTAAATAGCATAATAAAAATGAAAAACGAATCTTATAATTTATTTCTCATGATAAAATCCCGCTTAGAATAATAATCATCTTTGCTGTAATAAAACAAAATATTCAAAAATACAAGTAAAGAAATTTATTATTGCCTTTTTTCATTATCTTAAATTTTGCTTGAAAGTTGTCTATGATAGCTATAAAAACGTATAAATAGAGAAGAAAAAAAATTTAATAGGGTAAAAAGATATATATTTCATCTAATGAAGAGACTCTTAATATATATGTACTCTATACTTAAAAAGGAAGAGTCATATGACATGAATGTGTCATATGACCTAAATACTCTTTATTATAAGAAAAGTAAAAATAAATACCAAAGTTGAAATAAAGTATCTTACTTCCATAATTTTCACACTTAATCTTCTTTCATGCAAACGTATTCAGAACTGTTGAGCATGAAAAGAATGTATAAGGGAATATCTCTTAAATGTATGTAACCACATACATTTAAGAGATATTCCCTTATACATTATACTTCCTTATACTGTATAAAAACTGATGCACATCATACCATTTAAAATAGCTCATAAAGGAATCAGCTATTTTCGCTTTCACGTAACGCAATGCGAGAGCATACAGAAAACGTAACTGAGTGAAAAGTAACAAATACTCGTATTGCCAGTAAGTTGTGCTATAAAATTTTTTTTTAACATGAACTTTCATTTCAAACGTAGTTTAAATATTTCAAAACTTTTACAGAATCATTTCATTTTGCTTCCCCCGTAATAGGCTTTGGGATTATTCTGACAATATTTGAGGAATTTCGAGCACATGAACTCATTTTTGAAAAAATTAGCTGTAACCTTTCTGTAATTAATTTCTGAAATTGAGATTATAGTATATGAGGAGAATTTCGTTATCTCTCTAAAAAATATTAAAGGCATAATTTTCTATACTTAAAACAAAGGAGGTTTCAAAAAGGTCCAAGTTTTTTTAATAGGTGGGAGACTTGAATGGGATGAGAGAGATACTTGATTGCTGGAAATGGAAAAAAAAAATATTCAATCCTCTTTTTTACTTAGAACTATTAACAAAAGTTAAATTTGTATCTCTGCATCATAATACGACTTCTCAAGGCTCCCGTCTACCGGCCATTTTGATTTCACGGAAGTAATGTTAATTCTATGGCATTTTTACTACCGCCCTCAAATATTTACTATTTTATCTATTTCAATGCAAAAACGGGCATCCGGAAGAGCAAAAAATAATAATGATGGTTTCTGTCGAATTATATTTTTCCTCCGATTTTTTTTTTTATTATTATTCTTTTGTGTATTTTAGTCTTCGAAAAATATTCTTAAATGTTCTCAAAAATCGGGAAGAAAATGTAATTCCGAAGAAACCTTCATTATTTTTGGCTTTTCTGGATGCACTTTTTAGTATTCAAATATATAAAATAGTAAAAATATGACGAAGGTAATAAAAAATTCAATAAGATTAACATTACATTCATGAAATCAAAATGGCCGGAATGGAAAGGCGTTCTTTCTTTATTACAGAACATCAAGTTTTTCTATACTCCGTAAATGGATGATTCCAATTTTATTTGGACTATTTTGACTCTTCAGAAACAACAAGTGAATCAGTGTTTATTCTAGTTATCATCCTTTATTTATTTTATTTATTATATTGATTTTACTCGATGAATCAAATTCATGAAAAGGTATTAATAAATTGAATGCGTAAAATGCGTAATTTTAATAACGAGTTCTTTTCAAATGTATTAAATGATATGTAATATTCTATCGAATGAACTATTCCTCGCCTATGTATAGAATCCTGTGAATTGATGACATTCTATTTAATTTAAATTCATTTCAATTTGTTATAGTGCCTTATATTAACAGAGTTTTTTGCTTTTATCTAGCATTTCACTCGAAGTTTTAAGATATAAGATGAAGATAATTTTCCGATATTGTAAAAAAATCCATGGGGCCGCAGTAGCTGAGTAGTCCTGGTCACGATTTGACATTGATTCACAAGTTAGTTTTGATTTGGTAGTCATTTGTTGCCAGTTCAAAAGTGGATTGTTACGACATCAAGTTGTCAACGTCATTTTACGTCGAGTTGTAACCGTCGGTGAGACCTGAATTCACCATTATGCACCGGAAATCAAGATACAATCAAAACAATGGGTTGCTTTCGGTGAATCTTATCCAAGAAAGTCGATGATGGTCTCATCGGTCGGATAAGCTATGACGAAGAATTTTCAAGGTTTGGAAGGCGCAATGATCACTAATGCGAGTCACTGAGACTTAAACATCAGTCTAGAGAGTAATGATGCTTACTAAACACAAACCATTTTCGATGTTACGAGCACTACCTCTTGGAGTTTCTAAGGACTTATTGAAAGATCCTCATACCTGCAAAAAACTTCCCGAGGAAAAAAGATGAACACAAAGAAGTTTTTAAAAATAATTACTTACTCCCATTCTCTTTAAGCAACTGAGTTATTTTTATCAAAATGAATGCATCGAAATTTTCTGAACATTTTCGGAGTCACTTTAATATGGATAAAAACTTTTTTCTAGATATATTATTTTGAAAATTGATCTCTATCTCTTCTCGTTTAGTAATCCCGAGCAAGCTGAATAAGAGACAGAAAAGCACACTATAATTAGGAAATTAATGGTATAAGAATATTCTAAAAAAGCAAACTAATACTTTTTGTTGATGAGTAAGAGATTGAATCCGTTAACTTTTCCTGGTCTCATCTAATCAATCTGGATCGACTTGCATAATAACTTGCGTGATGTTTATTTTTATTACTATGAATGTATTTTAAATCGATGCCAATTTTAACTAAAATGCCATTATTTTTATCTGATTGGTAATGATTATACCTGCTTGCAAATTTTTCAGGAGAAACCGAGCAACACGAGAGTAAAAATTCAATTAGCCTACCTTCCAATTTGTTTTTAAATAAAATTGACCCCAAAAGCCGGTTTGTTACTTAAAAATCATTGAATTTAATTAAATACGTTAACAAGTCAGAAATAACATTAAAAAATTCTTTTGGGGTTTCTATTTATTGCATAGAATTATTTAGATTGAAAAGTTTTCTCTCATAGTTTGAAGAGCTAACAAATGGAAAGGATTACTATGCCTCATTGTAATTTTTTCCAGGGAAACCGAACAACACTAAGGTAAAACCCAATTAACCTACGTAACGGCAGGTGAAAAGATTAATGCTTGACTTCCATTTCAAATATTGTTTGCAGCTTTAAAATCCGATTTAATTTCAATTTCATTGGTACCTTGGAGTGTTTGTTCGAGTTTTAATCAACAGAAATGAAATGAATATCACATGAATATTCTCGTGAAAAAAAGGAATTAACTTGAAATCATTCCGCTTAAAATAAAAGAAATAAGCAAACATGTGATATCTCAGCCAAAACACGTTTGAGAGTAATCAAATATCAGTTCTCTATTGAAATATAATGCTTTTAGTTGGTTTTGATAGATCTTAATCAGGCTTCAAGGTTGAATGAAATTATTTATTGGAATAATCATATTAATATCTATTTTAAATAAGTTAAGAATATAAAAGTAAATTCGTATCCCTTACAACACGAATCAAAATAGGAGTCAAAGATTTTAAGTATACAAAATATATCTGTTTTGATAGGTTTTTTTTTTTTTTTTTTTTATTTGAGGGTGTACCTAGAATAAAATTTGCATATAGAAATTTGAAATACAATATCAATATATTTACAAACACCTCTAAGCTAAAAACAAATAACTCAAAATATAAATTTTAAAAAAACTGAGAAAAGTAGTGCATAAAACTCAAGACAACGCTGAAAAATGTTCATATGACGTGGATATCTTGTCAAAAAGAAAACGGTATCGGCATATTAATATGTGATACTTTTGAAATGATGAAAAATGTTTTGATAAATTTATTTCTTCTTATTATAAGAAATATCACAGCACGTTTTTCTAATTTTTGAAACCTCGACTATATTCTTTGCATTATTTCTTTGTTTCACTGAGACATTTTAAGCTTCCCGATTCTCACGCATTCACTCTTCCTAACCACCCATGAAAGAATAGTTCCACTGCAGCTCATGAATATAGTAAAAGGAGATTAAAATGACCACCCAATGTCTGGGGATATAGTTGGGCATTCTACCATTGGGGATTACATCAGAATATTAGCCCTCCAGGTTGGGGGACCTCAGGGGCTTATCGTCTTTAGATAGGTTCGGGAACCATGACCCCGAGGCATCCAGGTGGTCTTTTTTCCCTTTGGGGTTAACCGTCTTTGGTAAACACGGGGGACGCACCCCCGGGATACACTAGAGATTTTTCTCTATTTTCGACCTCTTTCTTGTCAGCGAATTTTCGCCCCCCCCCCCCCAATTTTTTTTATACTCCTGGATCACAGCTTTACACTTTACTAACTTTGCATTCCCTCACTTGCTTTGCTTGGCGTAGCACGGCCATATCTGGCTTTCACGTCATTGCGAATGCTATCACTTACTCACTCACCCTTTCTAACAGTAAGCATTCAATGCCTTACTGATTAAGACTGAATTAATACAACTCGATGGGAGAAAGCCAAACCTTGATGCTTACCGAAAACCATGTCTTCAGTAGTCTTTTCTTAAATTTTGATATTCTGGAATTCAATTAAAAAGGCGATGTTAAAAAATTTCAGTACATTTACATAAATTCTGGGCAAGGTAATGGGGGAAGTCAGACTGCGTACCTAATAATGAAACGGAGATAAAAGCCGAGTGCTCCAGTAAAACTGTCAATCTATAATACGGAATTTTTTAAAAAGTACAACAATCGTATTATAAGGGGATTATTGTACTTAAAAGCTTCATAAGTCGTTTTTAATGTTATTTCTTAATTACAACATTTAATTAGCTTAAAGAAATAACATTATTATTTTTTATTTTGAGTTTCTGTGTATGTTTCCTACACCAAACAATACTATCGCAACCGAAATTTTCTCCCACCCACCCTTTCAATACTTCGTATTATGGCATGAATGATTTTGTCGTTGTTTCATTGAAATCTTAGAGTCAAACTAACATTCCCCAATAAATTTAATAACATTTTTCTTAAATATATCTAGTATATTAAGAAGTTTATCTTTTTCAGCTAATTTATTATAATGCACTAGTATTTTGTGAAAGAATTATATCGATGAGGCCAGAAATAATTCCAGATATATAAAAATATGTTATCGGAACATTAAAATAAATAAATCAATCTATTACTTTATAAAAGAAATGTTATTTTATGTAATAAATAGAGAATAATATAATGTCAATAAACAGAGAAATCTATCTGTAATTCAAAATAATATAAGCAATGTATTAAGGTTCCAACAAAAGTGTCATATTGGCAGAGGATTCTCAATTACCGCTCCTGTATAAAATAATTATCACACGCAAGCTTTATTATTTTAGACACTTTAATTACATCTTATTTTCATACCAAAATTAAAGTTGCTTGTTTCACAGTATAAAATTTCCATGCCAAATTATTTCTATTTTTTTTCTCTATCCTTTCTCTATTTCACTCTTTCACCCCTTCTTTTTTACGTCGTGAGAAGACATATTTCCAAAAATTTACCATTAGTTTCCATAAATAGTTTTCATTATTTTAGAAAAATGATACCAATGACTATTTCAAAAAAAAAAGTATTTTGCTTATGAATTTATCCGAAAACTATCCATATACATATTTACATTCTCAAAGAAAGTTCAGTTGGACTTATTTTGAGACTCAAAGAAACATAATGAACTGTGCACTCAAATTTTGTTGAATATCAGAAACATAACTTAACAAGAGTACAAGATTATAAGAAACGATTCACATAGGAATAGAACGATTGCCAACACCTCACAATATTTTCACAAAATTCCAAAAGAGTCACAGTTTCATGAATTCTAACTGATTGTGTAATTCCAATTGCAGTATTTCCAATTATAGATATGGGCCGCGTAGGAAGTAACAGTCTGCGTCTTTACACCATTTTGATTTTCCAATAGCAGACGATCGTCGTTCATCAAGTACAGTTAATGTAGTAACAGATTCTCATCAGTTTCCTTCAAAAAAATTCGGGTCTATAATATAAGTATACTGGAACTATGAACTCCAATACTTCTGAGAATTTAAGGTTTAAAAATCTATTCATAATGTGAAAGATCAAGAGACATTTCTGTTTCGCAGGAGCTTTGAAGTCAAGACCTGACCTGAAAAGTCCGACCTCCTGGAAACTCAAGCCACCCCATACCGCACCAGGTGCCCTTTCCTTTTCTTCCAATTAGAGTGACCATTGGCCAATAACCGAATTAATAATTTCAATTATCCAATCTACAGGAAAGACTGTGTCACGGGGTTTTGAAGAGGTGTAGACAATTACATTCCACACAAATATTCCGAAATTGGAGAGGCACCAAAAATTTCTTACACGTTCAAATAGAATGCCCTGTCCGAGGACATTATAACTTTTTATCCTAGCGCATAGTTAGCGCCTAAAATATGTTACCTTTACATAGCAAATGTAAGTTTAACAAGCTCTTATCTTAAGCATTTTAATTAATAAAAAGAAATTAGCGTTAATAATACCAGTAACCTATCATTTAACGCGACCTCACAAGTAGTGCAGTGAATTCGTGGGCTTTCTTCAACATCAGGAATAAAAGAGTCAGATAACTGACTCGGCAAGGAATTCATTGCTTGATTATCTAAAGCAATGATTTCTTAGGGAAGCGGAGTCGTTATCTGGCGGTCGCAGTGTTGCGACGGATGACTTCCTAGCAAATCTATCAATTGATCTTCCTAGCAAAGTTTTCCTTGTTGTGTTCCTTGTTTCCAAAGTTTTCCTTTCCTGGTAAGCTATGGCTTACCAGGAAAACGTAATGGTAAGTTGAACTGTATTTACGCTCCGCTTGCATTGAACGCTCTTTAAGAAACCACACCATCTGGCTTACAGAGACAACGTTTTAATGACGTTATCCACCACAATATTTCGGACACCGTATAACGGCTCCACTTTTCTAAGAAACCATAGCTTAAGGCAAACTAAATAAGCACCGGACAAGATTTCAACCAGACGAAATACGGGCAGCTCGAACCAACTCCTGTCCCAAGGTCAGCCAATCTCCTCTGCATCATATCCCGAAGGCTTTTCATCCTGAAATTTATTTACATAATAATACAGTTAAGTATCAATTATCCGAAACAACTGGGGACAGAATTATTCGGACAACCGATCATTTACAGGAAAAAATTGTACCTATGTCATAGGAGTATTATGAAATAAAAAAAATAAACCAGCAATATTAAACGTAAAAGTGTACATATTTTGAGTTACACATCTTACAAATAATACAGAGAACTGACAAGCCTAGTTAGTCAAGTTCAAAACGACCATTAAAGCAGATCTACAGCTTAGGAAAAACAGTACTCAATTTTCTGTTGCTTCAGGTCTGAGATTCGTTTTTAACCTCTAAATTTTACAATCATTTTAAAGACTGCAATTTAACTAAATACTACTCTTCTTGTTACTCTAAAAACATCATAGCCGTTTTAAGGCAATGAAAAACTTTCTCACTGGATGGTCCATTTTCAGCAAAGTCGCGGCGAAGGATCTTGATCATTGATAATTTTGGCGTGCTCAATGATTTCATCATATTTAATAGTCAGGGTCATTAGCATCACATTAGAGCTGGTCTTGAATGTCTACCTAGTCCCATTCTTAAAATCTTTGAGATTCTTTTGTCATCCCAGCCAGTTCTGATGCAAAGTTAGATGTTGGACGGCTCTACAGGTGCAGGCTTAGACTAGTCTGATGGAAGAAGTTTATTGCAAGATTTTGCAAGTATAGTGTCCTTGACGGTAGCCCGAGGTTGTTGTCATTTACTCAACATTTTTTAATTTCTTTATACAATTGTTGGTCACATTCTTCCTCTATCAGAGCCATACGCAGCTTTTCGTAATAACATTTAAAGCTTACAATGACCATCCAGTTCAGCGGCTCATTCATCGTTTCACGTCCGGTTCGTCGTTTTAAATGCCCAAATTAGACAGCAAAAAAAAATTTTTTTAGCCACCTAAGGAGCTATTGTTTTAGTTAACCCAAAAATGTCATACCTGACCATTTTTCAAAAATTTATCTTGTTTTTGCGTATATTTTTGATGTTTGCTTTCATCAGTAACGAACTTTATTTTCAAAAATACGTCATAATAAATTTCTCCTGAATTTTTCATTGTATTGATTTAATATATGTGTAATATATGTCTGATACCTGCTTTCACCACTAATGAACTCAATTTTCAATAATATGTTGTAATAAATTTCCCCCATTTTTTTTATTGGTTTGAAGAGAAACAAATAGGAAAATTAAATATTTTATTTACTTCTCGATTCATGTATTACCTAAAATCATATATAAACTGGTATCAAGATATGACTGAAAATAAATAGCATTATTCCGAATTTTATGACAGCTATGAGGCAGCCATTTTTTTAGCTACCCAAGGGGGTATTGTTTTATGTAGATCACTTTTGGCGTTCCAGATTACTTTTCCTTTTTTTTTTATCATTTGCTTCAATTTTAATTACATTTAGCTTAAATATATTCAATTTAATAATTTATCGTTTGCTTTAATATTAATATCGGAAAAGCTTTCTATTGTCCATTTCTCGATATTTCATCATTTACTTCAATTCTTATATTTACTTGAGTAATTTATTAATAATTATAAGAAAAACGAACCTTGGGTGGCTAAATCTGTTCTTTGCAAAACTTTGCATAGAACTTTTTTTTTTACTTTCTTTTGTTTTGTTTTTCTAACCACTTCATGGCCGTCCCAAAACAATGAAAAACCAAACGATGATTTTTCAGCTTGGTAGAGTCATTAGCTTCACCACCTCAAGGGTCTTGCTGATAGATGACATAAGCAATGATTTCATCATCCGTCAATACTTGATTTCTAAAGTTATCGACATCACATTCTAGCTAGTCTTGAGCGTTTTCCTGATTGCTTTTAGAACTTATACACGGTGCGCAAATTTGAAATTGACGACTGAAATGGTTTTGGTTAATTGATGTTTCGGATGATCGGTATCTGCGTAATCGATACTACAATAGTTACTATGTCTTTAAATAGCCGAAAAAGCATTGTACTAATACAACGCAATCTATGTTGGGCTTTCGTTGCACTCAGATTTCAGTATTTTTATATAAATACGTCAGAGTTTTGAAAATGTATGTTTCCTTCGTACGAGAAATTTTTCTTTCAACTTAACCGTAGTTAATGTATGCATACACATCGTTACCATAATTAAATTGACAGTGCTCAAAGGGCTCTGTAGAGCTATCTAATGGCAAGAATCACGCCAAATGTAGTAGGAAGATTAAACAAGACAGGGGATGAAGGATTCCGCGAAAAAATAGTTCCAAAAGTCACCACTATGTGGCGCTGTGTCATTGAAAAGAGAGTTTTAAAAAAGGCAGAATTAATGTTAAAATAAAAATACCTTTTATTTAGAACGCTCGAATAAGGTTCAATGTGGTCGCTGTTTTTGTGGATCACATATTGCATTCTGTGCACGGCATTCACAACAGCAGAATGTAACATGTCGGCAGTAATCTTCCATACAGTCCATGATATGTTATCCTTCAACATAGCTACAGCAATATTTTCTTGTGTTCTGTCGACAATCGCTGTTGCATCTTCTTCGGTTGTATCCTGGGGCACGGGTTTTCGTCTTCTATCTGACTGAACCTTCAGAGGGCATATTTCCTCAGATTTCACAGTCATTGCTTTTGAACCATTGATTGACACAGGACTGTTACCTTTACACTATTTTTTGTGCTTTCTAAATCACGATGAGTGGCTGATGTGTTAGATCGATTAAGATAAGAGAATTTGATAAGTAACGCACGCTCGACAAAAGCAGACATTATTGCACGTAACTTTGAACCTAACTGTTTTGAAGAGTAACGAATAACCTTTTAAAGTCCAAGAGGATGGCACTGTGCCATAGGATGTGTAATATGAATTTTGAATCAAGACCTCCTTTCAGTATTAAATTTTTCGCATTTTTAAAATTGCTGCAGTATTGAAATGGAATTAAATTGTTAAAGGTGATAAATAAAATGTAATTTTATTTCAGTATTTATTCTTCATTTTTAAAAATCTCTTTTCAATTACACTGCGCCACATATTCCTCACGTGGTGACTTATGGAATTAATTGCTGTTTTTTTTTTTTTTTTGAGGAATCCTTCGTCCTCCGTTTTGCGTAATCTTCCTTCAACATTTGACGCAATTCTTGCAATTATTTCGTTCTACAGAACCCTCTCAGCACTATCAGTTGAATTATGCCCCCCCCCCACTCCCTGTATTTTAAATATGTCAGTTACATATAGTGTAATTCATATGTATTAGCAAAATACGCCCGGTTGGGATTTTAAAATCAAGCAAATTTGTTTCAATATTATCTAATGTTAAAGAAAAATATTAATTCATTAATTAAATGATTGATGAAATGCACATCCTCCGAAAAAGAGTCATCGAACTTATAAATTTTAAGAACTGCTAACTCAAATGGGTGACATTTTTTTCTCCATTACCATAAGCTTAACTTAAGTGAGGAAATATATTTTTGATCAGTGAGCTATTATTTGATGCGCCTGCTCTTCAACTTTCTTTTTCTCTTCACTTTTCCAACCGGAAAAACCAATATTCAACAAACTCTTGTTTAAATTTCTTTGTATCGTTCTCATTTGCAAGATATCCAGTTTTAAATGAGTCACAAGAGTAAACGAATGAGACAACCCAAACAAAAAACATCTGGGCCCATTACCAAATGTTGGACCTATTATGTCTTTTCGAAACTACTTTCAACAAACAAGCGAATCCCTTTACAATGGAAGCTTCCGCAGAATATATTTCTGTTTTTCGGATGACACAATTCCTGCCAGACTGTATAGTTCACTTTTTTCTGAAAAAAAGGTGAATAAGATACTATGGTTAAACATCACTGTTATTTGGGTTTTTTCACTA
>BMAW01016125.1:136579-161910 GCA_019974015.1 Nephila pilipes
TGTCTCATGTAAATATTTATTTATTTTGAATATTAGGTGTCAATTTACTCGAAATAATAAAGTTTTTAGCTTCAATATTAAAATTTGTAGAATTATAGAGAGGATCTTTTCGTGGGATCTCAAGCCAATCATTCTATTGGTCCTATGTGCTGGCTTTGCATCAGGGTCCCACTTCACCAATTATCCAGTAACAACCTTTTCTTAGGAAGAATCTTACTTTCTCCGAGAAAATTTTCATTTTATTGCTGTACAGTTATGAATCGAGGTGCATATCTTTCTCCACGGAAAAAATCCGAGATAAAAACGCTTATCTTGCAAACATATTATCAAAGGAAGACAGAAGACATTTCAGGTGATTCCAAATCAATTGTTAACAAAATAAAGGTTAATTTTGATAAAAATGCGACGCTTTCTCCAAAACAAAATAGAATTGTGGCAGGAAATGAATAATAACTCTTCGTTCTGACAGGATAATTAGAAATTGCTTAAAAAGTAGGGAAAAAATGCTACAAGATAGACTAGAAGCTGGGTTTGCTATTTCTGAAAGGGTAGTTCGGAGACGGGTAGCAGAAGAAAAATTTTCAGGGCATTGATTTTGTTAAAAAGAAGAAGAAAAACTACTAAGACAATAAGATTAAACGTCTTTCCTGGGCTCGAAAACATTATCACATGATGGTTGACGATTAACATTACTGGTATTTTTATTTGTTTCTGACTCGTTTTTTAAGTACTAACAATTTTTTTTCGTAAATTTCAATTGTGTTTCTCAGTCGAGTCCTCGACTGAAATTCTGGTAGATAAAAGTGCACAACTTTCTTTCTAACCATGGCGCTCTAGGGATTTCTTTCAAAAGAGTAAAGCATTTTCTCAAAGTTATGAAGACGTTTGTCATCAGTTCCAAGGGAGTTGGAAGGAATTAACATCGTGCAAGGAACTATGAGGCAAGACCAATACAGAGAAGTATTGCACCCTCACCTGATGCCAGAGTTTCAAGAAGGTTTCCAAGTGATGAAGATTTTTTTTTTTTTTGCATGATTCAGCGTTTTGCCATAAGACAAGAAGTAGTGCAGCTTTCTTGATAGATACCTCAGCGTTAACCTGGCCAGATAATTCTCCGGATATGAATCTTATTGAAAATTTTTAGGGAATCACAAAGCGCAAAATTCCCAAAGAAACAATGCCAACAAAACGACAATTAATAGAAAGCCTAACAAATGCGAGGCATCATTATCCTCTGATAACGGAATGTGCAAAACGGTGTATAGAAAACATATCTAGGCACATTGCAGCTTTAATACCAGCTAAAAGAAAAGGACCAAATATTAATGTCGCACACATATAGTATTAATTATTTATTATGATGCATTTATTTTTTCATTATTCCTTCTACTGTTTTTCCAAAGTTGAATGGACTCAAAAGACATAATTAAAAAGAATTATTCAGAATTGGTAAGATTGTTTTGCAAATTTAATTACTAATATATCAATTCGTAAATTTTTATGATTGCCTACATTGATTTACAACCCACTGTAATTCAATTTATCTAACCAAGAGCTGCATGTTGTAAGAGGATTTATAAGCAGTCCACTAAAATAAACATAATTTAGACCTCGTTAATCAAAATCGATGACCAATTTTGGATACATTTTAATTATTTTAACAATACTGCAATAAAACTTTAAATACAGATTTCCCCATCAAACTAAAGCTTATGATAACTGAATTTAAAACTTATTACTTGAATGTCTCAACAATGATTCCGAAATTAATTTTTAACATTAAATTTAAAAATTTAAATGGTATTACTTTCCTCCCTTAAAACGAAGTCTGACGTTTTTTTGAAGCAATATCCGGATGTTTACAGTTGATAAACCCGATATATAAGCAATAACCTAAATATATGTGTACAAGCGACCCTTTTTTGTCTCTCCCGAAAAAAAAAATCGTTTGTGTTTTGCCACAAATTACATATACTGAGTGCATCTGAAGAATGGAACAAACTAGGCAAAATTCACAAAGAGGACCGGCCACATAAAACCGTTTGAGTTTATGCGTCTTTCCAAGATAAATTCTGTAGTACAAGTACACGATAAATTAGTCAAATCTACGAAAAGGAAGTTAAGGTCTTGTTAAAAACAAACTGCAAAGTTTTCCAATGGCACTGGAAGTAAAAGTATTCATGTTTTAACTCTTCCTATTATATTAAAATCATTTCCTGAATGTATGGTAAAATGAGCCTGATAACCACAAGGTGAAATGCACCTTTGAAAGTACAAAGCAGTTCGTTTTTTACCTACTTACCAATTTACCAAGGAAGACATATGGCATATGTGACGTCAGCTGTGATTTATAGCCACCTTCTCGCTTACTAGCTTCCATTCATAAGTTTTTACTGTCATTCATATTCCATTTATGTGAATGGATTCGGTTTTACAACAGCTATTGGACGCTATTGAGGTTTTCATTCATAGGAAGTTTTTTTCGAGAATCATAAAATGATTGTAATTTTTTTATATGAACTAGTTTAATCTCTCTTTCCCATTTCCTCGTATAATGCACAAAGAACGTTTATTTACTGAAAAAAAGACACATATTTGAGTTAAAATGAATTTTATAGCGAAGGATTTTCGTAGAAGTAATACCAATTTCGTCTTTCATTAAATATATATATATATATGTCCGTCTTAAAGTAGTAGACCAAGTGGTTAAAAATAAAAAGTTCTAATTTTTAAAAAACATCTGTTTTTTTTAAAAAAAAAAAAAAAAAAAAAACCTTCGTAATTATATTAATCTTTAAATATATGAACTTCTAAAAACAATTTAAACAGTGAGAATTTTTAAGATATTCTTATATTCTTCACGTTGTTGAAAAAACTTCATTCTAATGAATTGACATTTAAACGTGTTATTAAAAGAACAAGCTGTTCCCAAAATTTAGATTTAAATACTGTAGAAGAACCTGATTTTACGTTTTGTTTTCTTTCTAGGAAAAAGTTTTTTTCCTCTTCAAAATGCAACTTTCAGAGTCTTTGTTGCAACTTAGCGAAAAATCAAATATTGATATAAATGTAATACTCCCGAAAATGAGACAAAAGTGATCATGTAATTTGTGATATCCTGGGTTCGCTACTTAGGTTCTGACCATCAAAATTCTGTAATCCATCAAGAAATAGTCACTTAAAGAAAAAGTCAACTGGATTTTTATTTATGTCCTTAGAATGATCATATAATGACTGATCTTTTATGACTATGGGGTTGAATCCCCGTTACCTCCTTCTACATTCTTTCAATCTCCCATCCTTCTATCGTATGGTAATATTCGAATTTCTCATGTACTATTGATTCTGCAGATTCCTCCTTCTTTTGTCTCCTCTTCATCTGCTATTTGTCCTATTCTCTAAACTTCATTCATACAGTAACTCTGATTTGCACATTTTATATAACTTAATTTTTTATATAACATTCTGATTTGCACATGTTGAGAGTTTTTAGATTCTAGCAAAGTCTTATAGATGTCCATAAGATCACCTGAAAGGAAGAAGGTAACTACAGTAATAGCTACAAAATTAGTATCAGTTTGTATAACTTGAAAAAAAAAACTATAATTTTAATTGATCAACATTTCAGTTGAGCGGTGTTCAGTTCAGCTCAAGTGCTTTTGGCTGAGAAAAATTGGAGTCCTGGTCCTAGTCTTATGCTCCGAGTTAATGTTACGAACTTAGATGAAAGAATAGAGGAAATAGTGAAAATCACACATAATTTATGAGTAAAGATTAAAAATTCTTCTTCTTTTTGAAAAGTTTTTTGACTTGCATATCTATTGATAAATGCTTTTAAAATTCCTCCTGTAACTGGGTAGTCTTGTGGTCATGGTCACGGAAGGCGTTGTTTTCGTCGAGTCGGGGGTTCGAGCCCTGACGCCATTGAATACCCACCATGTAGAGGGGTTGATGCACTTTAAATCTGGTCCAGGCCCCAGTTCTCCTATTTTGCCCGGTGTGGAAGTTTGGAGTGGGAGATGTCAGCTCAAGTGTCGTCTTCGTCACTTGGCCGGTTCAAAATTACGAGGTCCGTCGCCAATAGCTTTCATGTTGCTTCTCAGTATCACGTTAATAAACAATTATATGACCAAAGAGTTGAAAATTTACAAAAAAAGTTAATCCATCTTTTATTTTAAATAAAAATTGATTTCTCTCTTTAAAATATTAAGTATATACGTATAATTAAGATATATTTTGATTTCAATGATAAATTTCATTCTTTAATTTATTGATTCGGTTCTTACGTAACGGGATAAAGAGTTAACGTATGAAAAAAAATTAGATTTCAGACCAAAAATCCTCCAGTTGTAATAGAAAGGAGTGTATATTTTCGAGATACATGCTATGTGCAATTTTAAATACTGTAATATCCAGCCTTCGTGAATATGTTTCTCCCTACTATTGTAAACTTCAAATTTTCCTTTTCGTAGAAAAGTATTACTTGTATCATTTAATTACTTTTCCGCACAAGATTCAAATAGAATTTGAATTTAGTTCGATTTAACGCTCCCGTCTTTGAATTACATAATAAAATGTTTAATGAAGCTTTTAATTAGCTCCTGAAATCAAACTATTAACAGAATAAAATATTAAGAATTATTAAACAATAATTGAAATAATATAATTTGATAATTATCGAAATTATTTGAATGCAATAAAGCGCATTTGCAAGATCAGGAAAGTTACCCTTGTTTTCTAATTTAGGAAGTATTTTCAAACAACCAAAACAAATCATAAAGACAAACATAAAAATATTTTCGAAAAAGGGAAGAGGAAAAAAATAATTTCCTTATACCTCACTCATTCAAATGCCCTTTATGGCATTCAAATAAATATAGACTAGATTTAAGATGATTATTCGAAATAAACTCTATTGGATTAACATTATATTAAAGAATTCAAAATTATTAATTGACGATAGAATTAGCGATCTTCGTAATTAAAACAATGGTCAAATAAAGAACACTCATACGGATATATTATACTCTTCTAAATCGTACACATTTTCAGTGGTAAATTTCATTTCTTTATTTTATTCATCCTACAGAATTAACTTTTAAAGGTGAAATTTGGTTTTAATCCAAAAATATTTATTAAATGCTAGGCATTTTTCAGTTGTAGAAAGAACATATTATAGAAATACGACAATAAGAGCTTCGGAAAACGAATGTTTGAAAAATTTGTTACAGCTCCACCCCAAACAAAATTTAAAAGGTTTTTCTGTTGAAAGAATAGAAGAGAAGTTTTATAAAATCTGGAAAGATTATTTTCCAGATTTTATGATAAAACAGATTTTTTTTCGTCCAAAAATAAATTTATCTCAAATATAAGCTCCATTTAAATTTAAGAGGCTTTCTTAGTTAAAATAACGAAGAATTCCTTCTAGATCTAAAAAAAGTCTAGGAGGCAAAAAAGTATGAGGAATCGTAAAAAAAAAGCATGAATTTTCCTTCCTTATATATGAAACACAAAAGAAAGGCTACAATTTTGTTTCTTGTTCTAAATTTGTGAGAAATGGTATTGTACGGGAATCAGTCAAATTATTATGTTGCATTTTAGAATAAAACCGTTAAAAAAATTATGAATAAATTAGTCTCACACTTGAATGTTTCATATATTATAATTTACGATGTTTTGTAGAAATATTTTGAATCCCATTATTTGTGTGTTAGATATAATACTGAATATTTAAGGCCCCCATCCACCAGACATTTTGAATCCGTGAGCATAACAATAATTTGGATTTACAACTGTCCTCCTCAAATCTAGAATTATTGTATTTATTTGAGTGCAATAAAGTGCATTCGAAGCAGCAAAACGCAATAAAATATATAAAATTATAATAATAAATAATAATGAAGTTTTGTGTGGGATTATATTATTCATTTTGACCTTTGAAAATATTGATTTGTCTTTTTGAATAATTCATTTGTATTTATTTTTATAAGTTCTTTAAAAACATTTCTTAAAATCTAAGAGAAAACACACTTATTGCTGTTTGCTCTTTCGGATACACTATATTGAATTCAAATAAATACAATTAATTTGGATTTGAAGAGAAAAGTGACATTTTTCCAAATGATATTAAAATTACGTTAACCAATTCAAAATCCTTGGTGAACGGGAGAGCCTTAATTCTTTATAATTTTAATTACATTTCTCTCTTCTTCAATATAATCTAACAAATTCTCTTTCTCGAAAATTTTCGAACTCTCAGCAAATACTGGACGAGTAAACTTGATACGGTCTAAGTAATTTAAGTGCCTTTTAAAATATATACCCTATTCTTCGTATCATAAGAAGGAACCCAAATAAATGGACAATTTCTTAAAAAGAATATTTCATACAGTCTAGTAAATTTATTATTTCACTTATAAAAGAAAAAAATTGCTGCTGTGTGTTCTTAGTTAGGGATTACTCCACATAACTACTTTCACCAGTGTTTTGTACTAATTTTATTAACAAATTGGGCTTCTTTAATATCTTTGATGCAACACAAAGAAGGAACCGCGGTAACCTAGTGGTCACGACCGAGAACTCGTGGCCGGCGGTTTTCGTCGAGTAGCGGGTTTGAGCCTTGATGCCACTGAAGACCCGCCGTGTAGCCTGGGCTGATGCACGTTAAATCTGTCGGGGCCCAAAGTCCTCCCTTTGGTGTGGGGACCAATGTTTAAAATTACGAAGTCCGTCGCCAACAGCCCTCGTGTTGCTTTTAGTGCGACGTTAACAAAACCAAACAGCACAAAGATTTACACATAAGTTCATATTATTTTGGAATCACAAGACACATTCCAACTTTAAGTCAAATTTCCTGTGTCAAAAAGTTCTATTACGAACCGAAAACTACTATAATTTTTAATAACTAGAAATATCGCAGTAATTCGAGTTTTATCATCAAGAGATGAAAAATCCATCCCAAAAGTCAAAACACAAGTTTTTACATTGTTTTTTTCAAAACGATTCTTTGCAGTTCAAAAAACAAAACTAAACATTGCCGAAAAACAAATGACCTCATGCTATTCGTGCATTTCCGTGCTCATTATTTAACAGACAGCAAGGCCCGGTAAAATGTTTCCAGTATTCGTGTAAAGTAGCTCGCACTCTCAAATAAATTGTTTCCGATAAAGATTCTACAGAATAATAGAAACGGAAGTAAATTTTTTCCGTCAACTAGGTAAACATAAATGTTGAAGTACATTTCCTGTAGTTGTTGTTTTCGTTTATTGTCCGATGAAAAAAGAAAGTTTACTTTTGTATGGTACCTTTCGCGTTGCTTTATTCAGAATATTCGTGTTGCATATTATCGGTTTTTATCATTAGCATAAAAACACAATGTTTGTTCTTAATCTATTATTTTTAATACACATCTCTCAATTGGATTATTATTACAATGTAAAAATTATTGCTTCTTCTATATTAATTACTGCTTCATTTTGGCTTCTCCACTTTTAAAAATATCTCTCCTCAGGCACAACACACTTGCGCAGAAACTTTTTGCACTTAGCAAGAATGTACAGCTTATGTCATTTTATTGCGCGAAGAAAAATTACAGTTTACTTTTGTAAGACTGCTTTCGTCTTGTGTAGTCTGAATATTCGTGTAATATTATACCTGTTTCAATCGTTGGTATAAAAATATGAAATGTTCGTAATTAAAATTAATTTGTGATCAAAATTAAAAGGATCAGGACAACCATACATCAGAGACAGTCGGCGGACGAAGAACAACTTCGGAGGCTCATACTGAGAGAGCAATCATTTGCACCTCACAATAATTGCTTAGAGCCGTCGAGGTGGGATAAATACGAGAGCATCGAATTACTTATACAAAAATAAGCTTCTTCGACAATACATCGGGCAAGATGCACTAATTTAAATTAAAAAAATTAAATTGAACAGGGAAAAAAGAAAAAGAATTGCTGTGCTCATCGCCATGCAAAAACCCACGGTTTATTGCTAATTATATGAATTTGAGGATATCGACTCCCCGGACGTTTAATGGTACAACAGCCATATACGGCTATGGTACGCCAAACAAGATGAAACTGTGATCTAGACGTTTGAGTGAGACCGGAGCTATCCTTCTCTATTTTCGACAAGAGAAGAGTCAAAAATAGAGAAGGATCGCTAGGTTATACCAGGAGCATATCTCACCCGTATTTATTTAAGACAATAAACCCCGAGGTGAAGGAAAAAGATCACTAGGATTTCTAGAGTTGGTGATGCTAAACTCGATTGAAAAAGGTAAGCCCCTGTGAACGACGGGAAAAAAAAGTGCATCTTTGATTAAATGAGATAGCAGACTTGAATCGCGAAGCCTTTTCTTGTCCAAAATGCGAACTATGTAAATGAAAGTTAGAATTTAATAATAAAAACAAATTAGAATTCGAGAAAAGATTTTTAAAAGTTAAATATTAGTGACCGCACTTACTAACACGCGTATGTCGTAAAAATGGTCGAGGAAAAATATTAAATATGGGTGAATATCTATAAAATTAAAACTGTTTTGGCTTCTCCAGCGTATATCTATCTTAACAGGCATAGCACTCATGCCGGAGAGTATAAATTTAGTAGAAATGTATAGAGAATCATTTACCTAGATTAAATGCCAGCGGGCTTTTCACAACTACTGTTTCGAATAAAAGTTCAGATTCCGAAGAAAATGATGAGCACAAATTATGTTTCATTAGAAGAATAAATACATAACTGATATTTTAAATCTTTTAAAGTAATCAAATTAAGGAAATACCAGCAATCAATCAGGATATAAAGATTTCCTCAAAGTTATGAAACACCAACTAACAAGGAAGAATGTACATTTATATTCAAACAATTTGTAATTCTTATATAAACCAAAACATAATGCTTATTTGATATAATATACATTGAAAGTTAAAAGAATACAAACATTAAGATGCGGATATGATTTTAATTTAATTTTTTTTGAAAAAAATATTTCTCTTCAACTGACCCAAAAGAAATATTGTTAATAACGAGTGAAAGTTATTTGTGCAAGAGGCAGATGTGGCTATGCTGCGCCAAGCAAGTTGAAACTGTGGTCTAGACGTGTGAAAAAAGGCAAAAACTGGTTGACAAGGAGGGACGAAAATAGAGAAAGATCACTAGGGTAACCCGGGGGTGCGACACCCATATTTACCAAAGAGAGTAAATCCTACGGAGAAGAAAAAGATCACAAGGGTGCCTCGGGGTCATGATGCTCGTACTTACCTGAAGAAGGCAAGTCCCTGATATAATTCCCACGGGCAGGGTGGCTCGACTATACTCCTAGACGCTGGGTACCCATTTTAGTCGCCTCTTACGATATGCATGAGTTGCAGTGGGACTATTCTGTCAGAGTGAGTGACTGTGGATTTTAATGGCGCAAAAGCCCCAATAGGCTATGCTGCGCCAAACACTCGTTAAAATAAAACATTGAAAAAGAACAATTTTAAAATATGAATCAAAGAAACTGCAAAAAATAAGAATAAGTTTAAATATCAAATTTGGTGCAAAAAGGCCAATATATTTTAAAAAAGCAAATAAGTTATGGTGGGGGGGGTTTCCCCCACCAAGTCAGATAGGTTTAAAACTGATGAATGAAAAAAAGTCCGGCGATGATGATCAAATACCGGACAGTCAATTAAAATGTGATGAATCGTGTAAGGGACATGGCAAGAAGGACACTCGGGAGCATCTTCTCCAAACAAAAGATGTTTGTGAGTAAATCGAGTATGTCCAATGCGAAGGCGAGTCAATCTGATATCTGCTCTTCCAATTGGAAAAACCGGTCATTCTCTAATGATCGGCTTCACCAAGTGTGGGACTATTCTATCACTCCCGAGTGATATAATTAATTGACTAACAAGGGGGGGGGGAGAATGCACATAATTTATTAAAAATAGAAAGAGTACTTTACAGAGTTTACAGGACTGTGGCTGTAGAATTATTGATGGAAATTTAACTAGAGCTACTTCGATTAACTCCGATAATTACATAGTATTTTATTTTATAATAATTATTAATTCATTTCCTATATCTTTCTATCTCGATCACATTTTAAAATGAATTAAAGATATTTCTTCCCCACGAATTAGAATATTTTTCTCCCGAGTTTTAGATATTTTATAGCTGCTGTAAAAGTATGATATTCAAAAAAATGAAAACCGAATTGCTTTAAATTATTCTAAAAATCATATTACCAATTCAAAGCTTATTTGAAATATAATGCATATCGTTAACTGCAGTGAATTCGAAGCCAACAGTGCAGTAAAATTGAATTTGAACTTTCTCCACTTATCTTTATTTTAATACAAAAATATGCCTCCTTTTTTCATAAATTATGAATAAGTCACAAGAAAACTTAAATGTATAAAATTCTGAATATCGTACAACAAATTTCACAATATTTTGCTAATGTATCATTTTGATGTTTCCTACATCAATACGAAAATTTAAAGTACATGTATGAATCAGCATAGCAAACAGAATTCTATATGATACCTAGTTCTAATTTCCAGGAAGGTCAATTTTCGCAGGTTTTACAATATCAAGAATGCGATATTTCGAAACAAGTGGCAATGCAACTAACACATCGATCAATAACTCCCGAGTCTAACATTGAAAACAACATTTTTTTTGCAAATTTTTTTTTATTCATCAACATAACACCTTTTGTTAATCACCTTTTAGGGTGATACAATCGTTCCAACGCTTTTCCAAATCTTTTTTTTTTCCAAAAAAATTTTTTTTTTTCGCAAGAAATCTTTTTTGTTGCGAGTAAATAGCGATAAACAGCTTTCTGAATCATGGACTCGTTGCTGTTTTTGTTCCATCGAAAGCAATCGCGGCACCCACTTGGAAAAAACCTTTTTCACTTCACTTCAAAAAACCTTTTTCCTGGTCCGATCGACTTAAAATTTTGACACGTTTCAAGCAAAGGTTAGTACTCTAGAAAGACCTGGTTACTGGTTTACTACGAGCGCCATCTCTGGGTTAGTCTTGGGAGTTATTCATCGATGTGTTACATTATCACTTTCATTAAAAAAGAACCACTAACAAATATCGAAATCATCTAACTTTGTACTTGGGGAAAAAATATCCCAGGCATACATTTCGTGTAAATAGTTTTTTGAATGTTGGAGCTATCCAACACGAACTCTGTTTTAGCAGAGGTCAATTCCTATATTCATCCGTTTCTATTCAACTGTCACCTTGCATCACGCTTGAGACGAGCAATGCCTTTATTAACATTTCCGTATAATTTCCGTGCTACGGTAAATTGAATTTAAAATTCCGTCTTTTATAAACGTGATCCTTATTGTTTCAGCTTATAGTACTTAAGACTCCCATCCAGTGGCGTATTTAGAAAATAATTTTGTGGGGTGTGTATCGTCATTGCCGTAACAAAAGCAGCTCTTTGACTTAGAAAAACCATTCGGATAAAAGTAAATATTAAACTTTTTCTCCTATTTAAAACATTAAGTAATTATATGATTTTATCAAGTTATAAAAATTTAAAAAGTAAAGACCATTTAAGAAAAAAAAAAAAAAAGTAAGATACCTTGAGAATAAAGTTTGTATTTTTTTAGGGAAGCAGCCCCTTCCCTCCCTCTTCATCTATAAACACTGAACTAGAGGCACTCTTCAGAGATAGCAAACACTTTTCTATTCTTTTCTCTGGAATCAGTTTAATTCAAATCCTTTTTCTTCTTCGAGATGGGGGGATGTAAGTAAGAAGAGGGGAAAAAAGTTGGTTTGTTTAGAAGTAAGAAAATAAAAAAAATAGTTTAATAAAAGAATTATCCTGAAATATTTCAATTTGAAGGGAAAATCTTGGGGGTGCATATATCCCTTTGCATCCTCCCTGGATATGCCATTGCTCCCTTCCATTTAAATTTCGTGAACACAATGTTAATCCTGTGGAGTTTCTACTACCATCCATAAATCTATTCCACCTTATCTATTTGAATGCAAAAAGTGCATTCGAAAGAGCAAGTCCTGTAGCTAGACGTGTAGCAGGGCTGATGCATGTTAAATCTGTCGAGGCTCAATGCTATCATGATGGTGTGGAATTTAGAAGAGAGGTTCCAGCTCAGATGTCATCCTTGCCACTTGACCAGAGTTAAAAATTACAAGGTCCATCACCAATAGCCCTTGTATTGTTTCTACGTGCAATGTTAATAAACAATCAAACCTCCATCAAATATATTCCATATTTTGTCTTTTACATCTTTAATATCAAATGAATTTCTGATTTTAAATGGAAAATAACAAATTTATTGAATATTTATACAATTATAAATGCTTTTTCATAAATGTTTGTAGGATTTCATATTTTAACCACCCCAACTTATATTAATATTGGGATATTTGTCTTTTCAAAAAAGTGTTTTACTTTTTTGGACTCTAATCTTTTATAGACATCAACTTTAAAAAACCAAAATTTGACACTAAGATGAATATGTATATAATAGTGAAATGCTATTAAATTACTTTTACAGAGAAACTTGAATTCAAAACAAAGTCATTCAAATGGTTTTCAACTCTTTACTCCTCATTAAGATTTTCAATTTTTTTTTATTTTATGTGACTATATATATAACAATAGACAGCAAAAATACTACAGAGATACTTTTGTATATCATTTGTAGTTACATTTGAAGCAATGTCTTTTATATTTTACAGATAAAACAATGTAACACAGGCGATTTCCATTTTGTTCCTTAATTATTATACAATATTTATGAAAGTAAAAATTATTTTAATTTTCTACATCAGAATTTAAAATAATACATAAATATAACAAATAATTATTTTGTAGTTTCTATCCAGGTACACATCAACACTTTTCCTATTCATTTGTTTCAAGTGAGTGAATGTTAAGGTTACTGGCACAAAAGCCAGATGTGGCTATGATGCGCCAAACAATATTTAATTGTGGTCTAGACGTCATTTGCTTCAAAGGAAAATAATTTTGATTAGTTTTATCAGAATCAAAATGAATATTTTATTCAGGTGTTCAAAATTTAGAATTAAAGTAGTAAATTTCTGAAAAAAAAAAAAAAAAAAAAAATTTTTTCAGGACATAGAGAATAGGAAAAATAAAATTTAACTAGCTATAGCCCTTTAAAAATTGTTAAATGGGCTACATTGAATTTGTAGCATACAATTAATTTGTGACAATAAAATATGGAATATATTTTTGAAATGTGGTTTTTTTTTTTTTTTAATAAATAATTATTTTAATATATTTTTCTTCCTTTTTTGTTCATTATTCCATAGTTCTGAAATAAGTTTTAGTTTAGCTGCTTATCATACACACAGCATTATAACCAATAAAGACATGGTGAACGAATTTATAATGAAAACATTTTTAAAAAAATCACTTCATAATTGGTACTCCAAAAATTTACATCAGCTTTATACTACACAAAACATAGAATATTGCATATTTTTAATGCAATATTGTATATGCCAGCTAATCACTTTTATTTAATTGAAAATAGAAGATGAAAAATTTTGTAAAAAAGATTTTGCTTGTTGCATAATTTAGTAAAAGGAAAAATAATGAGCTGACAAAGGTTCATTATCTCTAACAATATGAAAAGCATTTATTAACACTTCTATTTGAAGAATATTTGTGTTATCTCAAATTCAATACTAGCTGACAATGTCTTCAATGGAATCAAAATTTAATTATAATTCAATTAATAATAAAAAGTTCTGAAAGTATCAAAACATTTCATTGTTATTGAGAACAAAGAACTGTACAAAATTTCTGAACTCTAGTACATTAAAAAATGAGAAAAAAAATCCAATTCTAAAATAATATCTTTATAAACACATATATTTAATAAAATATTCCTGGTGATTGGTCTTAAAGGAAAATTCAAGAGACATTTCATACAAAAAATTATTTCCACTAAACATTTTATTCTTGCACAAAAAAATTAATAGAAAAACTTCATTTTACATAATATTGTATACATACAAATTTCAAAACATACACAATAAAAATAATTCACAAGACAGTGAAAGAAAGTTTAACTACATTACTTTTGAATAAATACACCATATTCAAACAACACATATAACATACATTGTCCAAGATATATTTCAAAAGAAGAAAATTTAAAAAAGTAAAGCTATTTCAATAGTTTAAAAATATACATCAATGTTCTATATGAAAAATGAACATGAAACATTTAAAGCTGGGATTTAAAATTTACTCAAAAATATGATATGACAATTGTCATTTTTTTCAGTCTTAATACAAAGCAGATTTCTGAAAATGAAGAGCATTTGAAAAAAAAAAATTATTTTAGAATTTTAAAATATATACATAAAATGATTTAAATGTAAAAATGTACTACTTATGTAATTTTTTTAATGTATAGTAATTAAGGGGATGAAAAAAAAATAATTTTCATAATTTCTGAAATCTTGGGCAGAAAAGTAATTCCCAGCTTTTTTTAAATGAAAATAAATTTTCACTTTTGTTTCGAAATATATCATGTTTTTCATGAATTTTGAAACGTTGTGTAAGGCATGACTTAAAGTTACAAGATCAACAAGTAAAAATAAGCATTAAATATTTACAATAAAAATATCTCAAATACTCATTTCAACTTATATCAAACATCTCCAAAACTAATCTATTGGACCATTACAACTGATCTAAAATAACAGTATCTATTTACTTACAAATTATTTTCCCTACATTAATAATTTTCAGATTTTATAGCAAATGCGCCGAAATTTATGAACTTTACAGCTTAACAGAACAACAAAAAATATTCTCTTAGAATTAAGAGTACAGCAATATATAAATATTCAAATATAATCTTTATTTAATACAAAGAAATTTGAGAAGAAGCATTAATAAAAAATACTAATCTTCAACACAGCTACCTAAGTTTAAAATACTTTCAATAATTTCTCAATTCTTCAGGATGGATTTAAGAAAAAAAGTTTTTGAAATTTCATAAAATAAGAAATCTATACTGATATGTGTCAACTATTTGGCAAGTATAATGCACAAAATATTAAAATTTTAAAAATGTTATTAATCTAATTCCTTACTAGCAGAAAGAAGTGAATACAATTGAGAATTCTAAAAATTTACTAATAATGTAAACTTTTGAAAGTTATTCAAATTTTCAGACCTCATTTGACTAAGCTAAGTGCATGTATATAAAAATAACGCATAAATAGCCACAAGACTAGAACGGATAGTATTTCATGGAAGTAAAAAAGTACAAATCACTAAATCAAAAAATTATAAACAAAGTATGAATTTTAAAGAAAAAGATGTAACAATAATAATTAGAGTAAATTGTAACAAACCAACAAATAAATTCGTTTTTAAGAAAGTATTTACTTAGCAGAGAAAGGAAATATTTGAACAGTTGCTACTTTTGACAAAATATACAAGAGTAGAATTTTAATTTTTAAAAGAACTTTCCATTATAATTATCTACATTATACCAAACAACATAAAAATCAATAAAAATGAAAAATTAAGAAATTATAGTAACTTTAAAAATATGCATTAGTGTTTTTCATGCAGAAATGATATTATTACAACACAATTACCAAAGTTGTTCTAGTAGTGATGTTGAAAAAATAAATGTAGACAGTATAAGCATATTTCTAGAATAATTTTTAATACGTACAAACAAGTGCAAAACAACAATCTATTACACTTTCAATTATCTAGATGAATCCCTAATTTTTAATTCATAGTTGCTTTTTCACGTTACAGCACAAAACCACAGTAAATTTAAGCTTGCGAATTCATCAGTTTTTTTCCTTCTAATTTGCTCAACCGAAAAATAAATAACATTTGCTGTATATTAAAAGTTATACTCTATCTGAAATTTTTTTTCCTTCTTTGAATATATTCAAAATATAATAATTTATACTGATTGTCATTACATTTAATAACTATTTAAGTAATATTCTTAATTTAAATATCATTACCCATGACTTCAATTGTTTAGCACTGTATATTGAAGGTGAAAGAAATGATTAGAAAATGATGAATACAATTTGGCATACAAAAGCGATTTATATGAATAAATTTCACATGAATTTAAATTTTAAATATAGAAATTTACTTTTAAATCATATACATAATGTAAAATAATTCTTTATCTATAACTGCATTCTGATTTCATCTATTAAATCTGAATTTTTTTTTTTAATTTTATTTAAAAGAACAATTTCTTTTGTTTTATCTTTTTCACTTTTATTACAATTTCCTTTTTAAAAAAAAAAAAAAATTTAAAAAAAAAAAAAAAAAAAATGGAGGAAAAGGCTTTATTCCATTAGAAATTAAATACATTAGACCCTCATTAAGTAAGATTCTTTTAACTTGGATGTTCTGATAACCTGGATAGATCTGTGTCTGTGTGTGTATATATATATATATATATTTGAGAAGTGGTCTGTAAATTTCCATAATAGCATTTATTTGTTTCATCAGTGAGTCTTTAAAAACTATTTTCTTTTCTGAAATGTTTCAACCTATGAATGTAAGGAAGGAAAAGGGGAGGGAAGGAAGTGTTGCAAAGTCAACAAAAACTTAGTTACATCTCTTAATACCAGTGACAAGTAGCATACTGTGCTACATTGTCTAAATGGAAAATGAAATAAATAAAGCCACTTTAAGTACATCTCTATCGTCACAAAGTAAACATCTTTACCTTTCATTAATATGTTTCACTTTACTTTCCCCCTCCTAGTTAATCCGGATTTTCAATACTCCATACAATCAATCAGACTTAATGAAGTTTTACTGTAGCTAGAAAAATAATAATTCTTTGGACATATGAAGTGAAAAAAATTAAATTTCTCAATATAGCTAAGCAAGTTACATTTCAATAGTTATTTTTCAATTCTCAACTCATTTGAGAAATTTAAATTAAAAAATTTATTACTTTTTTCATTTAATTTTTAATATTTAGGAATTCTAATTTTGTAACAAAATTCATTTTATATATTAAAAAACAAGTCTTGAAACTCTTGAATAGGAATAATATTCAGGGGTACATACAAACAAATATTCATCAGTACAAGATCAATTCAGGATTTAATAAGTATCAAAATATGTCACTACATTAATATACGAAAGTTTTATTTTCCAATGCTTTGCTTATAAAGTTCATTAAAAGAAATATTACATTGTAGAGGTATCTGTAATTTTATCGAAAGCACTTTAATAATTTACATATTTTACAAATGATGACAAAATGTTATCTAAATAATTTGTACATCAATCCAGCTTTATTCCTGATTTTTTTTTGTGTGTGTGCTGCCAAAATGATATATAATTAAAACTAATTATAAAAATTATAATTTCTTCAATATAGATATTACAAAAAAAAAAAAAATTGCTGTTGTTTCATAATAATGTCAATTTTAGAATAGTACAAAACAATTTCAAAAAAATAAAAATATCAAAATTTTTATAATAGAAGGGGGGGGGAACAATTCAGAGAAACCATTTTAAAATTGATGAGCATGAAGCAAATATTCATTATGAAAAAAAGAAAAGAATATCCATTTCTATCCTAATCAAGAATGAAATATTAAGGGAGGAAAAAAACTAAGTAGTTCAGGGAAACATTACTGTTGAACAAGTTAATTTATAGCAACTGGAAATTTAGTTTGGAGAAAAATAAGAGTTTCTATTCAAAAAGCCTAATTTCACAAAAAATAACTCATAAATTTTGATTGATGTTTTACATTTTGACTAAAAAATAATTTTAAAAAAGTATTAGGAATTGATAGTCAAAATTAAGGACAGATGAAAGAGAATTAAATGAGAATAGTAAAAAGAATTAATGAAAAAGAAGATATAATCAAATAAATTTCATTCAAAACTTAAGGTTTAAAAATGTATAAAAAATTGCCCATTTCCTATTTTCCTCACAAAAATCAAGAATTTAACTAACGATTAATTGTGCAAAGAACGAAGTCTTATGATATACTTCTTTTTTACAATTACACATGAAATGTGTTTAAGCAAGTGGTTCATAAAACCTACAAGCAGCTTTTGGAATAGGACTATATAATGTCCATGGAAAAATAATTTTTCTTATACTGTTTAGAATCTGATAACTTCTGATAATCATATTTATGTTTCTAAATCTAAGCCTTAAACTAGATAACACTGCAACAAGTCTTTCCAAGATCACATAACAGGAATGTTTACTTAAGCAGTTCTGATGATTAAGTGAACACCAGAATCAGTCATGACAGGCTTACTCAATTCACCAACTTTCAAAGCAAATGAAGCATCTTCAAAGGGCTTCTGCATTGCACCTCGTCCAAAAAGACCCAAATCACCCCCTCGTTTGGCAGAACTACAGTCACTGAATTTGGATGCAAGGTCTTCAAAAGTAGATTTTCCTGACATCAACTGCTCTCTGAAACCTACAGCAGAAGTATGTAACATTAGATAATTTGCAATTAGTGTTCTGTAACAAGTAGATCACACCAACATGTATACACTGACTTTTATACTAATAAGGTTTGATGGTGGTGTTCAAGGTTGACTAGTTTTAATAAAAACATATTAATAAAATGTGATAATCCAATAGAAAAATAAAGAGAATAATTTTAACACATAAATTAACAAGTAAATTTAATTACTATAATACATTGTGAATTAAATTAAAATAATAGTTTTATAAATTGATATTAAATAAAAATATGCTTATAAAAATTACAACATTAAGTTTTACACCATTAAATAAAATAATGACTTATAATTCAAAAACTTATTCCAATATAATAGAGTAAAGGAATGTAAAAGTTAAATAAACAAAATAATAAGCTTAGACATAGCAAACTGGAAACTTAGATTCTAGGAAAAAACAGAAATTAAAAAGAGAGGGGGAGAAATAGCCATAGATTTTTTAAAGAGAACATGTATAAAAATGAAACATTTTTGAAGCAAAATACAATTAAAAGTTTTTTTTTTTTTTTTTTTAAATGAATTAAAAAATGGTTTACCTTTATATATATTTTTTCACTTTTAAAAATGTACATATATGTTAAAGAATAAATATAAATGAGAATTTTGTTTGTCACATACAAAATTGTTCTAAAAATTTCATTTAATTAATACAGACAGAATGTTTCTTTGCCCCATGTTAAATACCCTTCAAAAAAGTCATATGCATGCACTGACACGAATATTTTTTTTTTCCCCCTTTTAATGAAAACAGAGAAATATCAAACCAGTAAAGTTTTCTAAAAAGAAAAATCTTATACTTAGAAAAATTTATCTTTATCTAGCTTCTAAAAAATACATGTTTTAAAATAATTTTTTAAAAATATATTGATAACAATTTTTTCTGATATGGACAGTATTTCACGCATTTCAATTAAAAACATATATACAAATTCATTTTAAAGATAGTCTTGGATTAAGAAGAATATCTCTAGAAGAAAAAGTTAAAATTTTTATTTGCAATATATACTTTTAAGTTTGCACATTTAGCTTTTATTTTTTCGAACATATTTGTTGAATATGTAAAAAAAAATCTTTTGCAAAGTATAACAAGAGATAGATATAATTATTTGTTTCTTAACATTTTTATATATCCAATTAATCGTTATTTTTTATTACAGTTGATATTTCACTAGTTCCACTTTGAACGAATAATGTAATCTAAATGCATTAAATAAACGAAATTTCTTAGCTTAGTTAGACAACTTGTTAGATTATTATGCAGTTTAAATTATTTATATTTCAAAAACTATTCTTAGTTTAAATTTAACATAAATATATTTTAAGCATTAAAGAGCAAATGAAGATTCATTTAAATAATACCATACCCAGACCATAAATAAAATTTCAGTACATTAAAATGTTATCTTAACACCATTGATGATCATAACTTCTAATGCAAAAAAAAAAAAAAAAAAAACCTACAGAAATATTTGGTTTGGTTTGTACACAGAATTTTAAACTTAGATGATAGCAGGAAATTATTCTCACAAATAATTAATACACATATTTGCAGGACGAAAATATTTTGATACTAATAACCCAATTAAAAATAATATTAAACTTCATAGAATTTTTTTTTTTTAAATTTTCATCTCACAGTTTTGTAATATCATGCTTATGTTGAATGCTTATGCTGTAGTTTTTTCTTCTTTTTAAATTAACTCTGTACTTGAACTAACAAGAAGCTACTTGCAAGGGACTGTGATTTTGAACTATGATCAAGTGATTAAGTTACTCAATGCCAGTATGAGAGCATTCCAAACTCAATAATTTAATGTGCATCAAAGCTTTTATAAAGTAGATAATTAGTAGAAACTTTTAAAAGTCTAAAACAAAGCTTTACAAAAAATTTACAGTTCTAACCATATCTCTTTAATCTTTCCCACATTTCTTGAAAGTTGATTTCTTCATTCCAAGTTGAAATTTATAATTTTATGTTTTACATCTAATTTTTTCTATTAAAAAAGGGAGTACTTTTCTATTTCGCCAGTGCAAGCAGTAAAGTCGCCAAAAATGATACAACTGATGCCAAATGGAATATGTGTTTCCTGTATGTTGTTGCCAATAAAGTCTGCTTGGCGAGATTTGAGCCATTGAAATGGAAAAGTACCAAAAAAGGTTACATAATAAATAAAAATTTACGAACATTTTAAATACACAGTTATACCCTATAAACAGAATTTTTTAAAAAGTTTTTGCCTTAAGTAAAGAATGCGATAGAAAAATATTTTTTTCTGGCATACAACATTTATTGTAACAAATTATTAAAAAAAAATTGTTTCATTTATAAAACTAGTTTATCGTTATAAAATATTTATCAAATAATCAACATTTTGAAATATACCTAATTTAAAAGTTGTAGAGCAGTAAATCAGATTATACTCATAGAAAAAATATATACTAAAATTTCAAAAAAAAATAAGTGATATTGTAACAAATTTTATGAAGTTACACATTTACTAGTTAACATTATTTTGCTTCATATTCTAAAAAAAATTTCATGTTCATGACTCAGCGCCTTTCATTCCAAAAAGTCTTAGAAACATTGAGTAATCTCATGATTTCAATAAAATATTAAAAATTATACATTTCATGTGAAAATCTAATCTACTCATAGTTTTCATATATACCGGATTTACTATGTTGATTAATTGTTTATTAATGCCACTTTAATACACCACAAATGGTCTACAGGAGATGGACAATTAAAAATAAACCGCAGTCAAGTAACGAGGAAGACATGCTGACCTGGCATCCCACTCTCCTAATTTCCCTACCATACCTATAATAGGACTTTGAATCGTCGCCATAACTTTTTCGATCCATGAGACCATCTATGCCTTTTTTGGGGGGAGTGGATTATTGGAAGGAACCCATTGTTTTGATAATTTCTTGGGTTTTTTTTGTATACAATAATGAATTTGGTGACAACTTAACACTAAATGATGATGATAATTCAAAGCGGTAGCTATCAAAATTAACCTATTATTTTGGAGAAATGAGATTTCTAAACAATACCTACTCATAGCTAATTGAAATATCTTAAATACAATCTAAATTGGATTGCTAATTACTAATTACAGTAATTTTTCTTTGATTTATAATATTTGACTTTTACTTCACCATCACATTGATTTTATATAACAATGTACAAAAAACAATCAGTTAATATAACTTAAAACATTTTCAGGTCTATTTTTTAATTATAAGAATAGACATTAACTCAACTAGTAAAAAATAAAACTAACTCCTGTTGCATATTGATAATGTAATTCAGTACTTTTCCATTCAAGCCCTATTGCTTTATTGCTATTTTATTTTAGCATACTTTTTCCAGCAATAGTTTGATTTGACTTTCTTCCTGAGCACAATAAGGGATGATTGGAGATTCAAGAATAAATGTTCTTGTATATTTACAAAGAATATTTAAAAAATAAATACACCTAATATCTAGTCAGAGATGTCTGTGGTGAAAAAATAAAAAGCCATAGTGCTAAAAGTTAGTAACAGGACTTTAAAAAAAAAACAGAAAGTATCTATATTTCAATATTTAAAGCTAAAATATGGGTACTTTATCCAAGATCTTTTTTTTTTGCCCTAGAAGGTTCATCAATTAAATCTGAACAAAAAAATTTCTTTTTTATTGATCAATGAAATAATCATTTAATTTAAAATGGCTGAAAATTTTCACATTTTATAAATGTATCAGGAATTTCATTTTATAAATGTATCAGGAATTTTATAAATAATACAAGTTTCCAGTCAACATTCTAATCAAACAGAATTTATTTTTTTTGTATGGATATGTATGACAATATACCTTTGCTTCAAATTCACCATCCCATCTTTTCAAGACTAGACTGAAAATTCATTCACTGCAATTCACTCAAAATAAACATACAAATAGTGATAGCAACAGATTCAAAATCAATCAAATAAAATTCTTTATGAGTAATTATTGGGGGAAAAATCCTTTTCTGTATAATAGAGTATGTTCTTATGTATGCCGAACAGAGATAATGTGTTACCTAATAATGTATTCGCATCAAAAATACATTATAATTTTTAAAATCAATAAAAATTTTTTTGTTGTACCTTCAATTATTTCTAGGGCTTCTTCTTTAGTCCTTGTAATATTTTCTTCACGCCAAGATGATGGACGCCTAGAATCTCTATGTTTAACAAGTAAATGACTACATCGAACTTGATCGACAGTACCACCACCTCCAGAACCTGGTTCAGCAGGTTTAGTGGGCCTTTCCCATTGGCTCTCTTTGGTGTAAATATTCAAATAATATGACTGACCTGATAAAACATAAGACCAATTAGTCTTCAATTATGCGTTTCAAAAGAAAGTTTAACATACATGGAAATATAACTTTAAAAGACTTTATTATTGAATATATATACACATACACATGAAATTTAAGGCTAAAAAAATTATCCAGATTCACTTTTATTAGTCACAATTAATTATTAACACCTTAATTTTTAAAATGAAAAATTCCAACTTTTTTGTTGAGAAATAAAACTTTAAGAACATACAAGAAACTATATAATATAAAAACTTTGATGATTTCCCATTCAAGATATTTAAATAAATAAAAATTAATTAAAAAGCTCGACAAAAAAAATCAGTACATTTTTTTTGACACTTAAGCGACTTTATGTAGACAATTCCCAATTAATTTTGCCAATCACAATAAAGAAATTGTAGTCTTAGTTGAATTTTTTTGCTTTATGAAGATAACTGATATTATTCTTAAATATTTGTAATTATATCTTTCTCACATTTAAAATTTTCTATTCGCCAGAGTAAAGAAAATGATATTTTCTCAAAACAGAAAAATGAAAAATTGACTATGAATTTGTCATTTAGGAATATTTTTGTTAATTTTTACTCATAAAATGGAGAATCAAGGCAAAAAGTTATTTTTAAAAAAGGAAATTTGTTAAGTGTTTCACAAAAACTATTTTAAACAGATGTTTATGTAGAGCTGATGAATTGATACCCATTAAGTAACATAAATACTGCAACATTTATCAAAATAAAACAATTAAATATAATAGTTATCATTAAACATGATCAATGGGTTTAATTCTATAGAAGATGAATATGTTGCTATGAAAAACTTACAGAAACGGAAGGAATAATGCTTACTTAACTAAAAAAATAGCCAGTACTACAAAAAGTTAGCGACTTATAATAAAATTTTATAATATGTAGACAATTTAATAAGAATTTACCATAAAATACACAACTTCAAAACTATACAATTGAATATAAAGATAAATTTTGAATTTAAACTTTTTATGAGAATAAATGATAATCAAATAAAACTTAATAGCAAAATACTTCCTTCCTCAAGTAATACTATGCTAAAAGTTTTTTTACTTGGTATGTATATCAAAATATATCTTAAAGATAAAATTTGTTCTGTTGGAGGGGAAAAATATACAAATTTTTCTTTGTATAAGCTTTTACAACTGATATATCTATCATTGCAATGCATGAAATAATCTTAAATTTTGCAACTGAATACACTGATAAAATCTTCATAACATTTTAAGTCACCATTAAGTAATGAAGAAATAAAAGTATAAAAAAGAATAAGTTTCTCAATATTTTTCTTCATTCAAATGAAGCTTTTTTTTTTATATATGTTAATACGGATATAATGTCCCAACACAATAATTGGTTAAAGTCGGGAATAGGGTGTCCCCTAGGCGATTGGCAACTTTTGGGAGCAATGATTTAAGTGTGGCAATTTAGATTATGGTAACCATAAGCATACTTGATGCTTTAGTCATGCACGCTTGGCCATCTATCTAGGAAGTCGCAATTGCCTAGGGGATACCCTATTCCTGACTTTAACCCAATAATCTACCATCATATTCATATATTCTATCATTCATATTATGTATCTGTGGTTGGCAATATCTCTTATAATATTCAAACCTTTTGTGAAAAATTATCAGGGTTAGCATGCAGAAATAAAATTTTTCTAAGTGAAATTACAAATTATATTCTTTTTTTTCTGTGTCATAGTTTCCACAATCATTTTATTGTTAAAATCCATAGATATTTTGCACATATTTTTCAATCTATGCTTTCTTGAATTTTTCTTTAAAATTTGCATTTTCTAATTTAAGTTTTAATGGGAACATTACACATATCCCTTTTTATAAAGTTTCATCATTTTGATTGCAAATGCCTTCACAAACCACTTTAAATCAAACTTCATTTTAAGTGCAAAAGTGGTAAAATTTCCTTATCTGGATTCTGATAAACAATATGCTTTTACTCCTAGTTCAAGTTTCATCTTTTAGGATTTTATACATTGTGCTTATGCTATATTACAGAGAAACTGCAGTATTCTTGCATACCCACTTCTTTAATTTTTAAATATCCCAACAAAATTGCCAATTTTGTTAACAGAGGTCAAGGTTTTTGTTCAGTTCTTCCAAATGAACTGAATAAATATCAAGTATCGAGGCAAAAAGGTTAATGTTAAACTAAATCATTATTTAAAGTTAATTTTACTTCAAACATTTCTAATCTAAAGGTTCGTAATTTGAAACAGATGATAAATGGGTTCAAATCGGGAATAGGGTGGCCCCTAGGCGACTTTTGAGAGCGATAATTGGCGGTTTAGTTTATGGTAACCCTAAGCATGCTCAATGCTTAAGACATGCCTGTTTGGCAACCTATCTAGGAAGTTGTCCAGTTTCGCGCCAAGCTCTTAGGGGACACCCTATTCCCGAAA
>BMAW01016125.1:165300-210142 GCA_019974015.1 Nephila pilipes
AAATTGTGCTTCGTTACGTATTGCTGTTAGTGACATATGTTTCAGAGGAAAATTAAAATTGAATTAAGAAATTTGAAAATGAATTCAAAACATTTTTAAAAGCATTGAACAGTTGTGGATGAAGTTATGAAAAATGTTAAAGATGCTGTATGTTTATGGACACGCAGCTGCTGAATGTTTAGTTGGAATGGAGGTTAAAAGAATTTTGAACAGTGGACCGAATATTCAGTGACAATTTTCCACTTTGTGGTTAGATTTATGTTGAAAATATTCGCAAGTTTTGTTTCTATTGCATAATAGAAACATTTGATAAAATTTTTAAAATAAAATATATTTTAGTGTTATTTTTCCTACGTATTTGAGTTTCTTTCTATCACGTACATTTCAGCAATCAACGTTTGACATTACTCATTTAAGGGGAATAAGAGACTTGTTGAGATATTGATAAAGATGAAAAATCATACATTATTGAGGATTATGTTTATTATCATTTAATGCTTTACCCTTATATCTTCAATTTCAATCTTAAGAGTTAATTCGGTTAATTCTAATTAGGTGTTCATGAACTAATACTGTGCTGTACAATTCTCAGTTCTATATTAACTAATAAATAGCAGACTGCTCTACTTGTTGCATTTGTTTTGGTAAAAGATTAGAGTAGACAAATTTGATGACAAATATTCATAATGCATTGGTTAAGATAATATATAGTACAAAATTATATGAGCTTGGCAGGACCTCATGTGGCAGAGAAGATTAGAAAAATAGCAACAATTCAAATGTTTATGTCTCTTCTTCAGAAAATGGTTTAATTAAAATATGTCACATCCATATAATTTTATTTCAAACTCTTATTAATTTAATTTTGATTAGTAAAATTATAATTGATGACCATATAGTTATAAATTTGTGCATTTCTTTTCTTTCTGTAGTTACAGGTGCGTTAGAATTTCTCCATGTAAAGAACTTCATCAAAATTTTATAAACTTATGTCTTGTTGCTTGAGTGAATATTAGTCTCATTTAATGATTGTGGGAAATAATTCAATACCCATATATTATTATTAAATTGTCAACACTTTAAGTGCTGCTTTGAAAAAAATTGGGATTTGAAATAATTTCATTGTAATAGTGCTCTATTTCTCACCATATAGAGGTTATTAGTGAGGAGCAGAAAAAGCTGTTTTCAATAAGTTGAGATGTGCTCTCTCTTTGAAAATATAACTACCAGCTTTTAAGGATGAAATGGACTTAAAACTACTGTTTGATCAAAATAAATTGTATAAAAATAACAATCTAGATTTTAAAGTTGATCTTGAGTTACAGGAAATTACTGTGTAAAACTATTTAAAAAATTTACAAATTTTATGTATATACTAAAATTATATATACTTTAGAAACTTAAATATATGAAGACGTTACACCTGTAGTTTTCAGGGCTTTCGGAATGCTAGCAAAATATGGAGTGAAGCCTTCATGAGTAACCTGGCAGTGGTCATGGTCACGGACTCACAACTTGTGGTTTCGTCAAGTCATGAGCTTGATGCCACTTAAGATCCACCATGTAGTCAGGGCTGATGCACGTTATATCTGTCAAGGTTCAAAGTTCTCCCATTGGTGTTGTAAATGTGTCAAAGTTCTCTCAAGAGGGGGGGACAGCTCATGTGTCATCCTCATCACTTCACTAAAATTACTAGGTTTGTTGCTAATAATTGCCTGGGTGTTGCTTCTAGTGTGATGTTAATAACAGGTCAATTGAAAAGTCTCCAGCCTACCATAGTAAAACACATTTTTTTTGGCAAAATTAGTTTTTTTTATTCAACATAATTCCCTTCAAGGGTGATATACTGATTATAGCGACCCTCCAACTTTTCAATACCATTTTTGTAGTACGATTTGTCCTTTGCTTCAAAATAGGCCTCAGTTTCGGCGATCACCTCTTCATTCGATGAAAATTTCTTCCCAGCGAGAGAGCATTTCTGAGAACAGGAAATAATCGCTGGAGGCCAGATCTGGAGAATACGGTGGATGAGGAAGCAATTCAAAGCCCAATTCATGGGATTTTGCCACCGTTTTCACTGACTTGTGTCACGTTGCATTGTCTTGGTGAAGCAGCACTTTCTTTTTCTTCAAATGCTGCCATTTTTCGGCGATTTCGTCCTTCAAACGGCCCAATAACGCTATGTAATAGTCGCTGATGATGGCCATCCCTTTTTCAAGGTAGTCAATGAAAATTATTCCATGCGCATCCCAAAATACACACGCCATAACCTTGCCAGCCGATTGTTGCGTTTTCCCCCGCTTTGGAGTGGGTTCGTCGTGTGCAGTCCACTCGGCTGGCTGTCGATTGGACTTCGGAGTGAAATGATGGAGCCATGTTTCATCCTTTGTCACATATCAACGCAAAAACTCGGGTTTATTATGCTTGATCCTCTTCAAACACTGCTCCGAATCATCAACTCGTTGTTTTTGGTCAAAAGCACCCAAAGTTGGTCAATTTACGGTCATCCAAAATCATTTTGTGGATTTTTTAAATGTTTTCGTCGGTACCAACCTCTTTTGGGCGTCCACCGTCTTCGGTGCTCATTTCACCACATCTAAACTTAGCATACCAATCCTTGATGGTTGATTTTCCTGGGGCAGTGTCCGGAAACTCGGCATCAAGCCAAGTTTTTGCTTCAACTGTATTTTTTCCTTTCATAAAGCAATATTTTATCAACACGCGAAATTCTTTTTTATCCATTTTTTTCACAATAACAAAAGTTGCTTCACTCAAAATGCTATAATTCACAAACTAATGATCCGGCATCTGTCAAATTTACTACCGCACCTTTGGAGGGTTTAGGCTAACTAAAAAACATATCTATTTAATTCTAGTAGCGCCATGTATGTGTCAGGCCGGGGACTTTTCAATTGACCTGTTAAAACCAAGTAATCTATCATACTAAAAATAATTTTTGAGTAACCTTAAAAAATTCCTCAAGGGAGAAAAATATTTCCTGAAACCCCAAAAAGACTAAAGCAAGTGTCTGATATTGTATAAGCACAAACAATAAGCATTAAAAATCATAAAAAAAAAAAAGTTTTAGTTACTTGCAAAAGTATGTTACAAGTCTTTGGATTATACAAAAATTTACTGTGTTATATATATAAGTTAAGGAAGAAATTCAAAGTTAAGTAGAAGCAGTTGAATATGAAATAAGTAATTATATAACTGTAACCAATTCTTTTTCTTTGAAATCATATATTTGTTGTCAAACATCTAATGATAATATCTGATAAGGAAGTTACGGAAAACATTTATGTATTAAAATAAAATTTTCTGCTAGTCATTATAAAATGATTTAACATATATCAAATTGGAAAATAAAATAATTTTTTTTGTTCTTTTCTGATATTAATTATTTTTCTCTTATTAAATCACAATTTTTTTTTTCATGTAGAAATCAAACTTGTCAATCAAGAAAGTTGTTTTTATCCTTATGTCACCTCTTTTTGGAGAAACATGGAAAACAATAGATATAATTCTTCAACTTAATAAGTTCAAACACTGCACTATTGTGTCATCTTTACCATCACGATGTCATAGTGATACATTTGAAACTACACATCAAATATTTATGTCTCTTGAAAATCAACTATTTACTTCGTTGCAAAACAGGGTATGTAACTGTTTTTGTAGTTGTCATTTTTGCTTTTTGCTTAGAAATTAAGGAGAAATGATTTTCAAAATATTTTAATTACATTGATATTTTTCAAGAGGAAATATTTTCCAATAATCCATTTTATTTGCAATAATCACAAAAAAGAATAGTTGAATTAGTTTATTTGAATAATAGTTTAATTTTAAAATTAAACTGAACTGCAAATTTTTTCTTACATAAATTTCAATTACATGAGATTTTTTATCAAACTTAATTACTCTCTGACTTTGATGAACCATATATATACTTTTTTATTCAAGATTATGGATTTTAAATATTTATAACTATATAAAAACTACTTTTATTTCTTTGTTATAGATTATTATTCGCAGATTTTATTTTTTTGAGTTATTTTAATTCTGCAACTTAAAAGAATGCGTATAGCAAATTTTATGCTAGTGGAATCGTTTATTTCGAAAAACTGAATTTCTACTTGATCCCTAATTAAAAATGTTTATCCTCTGTAGTCTCAGAACTCTTCTGCCACTGTGTCTCATGTTCCAATTTTTCCTGCCTTTATATCTCAGAATCTGTTCATGATACCTGCATTTTCAGAACTATTTTCTGTTTTCAAATGTAGTTTTACCGAAATGAATATGAAAGTAAGTGGCAAATATACTTTGTCCTTTTTTTTCCTACAATATATTCAGGAACTTCTTATAGTAATTTTATATGATTAAAACTTCATAACAAATTATAATATTTTATATTTATTTATACTTATGGCAGAAAACAGATGATGTATCAATTAGAAGTGTTCCTTTGGAAATGCAATCATCTATCAAGGTAAGTTTATTTGGGGTTATTACTTATAAATCTTTTTAGAAGATGAAATAATAGTTCCTTTTAAAATAACATACAAAAAACAAACAAACAAAATATAAATTTGATAATATATTTTGTTTTGTTATTCGAAAGTTTATCATCTTCTAAAAAATTCTTTTTAATAATTTGAGTTTTTCCTAACATAATTTCTGATACTTTTCATTTAAATTCAAAATTATTGTCAAGGGATATATATTTTTTTACCTTTTTAAATTGTGACTTTAAAATATGCCCTTTTTGGGATATATTTATATAAATATAAACATAATAGGATATTTTTTATCTGCATTTGTACCATTTATCATAAACATACTTAAGATTTTTTTTTCTCTTATAAATGTACTGATATAAAAATTAAATAGTCAAAATATAATTTTTTTTTCATCAAATCCTATTCACCTTGATAATAGAATACTTCTTTACTGAGAGAGAGACATTTATTTACTAGTGTCATTCTATACCTGAATAAAGATAATGCAAAGGGGGAAAAAAATTAAATTTTTTTTCCAGAGTGTGAAAATCTTGGGAAAATATTTTATATACATTAAAGAACTTTCATTTAGTATGTAAAAATTTATACTCAAAATTGTAGGAGCTTTTCATAACATTCTGTAGCTTATAATTTTGAACATAAATAATTTTGGTTAACTTGTAAATAAGTAAAAATACACAATAATTCTAATTGCGGCCAGGTCTGTAAAATTTTTTTAGAATAAACACTGTCAGTAATTTATTAAATTATCTACCTTTAGATCAACACTTTGCATCCAATAAACTTTCTAAAATCAATTGTTTGTGCTTAACTTAGGTTTTCATGTTATTTTAAGTTCATTCTCTTTATTACAACGTTTTTCTGAATTTCACTTGGTGTGTAGACATTTGTATATATTTAGACATTTGTATATATTTGTACAATATTTAGACATTTGTGACAACTTTTAACTAATATTTCAATAATTTTCGACAACCATTATTTAATATGAAGAATTTGTTTCCAAAAATTGCCACTTGAAAGTGGTGACATGGCGATTGTTTTAAATCAATAAAAGATATTCAATAAATGATTAAATTGAAATTACAATTAAATTTTTTTATGTGTTTGCTTTGAATTGAATGTATAATAATCAATAAACTTTCCTACCATGTAAAAACATTGGTTTTTATCTCAAATTATTATTGAATTGTTCTCATATTTTGTTACTGAATTTATTGCCATACCTTATAATACATGTAAGTTGTTCATAAATAAAATAAATGTAAGCTTTGGAAATGAAATTTCTTTTATTGTTCATTGTGAATCTGCAATTCACAAATTTCTTCCAACTTGGAATAACTTTTTTTACCATTTATTTGATAGCACTTGGCTTATTCCTTGTCATCACTTATGGATACCTTTCAAGTTAAAGGAGACCACTTTTCCCTAGGTCCTTTGAGTCATATGCTTTGTTCTGAATTAGAAAACATATCCCACCAACAGAAAAAGGTAAAATGATAATGATTTTTATGTCAACCTTTTTTACAATACTAAAAGAAGATAAATTTTTGAAAATTTAAAATTACCTCTTTTTTTTTTTTTTTTTTAATAAACAGCGATTTTAAGTTTGTAATTAATTGTAATTTTCATTTTGGTATATAAATGATTATATTAACTTTGTGACAGAGTATTAGCTTAGTTCAAAACATTATGCATTTAAGCCTCAGTATCTGTAATGATTATTATATGGAACAGCATTGGTTGAAGGATATTTAATTTTACTGAACCACTTAAGTCTTAATGTGGAATTAGAAAGTGATGTCATCTTTGATAGTGTTCCCATCTTTTGCTTGCATTCAATATTATGTAATCTATTTTTAGTAGTATATGTTTAGTGCTTGTTTGGCTTTACATTAAAAACAAACAATTTTTATAAGTTAGAATTTAGGTTTTTCTGACTGTTATTGGATTATCCAACTTAAATTTTTAACTGAAATTAGAAATTACAGTCATATACAGAAAGACATTCGTAATTATTTCCTCAATTCTCATTGCAGCTGGAAAAAATTTGTATCATACATAATATCTCAAAGGAAGCTAAATTTTGATGTGAGAGAATAATTATCTTAAGTAGGAAATTTAACTTCTAAAATCAAATTTTGTTGCTGTCATTTCTCCTTTCCCCCACATATTTAATTCCTTGTCTTGAAATTAGACCAAGTTTCAAAAAAACGAAAAATTCTCCTTGAAAGTTTCTGATTTATGGGAACTAATGTTAACTGAAGTTTTCAAACATTTGATGAAATAATACTTCTCTACATTATTAAAGTTGTATACTTCAACCTATAAATAATTTTTTTTCTGACGAAGCCTAAAAGTATAAGAAAATCCAAGAAAATAATTTTATTAAAAATCTGAATTATTGAATGCAATTATAAAAAGTTAATTATAGCGTACCATAAAACCTCCAAACTAAAAAATTTATTCCAGTATTTCAAGTAATATTCAAGGTCAAACTTGCCAACAAAAAGTGGTGTATATTAGTGCTGCATATTAGTTTATGATATGTAATAATCAATCCAGTAAACACAGTATTCAAGAACAGAGAAAATATTATGAATTATTTACATTACTTCTAATAAATTTATTAATGTAATCTTCAAATTATACACATGTTTATAATAATCCAATTTATAATTTCTTCTAGTCCTATTCTAGTAAAGCATCAGTGGTGGTTGTAGATCGTCTTTTAGATCTTGCTGGGCCTTTGAGTCAATCATATGAAACTATGTTGGATAAAATACTGTTAGCATTACCACATTTTTCTGGTCATACTTTTGATGTAGCAGTCCCAATGTATGACCTTGTTGCATGTAAAAGGTAATTTAAAACTATTTAGATTTTCATAAACATTCATTAAGAATATATATTTGAAAACTTATTGATCTCATCATTACAAAAGTTCAATTTAATTGTAATTAGTGGAATTTGAAACATGAAATTTTTGTAATGTCACTTTTTTCTATTCATATTAATATCTTTGTAATAAAATATTTATATCCTTTAGAAATAAAAATGTTTGCTTTATCAAAATTTAAAATTACATTATTTTACACAAGGATGAATGAAACATTGAATCATTTTGTGGAATTTATAAATACATGAAATCCAATTTAGTGTCTCATCAAGATTTATTTCATTTTTTATTAATCAGAGCATTAATGAAAATCGCATGTATAAAAAAAATTAGGTACTTGTGAAAATCTCATTGACCATGAAAGTTTATACAATTCCAGCTGAGTTTACACCAATACTTGTGTCACCAAAAATTGTTAGTTTTATTTATGATAGCATTGAATGGGTGATCTTCATAATGAATCTGATGCCACATAAATTCATCTATGTATGAATTAAAAGTTGTGGTGTAATGTGGCTGATGTTTTTTGTAATACCTTTCACAGCTAACTTTACAGCCTTTAAACTTTTTGTGAATGCACATCTATCTTCAGATCAAAAATGCTATATCAAAGATTAAGTTTAAAATTTTCAAATTTTATAGCTCTTAATTCTTTAGTTTTATAATACTTTCATAAGTTCGAAAATTGTGTATACTTCAATATTTTTATTCTATTGATTGGAAAAGGATATTTGCCATTCTGTCAGAAGTGTTAACAATTAAACACACATAATTTTTTCTCTTATGTTTTAGGTAATTCTCTAAAACTTTCATTTCTCAGGGCATGTTTTTTCCTTTTTGGGATTTTTTTTTTGTTACTATCTATAATCTGGTAAGGTACCCCCTTTTTATTTTCTATGGCCTTTATAAAAGACTGTACACATACCTCTCTTATGTAATTGTTCCAGTTTCTATCATCATTTTAATACCAAAATCTACTGTTCTATTCTCCATTTACTAGTAATTAATTTGTTACACGGATCATAAAAACTGAGTGTGGTCAAATGTGAAATACTGAAACCCGAGAAACACATTCCTTTCCTTATGGATATTCTCTTGCTGCAGTCTTTAACATTTCAATGCCATTACTTGTCCATTTTCAAGTATGACATATTGTAGGGATAATAACCTTTTTTTTTTTTTTTTTTTTTGCTTTTTATCCAATAAAATCAAACAATCATGACAGATTGCTTCACACTTTCTATTATTTGCAGAATATCGCATCATTTGACAGCATTTTTCAGGACGGACAAAAATGTCAACCTGATTTTACAGAAGTGCCAAATTTTAAAATAAACTCTGTACATACTCAAACATTTTTAAATAATTATTTTGATTGGATTTGAGTTTTTTAACAAATGCTTTGAAAATAAAATATCCTTTTAGAAATAAATGTAACACACATATGTTTGTAGTAATAGTTACTAACATGAATATTTAAAGCAATTGTTTATTTTTACTTCTGAGCCTAGATGCCTTTTCTATATTTCTCATTGAATGATACTTCTTTTTTTTAAATTATTTTTTATGACAGATGAAAATGTATAATTATTCAACTTGCAAATAAAATAATTTACGTTAAATTTCAATATATATTCCAAATTCAGGCTCCTGTGTTTCTACTTCACATCAAATTAGATGTAAACTCAAAAAATGTGTCACATAATTGTTTGTTTTCAAACATTATAAAATGCTTCGTTGAAATTAAAAAAAAGTCTTTTTGTTATTTATGTGATTTTAACTATATATATACACATATTTATAAGGGTTGCTCAAAATTTCCATAGTAAAATAGATAAAAATTAACTTTTTAAGGCAATTAATAGTAAAATTTTGAAAGGTCTTCAAAATAGGCATCTGTTTCGGTGATGCCCTCTTTGTTTGATGTGAATCATTGTCTGCTGAGCCACCACTGTATTGTCTAGATCAGTGTTTCTCAACCTTTTTTTATTATGCCCCCCATAAGCCTTTTAAAAAATTTTATGTCACCCCTATACACACATAGAAATGCTTAACCATTGACTGTTTTTAACTTTTTCATTTCAGGTTTTTCGCTTAAAAATCACTAAGAGTATCAAATAGTTCCTTAAATCTTTTTAAACAGTTCCCTTTTGAGAGCCATCTTACTTCAGTGTGAAGTAAAAATCTCACATGGTCTTCATTTTGTTCTCTTCTTTGAAAAGACGTTTACATTTGGTATTAGCTGTAATAGCATTAATATGCTTTATAACTAAATCAAGTATTTCATTTAGAATGGGAAAATTCTTTTAGCTAGATTTTCCCTGTGAATGACACATTGCACAAGAAGCATATTTGGATTCTAATCTTTTATCAATTTTAAGTAACCATTTTTCTTTCTCATCATATTAGGAGAACCATCTGCAGCACAAGATGTTATATTTTTCATTTGTATATTATTGGCATCTAAGTACGTATTTAGCTTATTATAAATATCTTAATAATGGTACTTTCTAATGATTTACAGAACAACATTTCTTCAGCAAAATCATTTTTATCAACATATCTAATGTGTTATAAATACGACCTCACTGTCTCTCAAAGTTGATTCATCCATCTGCTCCGAAAATTTTCTTGTTTTCAGCTTTTCAACAAGTTACATTTCAATATCCTCACTCATTTTGTCTATTCTTCTGCTAACAGTGCTGTTACTTAGTGGTATATCTTTGATGTCTTTGTCATCTTTTTCCAGAATAATTTTAAAAAATACTGATATTGATGGTTTGATTAAACTCTCCCCTTAGTATGACTTTTCTCAGATTTAGCAAAGAGTAGTGAAATATATAACTAGGCTCAAGAGTACAATTGACAGTTGCATTATGAACAGTAAAAAGAGATTTTAATATTACTCTTTTTTAAAAAAAAAATTTAAAGTTTGAAAATGCTTTAATTCTTAAATGAGCATTATTTTTTGCCTTCAAATGGGCTTCAAGATGACCACATTTCATTGATTCGTTGGTCAAGCATTGTTGGCATTAATGACAAAAAGGTAACCTTTCATCATAAACAGCGGGTATGAATCCAAATTATAAATATTCTGGAAGAGGTCACTTGCGCTGCATGTCCCCAATGTTTATCTTTTGTAGGTGTTTAGCCATTTTTAATCTCCTTTATGCAAATATAAACAGGTGCTAATACAGGAGCAGATATAATATGAACTTCATTCAACTCAGCTTTGATTTCTTTCAGTGTTAATCCTTTTAAATATAAGTGTTTAATCTCTGCTCAAAACTCACTTCCCCCCCCCATTTTTCTAAATAAACACAAGTTTCTTGATTCAATTGACATTAAAAACGAAACCATGTAATGGAAATATTTGAGACATAGACAGCTGTCTAATGAATCATGGTGTTTTATAAAACCTAACCTTTTTCGATGCCATGAGCACTATCTCTAGGAATTTCTAAGGACTTATTGAATGACTCTCATTTACATAAATATATATAATTTACAAATATTCATACAATCCATGTCATTTATATAAATATGTATAATTGACAAATATTGATACAATCCATGTCATATTTTAGTGGGACAGTTTTTGGACGACCATTAGTAGCTCCTGGATGTCTTGCTCACAAAAATAACTCTTATGAAGAATCTGTTTTAAATGCAATTCTTTTCAAGAAACCTAGAGTAAGTATCTTATATTTTTTACAAAAGCATTATTTTTATGTTTAATTTGCATTTAAGTTACAAGACTGTATTTTGAAGGATGTTCATTTGCCAAAAAACTTGTTTTTAGTGACAATCATAATAAGAAAAAAAAAAAAAAAAAAATAGGATTTTTGATTTAGAAAACATTTGTTGCAGATGCAAAAAGAAGTTGATGTTTAAGAGGTTTTTGAAATAAAGCATGACATAACACTCATTTGAAGAACAAAAAAAAAAAAAAATGTAATTTCAAACTCCTAAGTATGTGTATTAGGGAAGAAAAAAAAAGCTTTTTATTTTCTCATCAGATTAAGTTGTATCTGTTTTTAACATGCTATAAATGTTATTAGAGGCATCTCGGATCTTCTGTCTCTTGTTCTAAATGTGAAAAATGTCACACCTTACCAATAGACATCTATTATGCCTTTTGGCAAGGTGTGTTTTATATAGTTTTCAGATTGGTACATTAATTGTAACTGGGAACAGATTTTTATTTCTGTTGCAGACAGCCAAATGGAATGCATGTTAAGGCTCTGGTAATTGCTGTTTTAGAACCAATATACGTTTTGAGATAGATTAGAGTATTAAGATTTAAATTTTATTTTCAGAACTTAAGAGGAAGATTAAAACTTAATTTATTGTTAGAAAGTAGTCTGAATTTTTTATTTGATTAAATGGGTCATGGAATTGTTATCATTTACCAGATTTTGACTGTATGAAAAAAAAAAAAAAAGTCAAAAATATATTAAGAGAGTTTTTCATATCTAAATGTTCTTAAGTGTTTCTGAAATGTAAAGGAAATATTTGTTTGTCCTCAAGCTGTAACTGAATCTTGAACTAAGTGTTATAGAATCTGTGACTATTAAATCCTTATAAAAAGTATTTAAGAACTCTAAATATACAAAAGTTATGAAATAGCTTATATCTTAATTTGTAATCTTTAAAATTTATTCATAGTTGTTTTATAACTAATTTTCTGTGTTCAAGCTCTTGATATTTTCTCTGAGAATTTAGATGGGTATGATAAAGGTTATTATATGATTTATATGCTTTAAGAACATTTATATCATGATATATATGTTTTAAAAACAGATTATAAAAGCAGTATATATGTTAATCAGTTACAATTAAATTCTTTAAAAAAATTGATAAATTGAAGACAAATATAAAGGAGGAGGGGAGAGAACTTAAATTATATTCTAAAATAGCACCAGTGTGATGACTGAATGTGAAAGAATAGTCCCACTGTAGCTCACTCATGTTGTAAGTGGCGACTGAAATGGTTACTTGTGTCTGGATGCATAGCTGGGCACTCTTCCCCTGGATATTATATCAGGAGCTTGCCTTCTTTCGTTAAGTATGGGCATCATTAACCTGAAGCACCATACTATTCTTTTCCTTCCCGTGGGGTTTACTGTCTTTGGTAATCACGGGTGATGCACCTCCAGGATTCCTTAGTGATCTATCTCTATTTACGACCCTCTTTGTCAACCAATATTTACTTTTTCAAATTTTTTTCATGCACCTAGATTGCAGCTTTTTGACACATTTGGATATTGTGCCATTGCAATATTATCACTCACTGGTCTTTTTTCTCATGTCTAGATCACAGTTTTACCTTTTTTGACACAGCATAGCCACATTTGGTTATTGTGCTATTGCGACTCCCTTCTACTGCAGCGCCAGAGGTTAAAAAGATGCCTTACTAATTAGTCTGATTAGACATCTTTTTAGCCTAGTGGTGACTCAGGACATGATCACTAGATGGCAGTGCAGCCTATACCTACTGATTGCATATGGCCTCGATGCAAAAACACTTGCCTCTGTATGTCTAACTAAGACAAGCACATACATATCACAATTAGTGATATTCCGCCTCTGGGGCATGTGTCGATGAGACATGATACTCAACAAGATATAGCCAATGATTCAAAAAATGGAAACTATCCCAAGCAAAATTCAATTCATCAGGGAGAGGTTGCATATCAATTGCAATAATGGCTGGGGGGGAATATCACCTGTATAAAATATTAATGTTTATCTCTGTTCCGCATCAGCACGCTGCAATGATACTAGAGGGGGAGTGTGTAACGACTCCCATCTACAGCAGTACCATAGGTTAAAAAAATACTTTACTAATTAGCCTGATTAGACATCTTTTTAGCCTAGTTGGTTAGGGCATGACAAAAGGTGACCAACTTTTCTTCGGACCCACTGGTTTCGAAGGGTTCTTCACTCCAGGATTCGAATCAATGCTGCCGTTTTGTGACCACCACAGTGCCATTAAACTCAACTATCACTTACCCTTGTACTAAAATATTTTTTTTTTTTTTTTAAAAAAAGCTTTTTTGCAATTTATGTGTATTTTAAAAAAATCTGTTTCTTTTAAGATATGTATTTGAAAATGATATGTGATAGAAAAATTCGACAATCAATATTGAAATCTGTACAAAAATAGTAGTATTGGAATTTAGTGTATCAACTGAATTATTATTTATTTTTGTTTATTGTATTTATTAAAATGATAATAAACAAAACACAAGTTGAATTTCTTCATCCTATTTCAATAATTGAGTTTAAATTTCTCCTTTATGTAATTTACAAATGTATAATTACTTTTAGGAGGCTTTAACAGATGTGAATCGCAGTATTGTTGAATGTGCTTCAAAAGAGGGTGTCAAATTGGATCTTAGTTCTCGTTTAACACCTGAAGTCATGAAACAAAGAACTCTACAATTTAAGTAAGAAATGTATCTGCTATGAATGCAAAATATTGTTTTGAAAAGCTTGTGTAGTTATTTTTCCTCTTTGATTTTACTCCTTACTCTTATACTTGCATTTGTATTAAGTTTCTGGATGAGAGATTTTTGAAATCAGTATAGTTTGTTTTTAACTTAAATGAAATTCTTCAGTGTGTGTGTTAAAAATTTAAGATATTGCACATATTTTTTCTCTTTTAATTTTGTTGGAAAAAAAATTTTTAGATGTATTTTTGAACTTTATGCTAATCAATTTAAAACTGTACTCAATTATAATAATGTTTGAGAAAAAACTTCTTGGAGATTAACTTATTATACTGTAAAATTGTTTAACATGAAACTGAGGGAACATGAAATATTTTTTCGTACGTAACAATGTGTGTTAAAAAGAAAGAAGGAGAAGAAGCTTGCTGATGTATTCGATGTTGTCAGATATTATTAATTCAATTTCCTGCCAAAATTTACATATTAGTTGGTGTGCACATATTGAAAACCTATATAAATATATTGTCCAATACATCATATTAGATATATGATTTATATTTCAAATAATGTATGCATATTTTATAAAAAATCATGTTGGAAAAGTTTTTTTTGGTTTGAAGAAATCTCTATTTTTTGCAGTTTTTATACAGCATCAAATTTTCCATAAAGTGTCCAGTATTGTCCATTGTTTTATTCATTTTGCTATTTGAACACCCATCTAAATTGCTGAATTTCTTTTTGTGATGTTTTGTTCTTTTCCCATCTTCATTGTAAGCAAAAGGGATTTGTCCTGATTCCTGTGCCATTGTACATGTAAAAAAAAAATTAACATGAGAAACATAAAATATACTGATTTTGACTCTTAAATTCACATTTTTCAACACAAAATTCATCAAAATCTTTTCATGTTACTCTTGTTTTGTTTCATGTTAAAAGAAAAATATATATATATGCAAGTTTACATAATATTTTGTATGGTTAAATGATTTTTCATGTTAAACATTTTAGTGTTGATGTTATTCACTGTATATTATTAATTTAATTAGTATATTTATCATTAACCTATTAGAATCAATATTTATGTATAAAGGGTGCTTTACAGAGTGTAGGAAAAGATAACACTGAATAACTTTTGAACATAAAAGATTTTAAATTTTCGGGGTTTACGTATGAGAATAACGGAAGTTAAAAGATGAGTTTCTCAAAATTTTTACATCTGAAGAGACAGTAAAATGAAGTATCAGTTTGAAATTCATGATAATCTGTTTGAGTTGCTCCATTTGATTTGACTTTATCACTCTTGTTATTGCTGTTCTCATCTCTTAAGTTGATCTCTGTAGATTTTATCTTATACTTGGCCCCTATAAAGAAAAATCTAGTGATGATTAATTGGGGCTATAGAGGGCAAAAAAATTCCATCACTTCAGTGATTTGGAAAGTCTCTTGCTATGGTAAAATTGTCAGTGACTTCTGAGCAAGTCCAGGAAATGAGTTCTTGTTCAGTGTGGAGGAGCTCCATACTGGTGAAATCATGGCCTTGGATACAGTATTTGTGATATAAAGTATCAGAAATAAACCTCATTGTCAAGAAATCAAAATGTCTTTAGAATTCACTTTTTGGACAAAAAATTTACTGAGCTAAAATGTCATCAGCATACAAACCCCAATAGATATTGATATTTTGTGATTAAAGAAGTTTGACTATAGCTAATTTAGGGTTCTCACTGCCCCAAGTCTGATAATTTTGGCGATTTACATAGACATCCAATGAAAAATGTGCCTTATCTGATATTTAATACCACCTCAGTTGAAATTAGTGTCATACATTTTTTGCACATGATGTTTTAGTCTTTTTGTGACTGCATCTGGGCTGAGAGGTTGTTTTACTTGAATTTTGTAAGGGAAATGGCGAGATCTGTATGTCTATTTTCCATGCTGTGGCTAGGCTGATGTCAAGTTATTGTCCCTAGTGTTTAGTTAATGTTGATGACTCTTCTTCCATTATTGTTTTGGCAATAGTGATGTTTTTGGGCATCCTTGCTGTCTTTTGATTTTTCTTCATGCCCACTTTGTTATTAGCCTCTGAACTTGTTCATTCAAACTTAGCAATCAATGCTCTTAATATGCTTGGTTTTGGCTTATTTTTAAAGGCTTTAGACCAATTTAACATTTTGATTTAAAAATACACACACTTGATTGAATATTGGTACATTTTGGCAAAAAAAAAAAAAAAATCTTTGATACTAACCAGTGTGTAAATAATTTTCCACATATGTATGCTTAATTCACTAGCTCCAGCCATTAAAGAGTTATTCAACTAAAAGGTTCACTTGACCCTGTCAGGCAACCTTTATTTATATATGGTGTGTATTCACACCCACAGTAAACCTGTAAGATTACTTATTTTTCGTAGTTTTAATATGCATTATATAACATTAATGAAACAGCAAGTTTTTTGTTTTCATCAGTTACATAATAACACATTATATTAATCCACCACTAATCTCTCCTGTGTAAGTTGGCATTTAAGTCCTCTCTATCCATAGGGGTATGGATTTTACTTTTAACTGTATTATGTTATTAAAATTCTTCTTAGAGTGTATATATATATCATTTTTTGAAATAATATATTATTTTCCAGGGCTTAATTTTTTTTTCTGTATTAAGTATATGTACAACTTTTGATTAAAAGATTTCAGGTATCTATACTTCTGTACAAATGCCTGTTTGTGTAATGGATTCATTTCCTATTTTAATAACCTTAATTAAAAATGATATTACTGTAAATTATATATGACTTCTAATAATTATTATTATTATTTTAAATTTATTTTTGATAATATGAGTTTTATACTTATGAATTTCCAAAACCACATTCTGTGCATTTCCGTAGATACATACATATATATATTGCTATGTTGTTAGATTTTCCAACAAATTTTACGAAATATTTTCATTTTATTAATATATATCAGTGCTAAAAGGATGAGTTTTTTTGTTTTGATCTAAAATGTGGTTTTTTTTTTTTTTTTTTTTTTTTTGGTAAAACTATTAATTTTTGCAGATCTAAACACAACTTACTTCTGAAGTTTAATGGTTTACTTCAACAAGTACTTGCCATTGTTGAAGCATTGAACTATTCTAATTCAAATTCTATTGATAATTTATCAGCGATAGAGAAGGCTATGTTAGAATATTTAGCTGCATCTCCAGAAGAAGTGTTGAACAATATTATGCAGATGATTTCTGAAAAGGATGAAATGTAAGTTATTTTGCTGCTAACTATTGTTTCAGAACAATAGTACTAACCTGAATAATTGATTACAGATGTAATTTTTTGTGCATTCTTTCTTTTTTAATCTTTTGTACCATATATAAATCTATTTATTCAATTTAAATTATTATTTCTGATTTTTTTTTATAGGAATTACAAAATGGATGATATTCTTACTTTCTTAGCGTTCTTTTACATGTTGTCTGGAGAAACCAATATATCTAATGAATCTGCAATGCAAGTTAGTTGAAGTAGTTGCTACACTCTTTAAAAATATAGATTGTACTGAACAAAAATGAGTATGCTGCTTGGTTATTTAGGTGTTTAAATTAAATTAATGGTACTTTTTTCAGCATTTTTCTTATTTCATCATATTATTTTTACATGTGTGTATATATATACGAGGATAAATCGGAAAATAACATCCGAAATGCTGTAAAAAACAAACCAGCAGGGGGGGGGAGAATTTATTTACATATCAAAAATACAACTCTCCTCTATTTTTCAACATAGCCTCCCCTATTTTTCAAGCACTTGTCATATCGTTTTACCAAATCCTTCTGCATAAAAAGTGACCGCCTGCAATTTAAACCAATGTGTCACAGCTGGTTTAAGTTCCTCATAGTCAACGAAAAGCAGTCCCCCCAAGCCACCTCTTCAGTGCAGTGAACAGATGATAATCAGAAAGAGCCAGAAGTAGGATGTTGAAACACTTCTCATTTTAATTTGCGCAAAACCTTTCTTGTTCTTATTGCAGTGTGAAGGTGCGCATTAACATGCAGAAAGACAACTGCAGAACTCAGTAGGCTGCGACGTTTGTTCTGGATGGCTCTTTTCAGATTCTGCAACATGCAACAGTGAAATTCAGAATTGATTGTTGTTCCATATGTCATGAATCCGATAAGCAAGATTCCTAGAACTTCCTCGCTGACAAAGTTTGATGGGCTTTCCTCAGCCTGGTTGGAGAACCAATATGACCCCATGCCATAGACTGTTGTTTTGTCTCCACATTGACATACACTACCCAAGTTTCTTCACCAGTCATTACCTTGTTCAAAAAGTCCTCCCTATCCTTGTGGTACCGGGAAAGAAATTCTAAGGCAGCGCCCATTCGACTGGTTTTGTGGATCTCCGTGAGGATTTTCGGAACCCATCGAGCACAGAACTTCCAGTAGTCTAATTTTCCTGTGACTGTCTCATACAAAACTGTCCAAGAAATACTTGGAAAGTGTTCTGAAAGTTGGGAAATTATGGAGCAAACAAATTTTTTCATTGATTTCTTTTATGAGATCAGCACTCACTGCAGACGACCTTGTACTCCATGATCCGTCATGAATGTTTGTACTTCTGTCCTTGAAAAAGCATACCCATTGGTACACTACACCTTCACTCATATTGTTTGGCCTGTATACAGTACACAATTCACGATGGATATCCGCTGCTGATAGTTTTTTTGCCCAAAGAAATTTTATCACTCCTCGCACCTCACATTTCGCAGGATTTTCTATGGCGGCACACATTTTGTCACATTATAACTAGCAAAACACTTGGTCCTCTGACACTCTAACTTGCCGACTGGAAGCTTACTGAATCACAGATTGCTCATGCATTCAATTGAGGATGTTCCGAACCGTACTTCCAGCGCCATGCCCAAAGGGCAGTTAGTTTCCTAATTGCCCTCATATATATATATATATACACATACATATACTTTCACACATATATAAAATATTTCTTTACACAGGCTACTTTGATGGAAGAATTTTTCCAGGACAAAAACATGAGTGAACTAATATCCTCATTTAGTAAGTGATGTAAATTATTAATATTTTCTAAATGATTTCATTTTGTGAATTTTCATTGCAAATCACATGTCCTAACCATGAATATAATTTTTTAAAAAAAATTTACATTAGTTTTGTTCTTTTAATAATTGGTATTCAGGCCAATTTTTTCTCAGTCATAATTCTATTACTTAGATTTATTCTTAAATCAATGATATGGAATGCAAATGTACGAAGTAAAATATATTGAAAAAAATCTATATTATATTAATTTATTTCAATGCATAATAGGTTTTTTTTTCCTAGCAGTAAAATTAATATCTAGTTTTTGCTTTAAATTTCGAGAGGAGTTGTCTTAAAAATCTTAAAGTTTTTCACTGAATAAGTAAAAAAATATTTGAGTCAATGAAAGAATATTAAAATATATTGAATTATGATTAAATGAGAATGTATTCATTTTGTGTAAATTTCAGTACAAATATATTATTTATGGTTATTTATTTTTCAGACAATTATTCTTTGAATTAAGTTAAACTGCTAATTAAAGAAGTTTTATCCTAAATTAAATCAAGGCTTGCAAAATTATTGTTTCAAAAAGTGTAGCTATATGTTGATTTGTTTGATTGAAATTACTTGTATTCTTTTATAAACAGTTGATAGTGATCATGTTGAAGCAGATGAATATGTGTTAAACACGGTAAGGACACTATTTGATGTCTTCAAAAGACTTGGAGCATTACGAAAAAGATTAAAGAAATACTCGTAAGTCGATTTCTTTTATTTCTATTAATTTAATTCTATAATGATGTTTATAAAGGATAATCCTTCTTTTTTGTTCTTTCTTTATTTGACATTTTAAATTAGTTGCTTAGAATATTTAACTTTTTAAACATTTTCCTATGATGTATGTTTTGTATACTACTGCTGTGTAATTGTATAATTTTAAAGTTATTATATTTACATATGTAATTGTACAGATGGTACATATTTGAATTTTTTCTTGATGTTACTTCCTTGTGTAAAAATCTAATGTACAATGTTAAATTCTTAGTATGTTAAACTTCAAAATAAATCAAAATTATATTTTGGTAATATTATTTCGAAACTATTTTTAAGTGCTTTATTATGTTAATGCAAATCAAATTAATAAGTTAAACTAATTAAGAACATATTTAAAGAATTATGTCAAAAGAGAGCTATAATATAAAAACTTCATTTTAACCGTAGGTCATTTATGTAGTTCAGTTAGTTTTTTTTATTTATTAATTTATTAGTTTTGGTTGTGCTTCGTAACAAATTATGAGTATATATATGAAGTAAAAAACAAAATTATGCTAGCATAATAAAATGATAGAAATTTAACACTTTAATAGTATTGTGAAGTCATGAGAGATAACTTATTAATGTATCTAAAAATTGAATCTATTCATTCTTTTCATTGGTTGATGCATTCACTTATATTTTTCTTCTTTTAACATGTTTTAGTATGAACAATTAATTTGGCAAAGTAAGACTGACATTAAAACAAACTTAAAAAAACAGGAACGAGTACTGAAGTTACTCAGTAGTATTGCGTTTATATTATTATATAATGAACTTCATGGAATTTTTCAATTTTGGATCTGGTAGTTGTTAACTCTGTTTAATGTTTTTTTACAATCCAAATTTTTCAGTTGAAATGCGTTTAAAAAATGAGTTCTTGACAAAGAATAATTTATTTCAGTTCTTTTTAAATTGCAGAACTCTTTTTAAATCTACAAATCCAGCCTTTCCTGCCTCATATAATCCATTACTTAAACAACTGTTACACGATATTTTTGACCCTGCAATCAGTGACATTCCTGATCTTGAATTTCATTCTGTTGGTCTCAGAGATTACATCAAAACTGGTTTCAGGTAACATCTTTTATTGAGATATTTCATATGTATTTGCCCCATATGAATTTATTATTTTTTTTATATGTGATAATATTGATGAAATTTATGTATGCATATACATATAATTATCAATTAATATATAATTTTTTGTAAGCATGTTTTGATAGTAAATGTGGCTACATATCAGTATTTATTTGTGGTAAAATTTTATATTATAAGTTGCTATTAGTTCCTTAATTGATTTAAACTTTCTTCTATGATAAACATTATTTAGTGTATGAAATTGAATATGTGATATAAAAATTTGAATACTAAAATAAATTAAATTTAATTTTAAACAATATTTTCTATTTAGCATTAATTTTCGTTTTATTATTCTTTTGGAGCTTTATTATTATAAATGTATTGATTAATAGTGAATATATGGATAAAAATATCAAAACAAACATTTTAAGTTAAAAACAATTCTGCAATTTTTGTTAATTATAAATCAAAGTGTATGGAAAAGATATTTTCTTCTCTGGTATATGAAATGTAATATAAGATCTTGCAATCGGATATTGATTTTGTTAATCTACTGACGAAAAGACAGCTTGTTATCAACTAAAAACTGCATGTAAGGTTGCAGCAGTTTCACAGCTTATTCAAATCTTGATTTCCCAGAAGAGTGCCATATTAAATAAAAGGGCTCTTGTAAAATATCCAATTTCAACTAATCTTTATTTGCATTTTCTTGCTTATAAATCCACATCTGGCTACCTCATACAGTCTTCCCTACTTAAATATAATCTTAACAGCAAAGCCATAATGATCTGATAAGAGAATTTTGAATAAGTGACTTCAAAGTCTGTATTCCTATTCATAATTTCATCAAAGATTATGGGAATATTTGGCTACTTCACATTAAATTCAATTGGATCTCTCAAAATCTTCAAGGGAAGATAATTTCAAGACAAGTCATTTTTCATAAGTTTCCATCGCAGTATCCTAACTTGGTGGGATTCAGCCAGCTTGTAATAATTTGGCAGAACTGATACTTGTTTTTTGTTGTTAAATTCAGTGAACTAATTACAGACTAATTGTTCACTAATTTAAAATTTGAGCAAATATTATTTACTTAAACAAATTATTAATATAACAAATTACTTGTTAAATTATTTAAGTCTTACCTCCAGCTATAATTCTTTTCACTTGATTCTGAACTATTTGGTCATATATATATATAACACATGGATCAATAAGTCCCGAGACTGTGCGGTCGTTTTTTTTGCGATTTCCTCCTTCAAACGCACCAGCAAGTCAATATAATAATCACTGTTGATCGATTTACCTTTCTCAAGGTAGTCAATGAAAATCACGCCATGCGTATCCCAAAAAACTGACGCCATGACTTTGCCAGCTGACTGCTGCGTTTTCGGACGCTTCGGACGGCTTTCGCCAGCTGTGGATGACTGCCGCTTCGACTCTGGAGTGCAGTGATGTATCCATGTTTCGTCCATGGTCACGTAACGACGCAAGAAATCTTTTTTGTTGCGAGTAAATAGCGATAAACAGCTTTCTGAATCATCGACTCGTTGCTGTTTTTGTTCCATCGAAAGCAATCGTGGCACCCACTTGGAAAAAAGCTTTTTCATGCTCAATTTTTCATGAAGGACAGTAAATACACTTCCATATGATATCTGTGTCATCTCAGCAATCTCACGGAGCTTCACTTTACGATCTTTCATTATAATTTTTGTCACTTCACTCACATTTTCCGGTGTAACGGCTTCCACAGGTCTACCCGAGCGTTCCGCGTCATTTGTGTCGGTACGACCACGTTTAAACTCGGCAAACCACCGACAAATCATTGCTTTTGAAGGACAAGAGTCCGGGTAACATTTTTCAATCCATTGTTTCGCTTGCACGGGGTTTTTACCCATTAAAAAACAATGTTTTATCAGAACACGAAACTCGGTTTTTTCCATTTTTTATGCAAACTACAAAACGACTTTACTCCAACCTCGATAACTTAGCTGTTTCTGGTCGGATCGACTTAAAATTTTGACACGTTTCAAGCAAAGGTTTGTACTCTAGAAAGACCTGGTTACTGGTTTACTACGAGCGCCATCTCTGGGTTAGTCTCGGAACTTATTGATCCATGTGTTATATATTATTAGTAACTCATAATATAATCTCTCTGTAATGTAGTACTTTCACAATATCATTCTTAATCTTATAATTAATATTGGTGCCTATGTACTAATTTGCATATTTTTTAACTCATTCAACTGAGTCATTTTCTGTGTTGGGTCAATTTTCTTGGGTATTTGGTTAAGTAAACTTTTGGCATTTCTCTATCATCATATTACTGTAAAAAAACATCAAAAGTTATTGAAAGAGAGAGATAAATTGATTTTAGTTTTTCAAGCAGGTGAATTTAATTTATACATTTACTTGAAAAAAACACAATGGTGTAAACTTTTGCTCGTAAAATTTGACATTTTGACAAATTGTTGTAGTAAATGAAATTTTTGTTTTAATAAATTTAAGTAATTTTATAAAAATGTGAAGGATATATTGCAGGAATTAAACAAATAAGAGAAAATGGAAATATCATTTTATTTATCAAGATGCTACACTGGTGTGCAAAACTTAAGCAACAGGTATTTTTTTTCTTCCCATAACTCCATGAGAAATCAACTAAGAGACATGAAATTCAGAAATGAGAGACAGCATTTTGTATTTAAACAATGGCAAAGGCATAGTTGTGCAAAAATGAATACAATGCATATAGTATGGAATAAAAAAAAAAGACTTTATTGAACTCATAGTTTTGTTGCACATGATTGTCTGTCCAAGAGAAAGAACAGCAAGCAGATGTTCCTTAGTATGGGATATGCTCTCCCCTTACTGCAATAATTACTTCACACTGTCTCTCCATACTCAGCATCAGATTGTCAGTTGTTGGGTATTTCCTTTAGGATGCAATCGTGCCATAAGGCGTCTCCCCAAAGCATCCCACACATGTTTTATAGGATTTAAATCAGGGGGAGAATGCTGGCCAATCCATTTGAGTGATATCTTCACTTTACAGTAGCTGCTGAACATCAGCAGATTGTGTGGTCGCATATTGTCATCCATAAAAACAAAGTCTGGCCCAGTAGCACCTCGGATAAGACTCGCAAGGGGAAGGATCACCTCCTTACAATAGAGATCTCCGGTTATAGAACCTCTGTCAAAAATGGGGAGCTCAGTCCTCCCATTCAGTATGATGCCTCCCCAGGTGACAACTCCAGGACCACCCTAACAGTCTCTTTACGTGATATTATTGGGATGGAACTGGGTCCCAACCTTTCTCCAAATCAACTGGCATTGAGAATCACTTGTGGCTCTGAAACGACTTTCATACCCAAAGAGGACACAACTCCATTGATGAAATGTTCAGTTTTTGTGCTTCTTACACCACTCAAAAATGTGTTGCCGATGGCCATTTTTCAAAGGATGCAGCATTCAGGATGGCGGGCGAATTGGCTACCTTTGTGAAGACATCTGACCATAGTTAAACCACAACACTTGTCACTCTGTTGCTGTACATAGTTGCTGAGCATTGTCGCTTGCTGACTGGTATCGGGCTCTTTTCGCCTGCAGGATGATATATCGGTCATCCATTGCAGTTGTTTTCCTAGGGTCGCTATCTCCAACCTTTCTGACAGCTGTACTTATGGTTTGGAAGGCTTTCCAAGCACGTGAAATGACACTTTTGTTGATCCTGAACTCTTCAGCTACACTGGTCAAACTATGTTTCTCCTCCAGCTCTCCGATCATTCTTCCATGTGTGAAGTCATCCAGGAGATTTTTTCTAGCCATATTTCATGAAAGAACTCACTTTTACTTGCAGCGAATGTCTTTAATTGCACCTCCGTTCTTCCTTTTATTGTAGTCTTCAGCTGCACGCGCTTTGTGTACACTCTATGATGTTTCCATTTCAGACATTTGTATTCACATAATTTTTCTACTGAATTGTATGTTCATTGTACTGATCGCAATTGGCCCTTCTCTACAATTTCATGGTTATTTGCTTAAAATTTACATTGATGCTTAAGTTTTGCAGACTAGTGTATTACGTCTCACTAGTATGCAATAATTCTTATTATATAAATATTAACAATAAACTCTTAATGCTTTAACATCAAGTAAATAAAATCAATTTTTTTAGATAATTGTTTTCAGATGTTCTTTTCCTGTATCTTTGAATCAAACTTGGGAGTTATAAGTGATTTTGGGTGTTATAAAATAGTTCTATTATGTATAAATGAATATTTTCATTAAAATCATTGTGTACACGCACATTTTTACTTACATCATTATGTATTTAAATATGATTTTATTGATGAAATATATGTAAAATAATTATTTGGTTTTTTTTTAAATATGTATTTAAGTATTATTTCTCATCTATAAAATATAATTTAATATTTTATAGTTTGTTCATGAATGTAACTAAGCCACAACCTCGAGATAATCCTGTTATATTTATAATTGTTCTGGGTGGTGTCACGCCTTTTGAAATTAAACTCATCCAAGAAATATCTACTCAAAATAAGGAAACTCAGGTATTTGTTTAATATCATTTTTGTCAACTTTTCATAAAGCTCAAATATTTAATGTATTTATTTTATTTGTAAATACTTTTTCATCTGGATTATATATTACATATTATAATACAACCTCTGACAATAAAGTTCAGTGAAGGAAGTCAGAACGTCCGATCTGGTAACACTGGCGAAACAAATGCTGCACCTGCGTAGTGGCAGGTGTTGACTATCTGCCCCCACCGATGTTCAGTTGATCTTCGTTTGAGTTCTGTGTAACACTTGTTTTTCCAAGTGCTTGTTTAGTGCATTGGTTCTTAACTGAGAGCAGAACATGAACTATCAAAAGATCAATTTAAAGTTTTGTTTTAAGCTTGGCAAGAAACCGAACGAAACTCATGCGATGCTGGTACGTGTTTATGAACATCAAGCACTGTCCATGAAGTGTATGTACGCTCATTTCGAGAAGGCGGGGAAAGTGTTTCCGACACCCCCATTGCGGAAGACCGGCGACCTCCATCAGTGATGAACACTCGAAATGATGCTCATCACTTTTTTGATAGTTGAGGCATTATCCACAAGGAATTTCTTCCTAAGGGAACGACAATGAATGTTGCAAGGTACATAGAAATTTTGACTCGTTTCACGAAACGTCTACGCAGGGTACCCCCCCCCCCCCCGGTACGCACAACAAGGTTCATGGGTTTTTTTGTTCACAACTATGCTTACACATTGCAACATTGCAATATCTTCAAACAATTCCTGGCAAAAAAAAAAAATTGAACATCCACCATACTCGTCAGATCTCAATCCTCCAGACTTCTTCCTATCCCCACGACTTAAACTCGCTTTGAAAGGAAAGAGATTTGACTATATTCCTGACATCCAACGAAATGTGATGAGGCTTTTTAACTCCATCCCAAAAGAAGACTTCTTGCAAAATTTCTGGGACATGTATAGCAGATCTTAGCTGTGCATATTTCGAAGGACAGTAAAGTAACTTTCGTTAATATTTCATCTACGTTAACGTTCCAGGACTATTCACCGAACTTTATTGTCAAAGCATGTATTAAACTAAAAGTGAAATACTTTCATGTTATATTCTGTTGTTATAGTATAATTTTCATTCACCTTAGAAACCTAAGAGGCAGAACTAAGTTTCTTTTTAAAAAAATAATTATTTAGTAGGAAATTCAGTAACTATAAATAAAAATAATTCTGTGAAACAAAACAATTCTGCAATTTAATTAATTAATAAATTATTAGGTGTCTTTGTGAAAGCAAATGATTAGGTTTTCAACCTTAAATGTAACTATATGAAAATCTATTTTATATACTCTACAGAGAAAATGCAACATTGGAAGCATTCGTTGTAGCAAGGTATAAATGCAAGAATATATGGGTGCTGAGACAACATGCAAATGTGCAATGTGACAAGCAAATCACACAGGAGAAAGGTGAGACAAAAGCAGAACACTTAGTGAGGAAGCTTCATAACATGATCTTATGTTACCCATGCAATGCATGTGTGCAATGTGGCATGAACGAAGTCAGAGGAAGCTGAGAGATTAGATATTAATTAGAGGATGGCAGTATCATTGTTTTTGGCATACTGATGTCTTCGAGTGTAGAATTGATCATATGCCTTTGAATAGCTGGTTGGTCGGTATATCGTACTGCTACAGCATCGGAGCTGGAGTGCATTGAGTATATGTTAATATGGTGATATGAACAAAATATAGTGTTTGAATGGGATAGGAGTACATAAACAAACATCCCTATGCACCAATAACATGATATAGTGTTATGCCATGGCGTCATCATAGGCGACCATGGCCTTTATTGTGCACCATGTCATCACAGTTGTGGATGGTCCAGTGTCAATGGAAATTGTAAGTCATCAATTGTCGGAGGTTTGCTTGCAGACAAATCAGCTGTTGTGACACTTGCCTTTAACACAGAATCAGAGGCATGTCTCGCAGTGCTGTTGCATGAGAACAACATAGACAGCAGTGGCACTTTGTGGTGTTCTCAGACATCTATCTGCACTACAGTGATCACCATATATGGGTGTTGTGGTGTGTTGGACACCTCTCTTATCCAGCTGCAACCATGGGATGCCTTACTGCCCATCAACATGTTTAGGGAGCCATTAACGACAACTTCAGGTCACTCCTTGTACATCTTTGCAGCTTTGTGACTTCTGTGTGTCCGCATTATGTTCACAAGGTGCTGAAGCCTGTTGGACTGTGCTATTTTCAAGACCTCCCAGATGACATTTTCCAACAGGACAACACCTGCCTACATATGGCAAACATCAGCATGCAAGCTTTTGAGGGTGTCTATGTCCTGGCATGCATACTTATCTGTTCTGTCATCAATAGAGAATTTGTGGAACCTTCTCATACACTGCATGCGTGTGCATCAAACATATTGCACCAAAGACAAGCTGTGGAGGGAACTTTTTACTTCCTGGGTGGCTATATCCCTTACTCATTGACTGCATGCCACAGTGTTTGTGACAATGCATCATTCAACAAGGTGACCACTCTGTTTACTGAAACCCGAGATTTTCCGATGTCAGAACGTGGTTGTACTTCTAATCTGCCATTGAAGAGTTAATTCTTTCTGTATATCATTTGCTGCACATCTTCCAAGTGTTGCATTTTCTCTGTGGAATTGTTTATATTCTCTAATTTTCTTGTTAATTTTTCTTTTGCAGATTATTTTGGGAAGTACTTGTGTATTAACTCCTAGAGATGTATTGAAAAACTTAGGTTTGCTTGTTAAGGAATTAGTAAAAGAAGAATATGAAGATGATATTATGTAATTAATCAATTTATAAATATTTGTAAATATTGTATTAAAGATTATTATATTGAAAGTCCATTTATATATTTATATACCAATAGGGTGTTGTGAATAAATTAATTTTATACCAATTTTCTTGTTTTCTTTCTTTCTTAAAAAGTTTAAATATATTAAAGCAAAGGTTGCTGAAAATCTGGTTTTTTTGTCTCATAACCTTGCTACAGTTGTGTGTTCATCAGTCATTTAAAGATATATACTTGTACAGCTCATTATATTTGTTTTTCTTTTTGGCAAAAAGCCATTATATTTTTAACTTTATTTCATTGGAGTTTTACACTGATACATTCCAATTGACAAAACTAGCAATGCACCTTCAAGCATATATGTAATTACAATTTATTTTAGATAACTTTTGCTGTCCTAATCATTGTTTGCATTTATTTTGGCTGTAAATAGTCAATATTTGTGTACTGTACATTCTCATTCAATGAGAATTGCTCTTTTTATTTAATTACATGGGAAATTACAGTGTTAGGATAAGAATATATATATGCATTTTAAAAAAAGTTATTTTTTTGAAGAATAAATATGATGTTTTTGTAACAACTATTTAAAAGATTATATATTAGAATCCACATATTTCAGTTTTATTTATAGTGATAAATTCTTAGAAAGATCTTAAAATTTTATTAATTTATCTTTTCATTTTTCACATTGGCAATATAACTGTAAGTGTAGTTTTGATACTGTTTTACATTCAACATATTTAAATTAAAAATTTTGCGAATATAAAAATAATCCCTATAATTGTGTTTTATTCAAGGAGCAGAGTTAATACAGAATCAATATTATTGATTAGCTGAATAACTAATCATGCTTTAAACTTTATGAGCACTACATCTTGCTTTTCTTGTGTTGAAAAGAAAGCAATTTTTTTAAAAATTAATTGTATTCAGTATATTATGAAAATCTTTTCATTTTATGAAATTAAATGTTTGCATACGGCTAATTCCCAAGTCTAAACTCGATCTTTTTCATTTTATGCTGTTGATACAAGTATAGCTTGTCCTTTGTATAGCTTGTTGCTTTGATACAAGTATAGCCTTTTATTTTTAGAGTCAATAATGGTATCACCACTTTTAACTTGCAATCTCTTCCCATACCAATGGATTATGCCTGATTTCTGCCTTGAAATATCTCAAAGATTCAATGTATAAACCTTTCCTGCTTTTTAAAAAAACATGAAGTACCTCTAGTATTTTTCAAAATATTTTTTTCTCTGCATCTACTAGTAATAGTTCAGTTACATTCCCCTGTTTTTATGAATAAGTTTGTGACTTGAAAGTTTACAATTGGTTGTGCAGCAACTCTCTTCAACAACAATGCCATAAGTTAAAATACCTTACTAACTAGCTAGAATGAAACATCATTTACAGTCTGGTTGGTTAAGGCACAGTAAAAAGCGACCGGCTGGTAAACTTTTCTTGAGACCCAGAGCACCAGGGTTCAAAATGGTGCTGACATCCAAGGCCAACAATTCTCTCCCTCTCCACGGGGTCGAAAACCACTATTCGCCGAAGTGGTGACCCATCACTTGAACAACAGATGACGACACAGCCTAGAACAACTGGTTGCATATGCTCCTGATGCAAAAGACTTGACTCTGTGTGTTATACTAATACAACCGCACATAAATCATGACTAGTGATATTCCGGCTGTGGCATACATGTCGACAAGACCTGCCACTCAACTCATGACAGCTAATGATTCAAATGAAAAACTGTTCCAAGCAAAACTCAATTCAACAGGGAGGGGATGTATATCAATTGCAATAATGGCTGAAAAAAAAGCAACCTTTTCTTCAAGTACCAAAGTTTCTATTCGTATCATCACAATGATACCGGAGGGGGAGTATGCAGCAACTCTCTTCAACAACAGTGCCAGGAGTTAAAATGCTTTACAACTAGCCAGAATGGGACGTCTTTTTCAGCCTGGTTGGTGAAGGCACAGCAAAAAGCAACTGGTCAACTTTTCTTTGGACCATGGTTCAAAATGACGCTGACATCCAAGGCCAAATACTCTGTCCCCCTCCACGGGGTAGAAGAACATCCCCCCCCCAATGTTTTAGAGAAAACGTCCAATGCCGAAGTTGTAATCATATGTATTAATTAATCATCTGTATTATGTAAGGAATCTGGCAACAACTTGATAGTTGTTATTGGATCCAATTGTATGTGTTGTTATGTGCATTGTCTTTCACAACATTAATTAACATGTAATTGTTATGAACTGGAGTGATTCATGAACTTTCGGTGTTCAACCTAAACTTCACATAAAATGATACATGATGTCAGCTTGGGTTGAACTAAAATTTGTTAGTTTAAAGAATCTATGTAGCATGATGTAGAAATTCGCTGAATCAGCAACTCTGTTACATAAACAAAATGTGAGTATCTCAAAATGGAACTTTTTACAGCACCTAATGAAACAAGTTTTACCAGTGGAAAAGTCTTAGAGAACTGGAAAAAGTGGCAGCAGAAGTTAGACTTTCATGATTGCAACAGAAAATTGAAAAGAAAATACCTGAAATCTATTGTGACAAAATCACTGTTTTGCTGAAACTACAAGTTGATGAAAGCCTATTGGTATATAACACATTCAAATATAAAAAAGTAGCATTTTCCAGTTCATGCCCACGCCAAGCCGATGTGCAAATGTCTTCTAAGCACTTTTATGCAGTGGCAATATTAGAGGAAAATGGCTTATGGTTAAACCTTGAAATTAAGTTTTATTGACATAAATAATAATGTAATTTTTTTTTTTTTTAATTTTACCTTTAATTTTTTTAAATATGTAAACATTTTGTGCTTTGTTAAAACCTACACTGAAGCATATTTATTAAAAAATTATACATATTATTCTATTATAAAAAATAACATTGCAAGTGAAACTAAATAATATACTAAAACATCCAATATCAAATATACTGCTTAAAACTATAATCTTACTATCATAAACAAATTTTTGTATATGTAATGTTAAGTATTTGAAAAATATATAGCTTTTAGGAATGATATATTATGTAGAAATATAAACAATACTTTATTTTAATTATTTATTAACATTAAATTATACTAACACAATAAATCTATTTTCACATAAACTGTGTCCGATCACATTAACAAAGCATATGGCATACACTTAAGAAATAAATAAACTGAAACAATTCTAAAAGTAATTTCAACATTTAATAGGAGTTAAATTATAGAAATTGAGCTTTATTCTTAGCAAATTGATTTATAAGTAAATCTATATCTAATTTTTGTAAAATATCACTCTCATTAGAAATAATTGCAAGATTTGCCAATCTCCCTGCTGTACCAACTGAAACTAGAATTGTTAATAAAATACATAAAGCAATATAATGTGGTGACAGAATAGTCCCACTGTAGCTCTTGCATGTCGTAAGAGGCGACTAAAATGGGTACCCAGCGTCTGGGGGTATAGCCGGGCACTCTGCCCCTGGGAATTATATCTGGGGACCTCAGGGACTTGCCTTCTTTAGGTAAGGACGGACATCAGGACTCTGAGTCACCTAAGTGATCTTTTTCTTTTCCACGGGGTCTACTGTCTTAGGTAATCACGAGTGGCGCGCTCCCGGAATACCCTAGCGATCCTTCTCTATTTTCGACCCTCCTTGTCAATCAATTTTTATCTTCTTTTTTTTTTTAAATTTATTTTTCTCACGTCTAGACCACAATTTCATCTTGTTTGGCACAGCATGGCTACATCTGGCTCATATGCCCATAAATTTCACTTTTTATTCGACTCTCCTTATCGACCAATAGCTTTTTCGGTGTTTTAACGTCTAGATCACAGATTTACCTTGTTTGGCCGCAGTATGGCCACATCTTTGTCTTGCGCTAATAAACTTCACTATCACATCTCACTTAAAGCAATATAAATGTTAGGAAAGTAGTGAGCTAAATTGTTGATAACAATAAATCTTAGAGTTTAATGCTACATTTTCTCTAAAATTTTGGAAAAAACTGTAATTGATGCGAAAATTCTATATTATTTATATTGCTTTCATTTTGTATCGGTTAATGCTTCTTTTCCGGTTTTTGACATAAATTAAGCTCATCTTGTTTAGAGTATTTATTGAAGTCAGAAAAATATTCCACGAAAATTTTAAAAATTCTGAATGAGAAGGTAGGAGATCAAACCTTTCACTTTTACACGATATCGCTACATCTTACATTCAAAAAAAAAACTTTTCTCTTTTAAGTTCACTTCATTGTTCTGTACAGGCTGCTCTTTATTTTTATAAGAAAACAGTTCTTTGGGGGGGGGGGGGGGTGAGGTCTTAATATTTAAAAAATTGCATCAACGTCTAAAGAAAATGCTAGTTCTTTACTATCCGTGAGCATTTCATCGAAACCTTTATCAGATCTATAGCCTTTCATGGAGCAGTTTAATTTAGGTTTTCAAGAGCCTGAGGAATATTAAAATTTTTAGTTTGAAAATTATTGCTTATAACATTAACTTTCTTTGGTGCTTTGTATCACGAAACTACCATACAGATGAAATTAAATCTTAGAATTTTTTATCCTAAAGATGTGGCCTTAACAATGTTTTGTTCAATTATTTCGCATACATTGAGGGCATCAAAAACTCTCCTAACTGAAACATTAACGGGGCTGTTGTATCTATCTGGTTGGTTCACCTCGTATCTGACAAAAGGTTTCAATGTTATAAAGCAGGAAAAAAAATTGTAAGGCTTTGAACAGACGGGGGAAGAAAAAAAATTTTTTTTGTATGAATTAAATTGTTCGCAGCGTCGTTTACAAGCCTCAAACTGTGATTAAAACAAGGCACAAAAAATGCTCTAGGGTTAATATAACAAGATTTTTTTTTTTTTTTTTTGCATACCATTATGTTTACCTCTTTTGTTTGAATCATTGTTATATCCTTGACAGTCTAAATTACTAATAGCTGAATCATTTTTCATCCAAAATCTTTAATAAGAATGTTAGATCTTCACCGATCGTAACTGTAGCAAGACAAAATGTTAAAAATCTTCAATACTCGCTTCTGTATTTTCTGAATTATGATACCTCATACAAACTGATATCCGGCATCAGGAGTACAACTAAATAAAAAAATGCTTATTTAAAATATAATTTCTTTAAAAAAAAAAGTCCCCTAATTACTTAATCGTTCCATTTGGTATTTTATCTCCAAGATACGACTCAATCTACGACAAAGGCATACTACTTTTTTGAATTTCTATTAATATGTAAACACATGATAGAATCAAATCTTTTGCGATCAATTCTATACACTTTGAATAATTACTATTATTTATGTCGAATAATTTGTTACTGGAACCACGAATGGCTAAATTTTGTTCAGCTAAAAAGTGAATGGCAAAAATAACTGTTTCAATAACATCACGTCAATGCTTAGTTTCTCTTGACTCGAGTGACAGCGGTAGCCTCGGGGTTATGGTTTCGCATTCGTGGCCGGCGGTTTTCGCTCATTCGCGGGTTTGAGCCTTGGCCGCTTAAGACCCGCCGTATAGCCGGGGCTGATGCACATTAAATCTGTCGGGGCCCAAAGTCCTTCCGTTGGCATGGTGTGGAAGTTAGAAGAAGGGATGCCAGTTCAGGTGTCGTCCTCGTCACTTGACCGAGGCTCAGAATTACGAGGTCTGTCGCCAATAGCCCTCGTGTTGCTTCTGGTGCGACGTTAATAAAAACTGAACTAAACAAATTCTCTTGACTCGAAATTAATAAAATTTATTAAAAAAAAGTTTTATCCTTTCGTAATCGTCCAAGAAATTGGACCAAACATGTAGGTACTGGAAATACATTTCACCTTTTTCCTGTAGTTTTAAATGCTTAATTATGTGGTTCCACTCATTAAGTTAGAGCCACTAAATTTTACGTTGCTGAAATCACTTCAAATTTTGCAACAAAAACAATAAACAGAATTATTTTTTTTCAACAGAATGTAGAAACTAATCCCTTTTAACTCTTTCGATATTTGACAAAATGAGACAAAAGTGTATCTCAGAAAGTTTAGGACTATTTTTGTCGTTTGGGTAATTGAAATTAGACGCCACGTCTTAATGATATCCAGGGCCATTTGCTGTTAAGGCTTGTATATTTGGGATGGTAATAATGGACATAGCCAGCAGGAATTTCTCTACAGCCCTTAGGTATCTGACCTGCTAATTGCTGTCATTCAGGCATTTGAGTATTTAAAACATACTCGGCAGGAATCATGGACATACAACAATAGCATTCCTCTTTGAAGTACATTCGAACAGAATGCATTGTGATTATCCTTTCTTTTAATATTTCTGTCATTTTTAGAGATTAAATTCCTCTATTTTTCAATTTGCTATTTTCGCTTGAGACTAGTTTTGATTTCTTAAAAAAATTACAATCGAAACACTATAATTCTATAAAAATCAGACCTTGTATATTTTACTAATAAATAACACTATAAAAATCGGTCCTTGTATATTTTACTAAGCATTTGGAAATTAGGATAGGATTACGGATAAAAAGTATTATTCGTTAGTCAATTGTTTAACGCGATATCCAGATTTTGCATGCTGTACACTACATATTCTTTTTTATTCACCTTTGACAATTTGTATTTACTTTTGCAAAAACTTGGAATTTCGTACGTAAGAGAGTAAAGTATAATCAACTTCGTGAAAATATTGTAAAAACTTTTTAACTCGAATTTCTAGAGCAACTGGAATTTTTTATTGGAATACCCCCCTCCCTCTCTCTCTCTCTCTTTTAGTAACCCAGTATTAACGCTTTATGGTTGAAAATATGGTTAATTTTGAAATTTAGTTTCTATATACTTTTTGTTAGTTGGTTAATAAATTTTGTAAGAGCCTTTGCCTCTTAAATTCACCCTCAAATGGTGGTGGAAAATACTAGGCTATACATTTACATGGTTCTAGCCCTTTATAAGGAATTCATTAGTATGCGGAAAAGAAATAATTTTGTCTAATGTCAAGTTAAAAATTGCTTCATATTCGCGTATTTAATGTCCCTCATTATCTAAGATCTATACAATGTCGTTCAACGCTCCTTGGGTACTATTAATTTCTACAATGATATAGATTTAAAGCGATCCTTACGCTAGCTTTTGAAAGAGACATTTCGGTACATATTCACAGTATTTAGAAACTGAAATTATTATCCTCATTTTGAATTGTTATAAAAGGATATCCTTAACCCTAATATTAGTTAATTTTACTGCTAAATGGTAGTGATATTTTTAAACATACAGTTCGTAATCAAAATAATGAAAACACCTACCGAAGAAGCACAAAAATTCTTACGTAAATTTTTAATATGGTATAGGCGTCCTGTTTTTGCTAGGTATACAAATATAATTCTAAATCAATTATAAGTGGTACATTTACAGATAATACATCAGTCGTATAAATATATAAAATGTCAGATCTCAGGGATTTTCAAAAAGGCTTGATTATTTGTACTTGCCTCATAGGAAGTTCAGAGTTTAAAACAGTCGAAATTGTGTGTGTGGCACAATGAAATATGACTAAACTCATAGACAGGTATAAAAAAAACAAATAGCTACTTACAAATAGGGAAACAGTGGAAGAGAAACAAATTTTCTGACAGGGATCAATGAGCCGTGGAACAAATTATTCACCGAAAATATAAATCTGGCTGAGTGAATAACAACAGATTTAAGCATTGATCGAAAAAATCTCATTTCTCAAGCGGAACAGTTTGTCGGAGTTACACAGAGTAGATTTTTTATGGTTGTGTTGCAAAATGCAAACCCTCAGAACTAACATCAATCTTAGAAATGAAAAAAAAAAAAAAACCCACAGACAATGGTGAGGAGATCCTTGCAACTGGAACCTTGATTGAATGGAAATGTGTAATTTGGCTTGACGAGTTATCTTGCACTTTGCTCCCTCCACTGAAGGAGCTTATGTTTGGCGACGTCCCGCAGAAGTATTCCATCCTGATTACTTGGTTCCAACTGTCAAGCATGGAGACTTATCTTTGATGGTGTGAAGTACCTTTTTATTTATTCATTTATTTCGCATTCTATAGAGTCAATAATCATCCTGAAAGATTGGGTAACAGTCTAAACTATTTGAACGAATTCCAGGATATACGTTCATCCAATATGGTGCAGACTATATTTTTTGATGGCTGTTCCTTGTTTCAGGCGAATAATACTCCCAACCACACGGCAAAGTGCATCATAAATTGGTTTATTGAACATAAGAATGAAGTGAAAGAGTTTATCCGCCTTTATGACTAGCAGAATTGGAATATATTTTACCGGAGGAATAGTATAAAATGCCGTTATCTCATGAAAAATCATGTTCATCTAGTCCACGTTGCAATGTTGATGTACATAATATCTTGCTGAACGAACACCATATTAATAAATATGATAATTCAGATTCCAAATGTTGCCACTATTTTCTCTACCACTTGTATATATCGAGCAATATTCCCTCGATGTATTGATAAGATCATTGAGAACATCTTATAACGACATAATTTTCCCAGGGTAAAATTGATGATAGAATAATTTACACACACACAAAAATGAAGTTCAGATACCAATAGTATTGAGAGATGGGCAACAAAGTGAAAACAAAGTGAGTTTTTTTTAAAGGGAAACTATTTATATTGATTGGCAAGTTTTCTCAGATTGTATTTTTATTTATGCTAATTTATTTAATTTTAATTGAACATTAATAAATACCAGCTTAATAGCGTTTGTTTAACGCAGCGTTTCGATTGTCAATAATATTATGGACAACTTAGTTAATAAATTGAAATACTAAATGTATGATATTGCATTGTTCTAGTTCAGTAAGCTCTTATAACTATTGACAGTACATGAGTTGTCAGTAAGTATTGACACGCATACGCATTATACATTACACTTAATCATTTTAACATAATCAATATTTATTAAAGGTATAAAATTAAATTTCAATACTTCATTTAATAAATTTGTAAAATTTTGTTTTATTTTTTACGGAATAAATGATTTAGTTTGATCTATTCGCCAAAATTGCTTGGTATGATTATTTAATTGAGGTTATTTGTTGTTCAGCAATTTTTAGCAATATTTATATTGTTAGTAAAATTATTAATGTAAAGAGATATATGAAACAGATGAAAATCGCAATTTATAAAATTACTAAATGAAGCCTAAATTTGAAGTAAAGAAAAACTATTCTGCAAATGATAAATCCAAAGGGTTTAAGGGTGGCTGCATAAGTCGAACAGTCATAATCACGAGCTCATGGCCAGAGTTATTTCTGTCGAGTCGTAGATTCGAGTTCTGATGCAGTTAAAGAACAGTCGTGTCATGGGAATGAAGCTTGTTAAATCTATCTAGGTTCAATGTCTTCATGTTGGTATGGTAGGAAAATTTAAATGGTGGAGTGTCAGCTCATGCATCATCCTCATCACTCGACCGAAATTCCAAATTACGAAATTCTTCGCCCGAAGCCCTTGTGTTGCTTCTGCGACATTTATAAACAATAATCAATCGAAGACTGAAGCACTCGTTAAAATCTTAACTTTCAATTATATACAAAAATATAATACAACTTTGAGTATTGAGAAAATTTAGATAATCAATTAAAACGTGATATATATAGGTAAAGTACCAGTGGCCAAAAAAGTCCATGCTGCATTTTTCAATGAGAAATAACGACCCAGTAATTCCCTGCAAATGCATTTTATTCCCTAAAATAATCTTCAACTTCAATTGCATGTTCCCAGCGGGATACAAGCATATAAATCCTGTTTTTGTAAAAGTTCTTAACCAAAGAAAAAAGTAAATAAATAAAAATTTCACTATAGCTTGCGTGACGTCATCTCGGTTTCGGAACTGTTGCAAAACACTATCCATGGTCCAAAACAGGTAATATTTGCGTGGAGTAAAGAGGATGAATTGAGACTTCCCAACCAAATGTGTTATTCATCATCTTAGTCGATTTCGCCCTATGAGTCTGGTATTGTCTTGAATGAAGATCACTTCTTTCCTGTCGACTGCTTCTGACGCAATGCAGCTGCAAACCTTTGCAATTGGGATCGAGTACATCGCAATCGTGATGGTTTTTCACTCTTTAAAATATCAAAGTGTTCAATACCAGAGCTGGTCCTCCTAACGCAGATCATTGCCTTCTATCGATGAATAATTTGTTTGGGAGCAAATGCTAAAAATGGACGATTAATGATATGACACTTTGAGATTACTGTATAGCTCCCATTTTTCATCACGTGACAACATCTGATCCTGCAATGGAGCTTTTTTGTGAGTCTTTGGAGTTTAGTATCCTTGATCAAAACGTGAAAAATTCACTTGCTGAGTTCCATATCTTCTCAAGGTTGTGCATATGTAATTGAGTGGTTTCCTCCGACACTCCGAAACCTTGTGCAAGTTCCTTGCACATTTCATAGGGATGACACTCGATGCTCTCTTTCAGCAAGGTGTTGTCGATTGTGAATAACCTTTCAAACACGTACAATTTTTATAACACGTTCGCGCAAGTACGCACATGCCGTTGGGAACTTCTGTAATTAATTTCAATTTTAATTTGTTAATGTTTGAAATAAAAGTTACATTTTTTTTCTTCAATTTCAATGTAAAAATTATTTATTTGAATAAAATTAAAAATTAAATGTATAGTGCAATTTCAAAACTGCGATTACGTTCGCTTATGTTAGTGTGTGTACTTGAGTGTGTTTTTGAAAAGTTATTATTTTGCATACGTTGATTTTCTGCAAAACTCTGAAGCGATTTACATATAGTTGGAAATGAAATAATGAGAAAGAAAAAAATTAATCGAATAAAATTTTACATTTTAATTCTAAATTTAATAAACTACAATCAAACTTTTATCCGCAGAGACTATACGACTTACACGTAAGGTGTTTTTGACGTCAATGAAAGAATCACGCTAACTTTAACATATATAAATATAATAAATGTACTCTGATTATAGAAAAAAAATTATGATTATGTATCTAAACATGTTAGATAAATATTCAGTTTTATCATGGACACCACGATGATAACTTATATACCAGAGCCAATGTTTATCTCATATTAATATTGTAAATATAATAGAGAAAAAATTTCTCAGGAGCAGAAAACAATCACCTGCAGGATTCAAAGAGTTTCAAGTTATTGTAAAAGACACGAATATTCCTAATAGCAACACTGTAAAAAATATATATCAAGAAAATAAAATTAGTTTATCACGGAGTGAAATGGTTAAGCATATATGCTCTAAGAGAAAAACCAGGATTATTTATTGATGAATTGAATACAAATTAAATTCAACTTGGAATATTGTATATGTATTTATTTCAACGTATCATATGAAAATAAATTTGCAACGTAAAAATTTTTAATGTTATGGAGTGTAATTTTTTAAAATTTATTATTTTTTAATATTTGAAAATAAAATTGATAATAATAATATTAGGAAGTGAATTTTTAAAACATAATATTTTTAGTATTTGAAAAAAAAATTAAGTATAACATTTTTTCAAATTTGAAAATTTTCAAACTTAACTTTTTTGAATATTTAAAAATAAACAATAATTTTAAACATATAACAAGCAAAATATTTTCAGAAAAGAAAACAGTCGTGATATAAACCAAAAAATATGGAAAACATCAGTAGATATACCATAAATCTTTTTCCTTTCAGAATTATATACGGGTAAAAATTTGCATAAAATTGCCTCTTTATTAAAACTGAAAATGAATATAGGTTATAAGCAAACCTGTGTTATTACCAAATCTAAAATAATAACATTTTTGCAATATCCTTCTTTAAGTCGCATGCATGATATAAATTTAATAAAATATGTTTTTTATGGTTTTAATTGTTAAACTAAAAAAAAATTGAATCTAATTAGCTTGTAAGTGATATTTCTAAAGTAATAAGTAAATAGTAAAATAAAGGAATATAAACTGCAATACGCCTAAATTGCAGAATCCTCAGTTATTAAAAAATTAGAAAATAAAATTGAAAAACATAAAAATCTCTCAGAAAATAATGCATTTATTATACAGTTTCGAAAAATTATGAAATACAAGTAATAATATTTAAGCATAAAAAAGATAAAATCCACAGTGAATTCAAAAACGTTATTTAGAAATATGACTTCTTTTCACACAGTTGTAAAATAATAATCTTTTCGATACCATGCATACTATAGTTAAGAATTATTATAATTATTATTTGAAAAACAATTATTATTTAAGTCTAGTATTAACCATTATTTTCAGAATCTAAATCATTTTTTATACATAATAAAAGTATATATATATAGAGCAGGAGAGATATAAGTATATATAGAGAGAGATATATGAGAGAGCATATGGAGAGGCGAGCATATAGAAAAGTATATATATTGAAATATGTACTCGTATACAAATGCAATTCCATGCATCGAAAATAGACTCTGAGAAACTTATTTAATATTGTATATCTTTCTTTAATATACAAATAATTGGACTGCTTTCAACACGTAATTAAATATAATTAAGTACTAACAATCTATAAGAGTTTTTTTTCTTTGCATACATTGTTATATAATAAAGTATAAAACAGGGTCTTGAGTGAACTTACCAGCTGGTTTTCGGCAAATTATTATTTTGTGTGTGTGTGTTTATTTTAAGCAAGGCCATGTTTCCTTAAAATTAAATTATCATTGATCATTTTTGAATTATCGAGATACTTCTGTTTAATTGTAATACAAGACTAATACTGAACCTTTGATGCAAGTTATATTGCAAAGTATTATTCAAAAACTTAGAATAAAAACTACACTCATCTATAAGACTTCACTACAAAGATTATATAAACTGCCAGTCTTTACTTCTCTGTCCAAATTCGTTCAGAAAAGCGTCAAAAACTTACCATCAACTGTGGCTAAATTTTAAAACATTTTGTGTCTACTGTCCCTGTACTCCCCAGACCACCGGTAGTTTTTGTTTTCTATAAATTTCCCCCTCCCTCCAATTATAATTCCTAATCACCGCTACTGACTACCATAATGATAATTCTAGAGGACCACGAAAATTCTTGTTTAATTGTCACAAATCGTCCGATTACGCCCTACCTCATTTTATATCACAGTGAGAAATGATACAAAAATTCGATGCGCTAAGCGAAGCCCGAAGGCGACGTGCTATAAACGACACGCACATTCTCGAATTTCGTTTTTAGCACGGTGTCCGCAGCGCGCGAATGCTTCTCACCTGAACTTTATTCTCGGTTCGATCTGGAGGAGATAAAGCAACAAAAACTCAATTAGATTTGATGTCGCGGCAGTGCCGAAAACATGACAAATGAATGACTCACCGGTAAGAAAGCCTTCCCTTGTACTGGAATCACGGTATTGAGTCAGCACGATTAGAACAGGGGTGCGTTTGTTGTTTCAGCTAAGTAGCTCTGCCTTGATGGCTGACACATTTGCTGATGGAGAAACGTCGATGGCGCCATGGCACATTGGCAGGGAATGCATCTTCCAGGTGAAAAAACAAGGGTACCTTCCTCTTCTTTTTTCAAAAACAACAAATGTAGTTCAAGTTAAAGTGTGACGTTTATCTGTGACACGATAAAAAAATCTTTATCTCGGTGGGTTGCTTTAGTTGTTTTGTTTAATTCGCCTCCTCTCTTGATTTGTCTTGCCTTGACCTTTTGCAGGGGAAGCAGTGGTCCAAGAAAACTTGGTTGGTAACGGAAAACAAATGCGATCATCTATCTAAAGCCATCATGATCTAAAATTAAGATTGTTCTTGGCCCTTTTTTTTTGTATCGAATGTTTTCTTAGATTGTGATGGTATTTTGTTTTTTAATATGTAGCGAAAGTGGGTAAAAGTGGCTTTCTTCGGTGGATTAAGTGCGGTTCCCATTTAAAAAAAAAAAATTCCGTTTTATTATTATTAATATTTTATAGCTTTTTTTCATTGAATCTTATTTAATTGACAGAGTAAATGTTGTTTTTTATACAGAACTCATGCTGTGTTTATTTTTTACGTCTAAAATATATTACAGTTTTTTTATTGTTATTATTAATAAATTCGAGCATATTAACACACTGTTATTAGACATAGCCGATGATCATACATGGCAAACTTAGCGGAAATCTATTTCAGTAGCTGAATTCTTGAATTTCATACCAGAATTAACCTCACTTAAGCTGCTAGCTGTCTAGTTTAAATTTTTGAATTACTATACTGCTATGAATCTTTTTATTCCTTTCTGAAACTCGTAAAGTCAAAATATCGTTCACAGTTGACCAGTCATCATCTCGTAGAATTGATGCGTTACGGTTTAAACAAGTTTTACCCCAAATCTTAAACGTACAACTAAAAGACTGTATTAAAAGTAATTCTTATAATATTTTATTTTCATTAATAAAATAAGGAAATAATTTTTTTTTGTCTTCGTTTCTCTTAATTATATTTTCTTATGTATGCATATTACAGATATTACTTAAGACGTATAAATGTGGAACTATATTAATTAAATTAAATTTGAATTTGTGTGTTTAATACTATGTAACTGTGATGAGGTTCTTTAAAATAGATGAAAAGAAGGAACATGTATCTCATTGACCTTATAAGAGCTAGTTCCCGATATACAAGAGTGAAAAGGAGACAGGAAAAAACGTATAGAGTAACAGTTGAGGACTGCGTCTGTAAAGCGAAGTTTAAAATGATCTGATATTGATGAATTCCTAATAGATATTTTTTGTATAATTATTGTTATTGTTTGCTTTTGAGGGGCGACATACACACATATATATATAGGGGGAAAATAGTTAAGCTTACAAAAATGTTTAAATATTTCTTTCATTTACTAATTAGTATTGAAAAAAAATGACTTAGTATGTTATTTATATTTAGAATAAGTGAAGGAATGTCTTTTATTGGCTGTTTTTAATGTATAAAAAGTAATCACAATACCACTTTCTTTAAAAAAAATTTAATTTGATGCAGTTATAATAAAATTGTATAGTAAAATGAAATTAAACTGTAATTCATTGCTGAATAAGGTATTATTAACAATATGATTAAAAGTCATTTTAAAAAAATAGATAAATAAAATATGTTCCCTTGTTGATGTAAATGTTCATACCTAAATCCCTCAGCTTTTAATTAAATAAAATTGCTCTAATTTAAACCTTCACTTTAGAAGAAATTAAAAAGATCTTTTAATATATTTTTGGTCGTTTCAATACTATGTTGATTTAATGCATAAAATTAAAAAGAAACTATCAGTATGTAACATTATTAATCATCTATTAGTGATTCCTCAATGCAATAAATACAAAAATAAAATATTTAATACATAAAACAAAAAAAAACTTTCAGTATGTATCATTATTATTTGTGTATTAATGATTTGTTAATGCAATAAGTACAAAAAGAAAAGAAAAAAAGTTCTATGCAAAGTTTTGCAAATAACAGATTTAGCCTCCCAAGGTGTGTTTTTTTTTAATATAATTATTGTTAAATTACTCAGTTGAATATAAGAATTAAAGTAAACTATGAAATATTGATAAATGGACAATAGTAAACTTTTCCGATTTTAAAATTAAAACAAACGATAAATTATAAAAATGTAATATATTTAAGCTAAATGTAATTAAAATTAAAGCAAACAATAAATTATTAAATTAAATATATCTAAGCTAAATGTAATTAAAATTGAAGCAAAGCATAAAAAATTGAAAAGTGATCTGGTACGCCAAAACGCTCCATCTAAAATAATAGACCCTTAGGTCTTTAATATAAAGTAATATGAGCTCTGTGAAAAAATTCTATCATTAATAAAGTCATAGAAAATATTGTACATTTCCCAATGCTAAAAATGTTTCCGCTCTTCGCATTTTATTTTATCTCTGGCAGAAGTCTCTTGTTTTCTCTTACTGGACGTGTCTTAAGTTCTGGGGACATATTTTTTTATCCAACAATTATCGGATGAAAGAAATATGTTTTCTTATGATAGCTTCGATTAAAAATTACAGCAGAGCTCTTGAAATGATAATATTATGTGACGTAGAAGTGATTTCTGAAGATGATTTTTTTTTTTTCTGTCGAACTTCAAACCAGTATCACACACTTCGAAAAACTGGTAGCCTACCAATTGACTGCAACAAATACCTTAGCAATTCCTGGTCTGAAAAACTAGTCTGATATAGTTTTTTGAATGTATAAAATTTAAAAATAAAAGGTGAAGAAGTATTAAGAAAAATGTGGTAATGCGAAACTTTTGAATTCAATTTGTGTTATTAGATATTTTTAGCTACAATCTTCGTTTTTTTTTGTTCATTAATATGAAGCCATTATGTAATGAAACTATTATAAAATGACGCATATTAATGATGTACGGATAAAGTCTAAATTTCCGTTTCCTGCCATTTTATAATCTTTTTTTTTTTAAAAAAAAAATCACAAATGGTAAAATTTAAACTGTAGCCAAATTTTAAATATTTTTTATCATCAGGCTTTTTTCTTTTCAGAATTTGTTTCTGGTATTTAATTAAAGTAATTTTTTAAATTGAAAAAAAAAA
>BMAW01016125.1:210152-232928 GCA_019974015.1 Nephila pilipes
ACCTGCGCCAGTATAGGCTTGAGAATTTCATTGTATCCGGGGGAAAAAGTAATAGAATGAAAATTTATAAAGGAAGTTGATAAGATATAAATTAAACCACGAATTTGGAAGTTAAGGACTAGAATTTTAGATAAAGATATGAGTCTTAATCTGAATTGACAGTTAAAATTATTTTCTCTAACTTTCTCTTTACTTTTTTCAGGGTTTGGGTCATGATTTCAAAAATAATGTTTTGTGTTTTGTTTTTAAATGTTATTCTTTCGGTAAATGTTTTAAAAATACATTTTTTTTCTCATTGAAATCATTTATTGCTTAGTATAGGAAACAAAATCTTCAATCGAAAGCTTTGTTTTATGTTTTTCGAGCGTTTTCGCAATTTTCGCTTGAAACTAGAATTTACACATTTCTCTATTTTTGTCGTGCCGTAGAAGATTATAAAAAACCCATCAAGATAACACGGATGTTTGAAATTTATCGAATGTTGCAGTATTATATCGAGAATGAAGTTCAATGAATATGAAAACTTATAAAAATTGCTAGAGTTAAATTAGAAACTAAAAATTTTCGTCTAATCATATTCATTTTGGGCCGAGATATTTATTGTTGTATTTACAAAAACATTGCTGTAAATAATTGAAATTACATTTCTATTGTTTTTGCATGATTAAAATAACAAAATTTAGACTTTTCTAATTATCATCAAACATTCCGATTAAATAACTTTGTGCCATCCCAGTTTCGCTTGTATCAATAATTTGTGCCATTGCATGTTGCAGAAGTGCACATAGGGAAGAATTAGTACAAATCAACATCTTTATTTATCTTTAGATTAATCCAAAATAAATATTTTTTTTTCGTCAGAAAAGCACAATTCTGACTCGTCTCCAACTAAGAATATCTAGAAGCTCTACTTATCTAATCACTGTTAAAGGTGAATCCGAATCAGGAAACATCCCAACATCAATTTCAGCGTAAGAACACTTTTAATCTCATAGTTCGAATCTTCCAATCTATTTCTCTCTCTCAAACTACTACAAACACTGCTACAGCTGATTCCTCTTATTTTCTGTAATCTCTCTTCCAATTTCAACAATCTTATTTACTACATTTCAATTTATATATAGCAAAATTGACTTACAAAGTTCATAAGTCGAAACTCTCCAATCAAACAACACCAAAAAAATTCCCTTAAGGTCAGTTAAAGAGTAATACGATGATAAAACCAATTACAACTTAATCAGAATCTGTAAAGATTATTGCTTAAAGAACAGTATTATAATATTCACAGCAATATATGTGTATTTTAGAAATAATTATCCACACGAAGCCTAAGTTCGAGCCTAGTTATGGCATGACTATTTATATAATATTGCCGAAAACTTGGCGTATGTGGAACATAAATCTTAGAATTAAAGCTGAGAACTCGAATTTTTTTTTTAATAGATCGAAAAACGTTCTCTAATAGTGCATTGTATAGGGTGAACCAAAAGTTCCAGGTCCATTTTAAAATATAAAATTAACTAATGGCTTACGGGAATGTGATTTGGATCACAATGCTTCCGACGCTGAAAGGTTTTGTTTGCGCGAATTAAAAAAAAAAAAAATTCTTTCGAATTTCATCCAAACATGAAGCTGGAATAGAGTTTTTTTATGTTCCGTTTGAAAATGTACAAACGGAAAGACAAGTTTTGAAGCAGTGAATAAGAAATCATGACTCCAGGTTCGAACCACAAGGGGCTCATCCATTGAAATAGAGTAATTGGAGTTGCACATATAAATTATGTGCATCTGCATAAATGCTGTGTGCATTAGCTTCTACAAAATAAATGCGCTCAATTTTCTGTCGGGGAGTTTTTTTTTTTTAACTGTTTTTATGATATAGCACCATCTATGGGAGCAATTCGAAACTATTTTCCCCATAGATGTACAAACAAAACTTTATCATTGGAAGTATTTCGGTACAATTTCCTGCGAAGATGAAATACTTTGATATCTACTGAATGAAAAACATCTTTTAAAAGGGATTGCCTTAGTTGCTTTGTATCTCACGAAAACCAATCAATCATTTCTGTACAAAAAAAAAATCTCTCATAAATGAATAATTGACTTTATATTAAATTTTCGATTATCATAGGGACTTTTTGTCCATCCTGTATAAAATGGTCATGGTAGCCCAGTGGTCTTGGTCTCGGACCATCGGCGGGCATACTTTTCGTCGAGTCGAGGGTTCGAGCCCTGATGCACCTAAAGACCTGCTGTGTATCGGGGCTGATGCACGTTGGATCTGGTAGAGATTCTAAATCCTCTCATCGGTATAGTGTGGAAGTTTGGAGAGGTAGGTGTCGTCCTTGCCACTAGACCATGTTCAAAATTACGATGTCCATCGCCAACAGCCCTTGTGTGGCTTCTCAGTGTAGCTTCTCAGTCAATAAGCAATCACTCACACACACCATCCAGTATAAATGTTGTTAAACGATAAGGGTAAAGGCACATAAAGGAACACTTTATTTTGAGACGGAGAAACTGCCTGCACAATAAGTAACAGGTAAGAGAAAAAAAAAAGAGAACATTCTACAACGAATCGAAAACGGATTAATTTCTATCATTTGGAAGATTAAATGCTTCCCAATTACAACAATTACCATGAAAATCTGTGTTAAACACTGTAAGGAGATTATCGAAATGGAATGAAGAAAATTAAACAGGATCTAAAACGTTATGTAAATGTAATTTATCGATATCTAATGCTCAGTATTTTCTTAGAGGTAACTGAAAAGTGAGAGATGAACAATCGGCATTTCTTAGGATAAATTTGAAGAACAGGTAACAAAAAATAATTAATATAAGTTTTAAAAGGGTATTAAAAATAACACTTCTTTTTCAATGAATGGTTCGTTACTTTTTTATTGGTTAAAAACTACATATATATTCTCTAATTTGGTAATACAATAAGCAGTCTTTAAGGCTCCCTTCTACCCGCCATTTTGATTTCGTGGGCACAATGTTAATCCTATGGGATTTCGAATTTAATTCTCACATCTTTTCTATTCGATCTATTTGATTGCAATAAAGTGAATCTGAATGAGCGAAAAATAATGAATGCTTCTGTGGAATTACTTTTTAACTCCGATTTTTAAAAATATTTTTTAAAAACCGGAAAACTCGCAAACGAATTATTAAAATAAGAATAAAAATATTTTTAAAAATCTTAGGGAAAAAGTAATTCCACAGAAGCATTCATTATTTTTTGCTCTTTCAAATGCATTTTATTGCATTCAAATAGAACAAATAATAAAGATGTGAGAATTAAAGTTAAAATTTCATAGGATTAACATTAAGCTGACGAAATCAAAATGGCGGGTAGACGGGAGCCTTAATCCTGTTTTCGAGTGTGCAAGAAATTTTATAATCTGGCACAGATTGAGCCGTTCCCTTTCTGATTTTTTCGTATGTATTCATTGTGAAACATTATTCATGCGTATAGTATTTTTTATATTTTGTAAATTTATCAAACTTTACTTATAATATTTATGTTCAGAATAAAATTCGCTTTCATATACTTTTGTTACAGTATACAAGAATCAAATAAAATACCTTATTATACTTACCCTTTTATTTCGTAATCAATGTTCTAAGAATTCCAAATAATTTACAAGTTTTACGGTTAGTTTGAAAATTTTGTAGAGATACCGGTAGTAGGAAAGTTGGTAAATTTTCAATCACCATTACACAGACGATATTTAAATTAGCATTTTGATTTTCAAATTACCATACACACATGACTCGATGACTTTGAGGCCTACTTGGACTTATTTGTATTAATCCATAGAAATGAAACCATTAAATGGTTTGTTTCAGGTTTCTCTAATCATTGCTCTTCATCATTTCTTCAAGAAGATTCAATCAAATGCAAATCTCTCAGAAAATTGTGTTCATTTTTAAATTATTGGAAAAAGATTGTTTACACTTAAGTGATAAATATGCAGTCGAGTAATACAAATCTTAACCCGCCGCCCCCCTTGAAAGAAGTAGAAGAATAGTCTATTTACAAAAAGCGCTCAAGCACCACACAAATTCGAATTAAGGAAAACAATTATATTGTGCATTTTTTTTTTTTTTTTTGCTAAAAAATTTATTTTCTTATTTTGCATCAAGAGGGCTGCTAATTTTTTATTTATAAAATCGGTTAAATTATTGAAGTTCGAATTTACACTCGAAAGTAGTATATCTTTTTAGATACATGTAAAAAAGGATTTATAGCATGTGAGAATAATTTTCCGTGCCTGTTGTGTAACGGAATAAACTTGTGCTGCTACTATTAAACTCTCTATATAAAGCATTGTTCCTTAACCTTTTAGCTCATGCAGACTCGGTGTTTTCTAATCTTTTGATTCTGCCGCTTCTTGTAAGCGGTTCTTCAGTGATTGTGTGCACTGAGCTCTTCGAACAGAGCGGCAAATCCCCTTCTAACTCCCTTTTTTTTTTTTAATTCTTTGTACCTGTAATATGATGTTCATGCAAAAAAAAAGGGGGGGGGGACAGGCTCTTCACTTTCTTACAAGACTACTAAACCGAGATTGCAAAAAAAAAATGTACTAGTTTACATTACAAAATGTCTTTCGAAAAAAACATGTCTTTTGGTAAAACAAGGCAGTCACCCAATTTTGAGCGATTTTCATTTTCTTCTTCGTATCATAATACTTGTATTCATGTTTTGATGAATAGCACTTCAAAAGACGCGAAGATTAGTTGTATTCCGTTAAATTATAATTACAAATTTATTGCCATACTTTTTATAAAATATCTCATTTTTCTGTTTAAAAAAAGGGGGGTACTCAAATAATCTCTAAAAGTATTGGCCTATCCCAAAATCTTCATTTTTGTGAAAATATTCGACAGTTCCTTCACGACTTTTTGTTAAAACCCACATATTAACGGTTTCAAAAGTGATTTGCATTTGTTTCTAAGGTAGCAAGGAATAAAGTTATAGCTCAGATTTTAAACCGAAAGTTCAATTAAAAGTGACCGAAAGTAAAATTTTTCAAGACCAAAACTAAGCCATAGAAATGAAAACGATGCATTTAAACAGCCGTTTCTTCATTTTTAACATATGTGAACGTGCAATTTACTTTTCAAATACAGAATTTAGATTTATTTATTTCAGTTGCAGGAACATCTGCAGAATATTTTTTAATTTTGATGTATAGATATGCATTTTCTGGAAAATTGCGATTTTAATTTTTGTTTTGATTACGAAAAATCTCATTTCTTAAAAAGTGTTTCATATATTCAAATGAAATTTTTCCACAATGTTCTGCACATCTCTAGGTATGTTGTGAATCTCAAACACAACTTTTAAGTAAATAACTATTTATTTTGGAGCTACTTTTATTTTTAAAAAATGATATATTTTTTTGCAAAATCATGTTGTGTTTATAAGTTTCGGTATAACTCAGTAGGCTTAAGAGATAACTGCATGTTTCTGCTTCACGACACAGATATATGTATGCTAAATATACAGTTGAAACAGAAAGGGAAATGTATTAATTAGAATTTGTTACATGAACTTTTGCGCAAATGTCAATTTTTACTAAATTTTAACCAATTGTGGCCAAAATTTGATAAATAAAAAAAGCAAAGTTCTTGAAAATGACTTTTGAATTTACCATTTTATACATCTTTGTAACTAAAAACATAAGTGTTTCACATTTTTTTTTTTTTTTTTTTTTTTTGAAAAAAAAAATGTTTTAAAGTTAGGCACATACCTTAAAGATCCCGTCTATTGGCCATTTTGATTTCGTGAATGTAACGTTAATCCTATTGAAAAAAAATCTTTCCTCCTCAAATCTGTACTCTTTTATATATTTGAATGCACAAAAGTGCTTCTGAAAAAGCAAAAAATAATAGCGTTTTTTGCTGAATTACATTTTCTCTCCGATTTTCGAAAATATATTAGAGCATTTTTAAGACCGGAAAACCCACAAACGATTAATTAAAATAGAAGTAAAAATTGGGGGAGGGAATCGTAATTCCTCAGAAACTTTCTTTTTTTTTTTTTTTTTTTTTTGAATTTACTTTTATTGCATTCAAATAGATAAAACCGTCTAGGGCTTAGGAAGGAAATAGATATTCCATAGTCAAAAATGGCAGATAGATGGAAGCCTTAAGGCTCCCGTCTACCAGCTATATCAGAATATTGAGCATTTTATAGTTATTACTTACTTATGTTTTTGTAGCATCCAGAAATATTTTACCTTGATGCTTCTGATATAAAACCATATGCTGCAGAATTTTCAATATTTTTGCATTAAATTTTTTCTTCATTTGAAATTTTTACATTACGTGTTATAATACATTAAATCAAGTAAAGACATACAAGTGATATAGTATATGACATTGGCAGAAAATTATGTCCCTGCCCATGTGTGTTTGTGATTATATTCATTATTCTTGGTATATTTTTTGGAGTCCATTATAATTATTCATTTGCTGATTCCTCGTTAAAAAATGGTACTAAATCACTTTTCGAAAGAAGAAATTAAATGTAACGTTCCCTCTAATTGAATCTTAATTTCTGTAAAGCTTAACGTAACAATTCATCGTTAATTACAGCTTCATTAAAATTTAATTATTGCTATTTTTTTTGAAAAAATTAATATTTTTAATTATAAGAGTTTTAAAAAATTTTTTAATTATTGAACCGCAGACCTCCCTCCAATCGATTTTTAATTTATACCTTATTTACGAAATCATTCTTTCCATGGATTCTAACTAGTTGTTCACTTAATTTTACTCAAAATATTATTGAAAAATTAGTCCTCATTAAAAAAAATTTTTATCCTTCCATCAGCGTTGTTATATTTGCGAAGAACGGATATACCAACACATTCTTAATGCAATTTAAAGAATATTGTTTACTGATAGAAAAATTAATTTTGATCTATGTCTTAGCGGGAAGTATTGTAAATAGGTGACATTTTGCCTAGAAAATGGCTGGATGAATATAAAAAATTGATGAAACACTAAGTGAAGCGATAAAATACTGATGCTGGAGGTAAAGAGCATTATGCCCATTTTTGAAATTTTAAAGCAGAACAGCTTAAAGGTTTACGGACATGTTCTTTTGAGAAAATGGCGTCAACAAAAATGTGTGAGCATAGCATCAAAGATGTTAGGTTAAAAATATTGACCTTATAATACAATGATTATAATAATTATAAATTTAGTTTACTGAGAGAGAATATTTACATTGCTGCTCTAAGATATATTATATTTCATCGTCTGCTTTTATTTTACCATCTGAACTGAATATTAATGTCTGCTTCAATAATTTATCGTTTGCTCTTATTTTAATATTTAACTTATGATTGATTTTTATGGTAGAATCGTCTGTTTTTATTCTTTTTGTTGTTAATATTGGCAATGTTTCTATACAGAAAAATGTTTTGCTGGAGAAAATAAAAATGCGTTAGGAAATGGAAAATGGCATTTTTGTGGTAGTAATTGCTTCTGCAGATTCTGGGGCTCAGAAATACTTTACGATAATTAATATTCCTTTTGAATAATTCTACTTTTTTGAGAACACACAAATAAAGAAAAACCCTTAGTGCATGTTAAAATGAAATTAGAAAAGCCAATTAAATTTTTGTTAAGTTTATTTGCACCTTGCTATATAGTTAGTTAATATTTTTCAATAAACAAATATACATTTTACTTTTTTTTTTAACAACTGACTTTTAAAGTGCGATATCTTTTACAAGCCTTATTACTTTTTAAGACTTTACATTACTATTTTAAAAAATGGACACATTGCCCTTTATCTCGGGCAAACAGATTTATTTGAATGTATAAATGATAGGACATATCATAACGTAAAATCCAAGCAATAAATTGCACACTTTTTCATCAGCTTAAAATATGCATCATGTGTTTCATTGTGATAACCTATTCTTCTTTTATGCAGCTATAAGCTGATTAATTGGTTGTCATAGCTACTTTTGAAATTCTCAGACAAGTAAATGCCTTTGAGGATTTCGCAATTCAAAGAAAGAAGTAAAAAGATGGTATCATACAAACAGAATAGACTAATATCATAAAATGTAATCGAATTAGTAACACATCAAACAGAAATCATTGGTATAACAAAATTCAAAAAGTATTTAATGGGTTTTCACGCGTACTTCTGTTTAACTAACTAACTTCTGAGTATGCTTCATTAGGATGTTTCACATGAGAGCTTCGCCTCATGAAAGAACGGTGATACGTGCGAATCAAAATAACTTTATAAGATGAAGTATAGCGAATAGGATACAGAAGATGGAGAGATTATAAAGATTCACAGGAACACTTTATTGGTTAGATATACTGAGCATGTATACTGACTTGGTAATGTTTTTTGAATCATTCTTGAATCAGATTCAGAAATTTGAAGCCCTCCTTTTATGGTTACTCAGATAAGTAGAATTCCTCATTATCAATAGAGGCTTAGGACGTAATTAGTTAACCACTCCATATTATTAATTCATTTTGATTTTTGAATAAATTGATGAAAAAATTTTGGCCGATTATTAGTGCGTCATTATGGCTTTTAATCACAATGAAGACAATTTGTCGCAAAATATCCCGAGATTAATATCATATTTTGACTTCACTAGAAAACCTAATGAAATAAAATCTAATAAGAATCTCGGAGTATTTTTAAAAATATTTTTACTGTTTGGGTTTTATTTAGTAACACTTTAAACGAATGCAGCCTTAAAAATGTTTCTAAAAACGAAAGTAAACGTCAAGTTCGGGGGATAATTTGATTTTGAGAATTGCTTCAAAGTGATGCAAAATTGAGTTAAGAGTTAAAGTGAATATTTGAAACATTTTAATATAGGTTAAATTCTTCAGAGAATTTATTTAATAAACTGTGTAATAATTTCTTGCAAATTTAGCTACATTTAAAAAGCCTTGCTTTAAAAATAATGTTTCTGTGAACGAATTTGAAAAAATGAAACTAAAAAAAAAAAATTTAAAAAATAAATATATTTTAATTTTCAAAAGTATTCTTTAGCTATTTGTAACCGTTCATATCTTGTCTTAGAATTTTTTTAAAAAAAAATTTCAGAAAATAGGTTTAAATCGAATAGAGTTTTAAAATAATTAGGAGATCGCCATTTTTTTTTTTTTTTTTTTTTTTTTACCACTTTATCTTCAAAACACTTTTTTACTTTTCATTCTTCCTGGGTTTAGAGGCTTAAATGTTCTAAAACTATTTCGTATTATGATACATTTATTAAACATAAATCTTTGCATGAAATTTTGAATCCATATAAAATGATCATTAGTGGGAGACCTTTTTGATCAAAGTATGAAACTTTAATTTTTTTTCTGTGTGAATTCAATACAATATCAACGAAAGAATATGATTCAATATCTGTAATATGGGTTCTTGATTGGAATTTTAGTCAATTTGTAGAACTCTGAATCAAATCATATTGTTTTTAACTATTCTGACGCAAATGCTAATGTAAACAATAGACATGTGACAAAATCGATGCATTTTTCCTTGTTGGATGGCAGATAAAGGTGAAAGATCGCTGTTTCGAGTGCTGCTGCACTTCTCAAGTTCCATCACACAACACTCGAGCGTGTAATTTGTCGTCTCTATTGGCCCCAGACCAAGCTATTTCGCTTCAATCTTCCTCGTCGATAAACCTGCGCGTTCCAAAATTAACCACACCTGGAACAATTTGGATGTAGTATTTATTTTTTTTTCCGCCGCCGTTTGTTGATTGTGTTTTGTTATTTTTTTCGCGATAATTACGTATCCCTTTCTGTACAGATTGCAGCAGCTGTCTACTGGAAAATAGCGGGGTAGGGATAAATTTGGGATGAGGTGGATAGGCTGCTATTTCGGGATTCAAGAGTGGCTCTCGACCGACCGTCTTGCGGATGCGCTCGCATTGTTCTGCACAGCGCCACGTTTGGCTTCTTTATCCCTTGATACTCTAATAAATTCATCTTAGTTTCAAAACTAAAATCTCCGTTAATAAATAATTTTTTTTTCTTTCTAATTCAAAGTGAATTAATTTAGTTTTCAACCATATTAGAAATAGTTTGTAAGCCTGTCATATCACAATTTATTCGAAATTAATCAAATCTCAAAGAATTTCGAATAATTTAAATTTCTATGTTGTCATTTGCGCAAAAGTGTGCTCTATATATCAATGACAGCCTCTCGTTCAGCTTCTTTCTTTTATCCCTTAATATTCTAATAAATTTATCTTGTTATCGAAGCTAAAATTTCCGTTAGTAAATAACTATTTTCATTGTTTTTTTATTTAAGGAGTGCAATTTAATTTTCAGCCATTGGAAATGTTTTGTAAGACTGTAATATTCGAAATTAATTAAATTTCAAGCGATTTCGAATGTTCTGATTTTCTATGTTGTCATTTGCTCAAACGTGTGTTTATTACAGTGAACTGATCTTAATTTTCAAATAAAATGTTTTATCAATATTGAAAAACTTTTAAATCTTTCTTTCGACATAGATTAATTTGGAACTATGAAAAATATTCATATAATTCTCAAATTGGCACAAAAAGAAAAACAGGAAAATAAATTTCAAACGAATTGGGAATACATACTTTTGTTGTTTCTAACGGCAGAAATATTTATTTGAATTATCGACAGTAACCTATATATCCTTTTGATAGCTTTATTAGTTGTTCTGATGGGATAAAGTGACTTTAAAAGCTATAAAATTAAATTTACAGCAATAGATTAATTACCTTAATTACCACAATACCAAATATTTTCATTACTCTAAAAATTGTCCCATTTCGAAATGAAATAAAATTGTAAGCGGTTTCGAGTACATTTTTCTGGTTATATCTTTTATTTCTGCCAGACTCAATGGTTTGCTTTTGAGCCACTATCAATTGATGAGGAAGACCAAGCATGCCAAATTCGTCGACCGCGGTTACATTTATTACAATAATTGAACGTTTATGATAAATCCCGTTATGAACTGAATTACTAAAAAGGATTTGAAAATAAGCGATAATGTAAAATAAAAATAATAACTTGATAAACAAGCAACTGTACCACAAAATACCTTAACTGTATCTCAGGATTATACCATGATTTATCAAATATCCATGATTAATCAATAAAAATTGTAATTAGTTTTTAAGATATTAGTAACTATCTACATAAATATATCTTAAAATATTAAATTGTCTTAATCTAAGCATTTAAATACCTCACAATTCCATAATCTTATTTGTACGATTTAAAATACTCGTAAAATAAAATAAATTCCTCGATATCTATTGCTCCTTAAAAAGTAACTAAGTTGTAGGATTTATATGTAATTCATAGAAATCAACATAAAATACAGTAGTACCTCCCAATAAAAAACACCCACCGGAACAGACACTTTGTCCGTTAAAAAAAGGTGTCTCTTCTTCAGAGGATATAAACATACAAAAATTATAATTTAATTCGAAATTCAGGGTATATCAAGTTTAAAATAAATGATACACATAAATAAGAAACAGTCATGGGTATTTATTTGATTTTGAAGTTAATGAACAATTAAAATTTTAAAAGTTTAATTATTGCAAAAATGAACGAAATGATCAAAATTTTTGTACTTTCAGAAATCGGTTACATGAATTTTTTTTGGAAGTCTGAGGATCGCAAGCAATTTTTTCTAAGTGAATATCAAAGTTACTGATGATCTCTTAAGATCTTCCCAGTCACCAATAGTTATCATGAATATCTTTAATTAGGGGGAGTATTTTAAGGCATAGGTATAATTTTTATGTCTCACTTTTCGTCTGGATCTTCGTCTTCTCATTGCTTTCCAAGTTATTTTTCTTAAAGCTCCCATCATTCACTACAATTGCATAAAATACTTTAATACACTAAAATACTTTATGTCGTCATTGTTGTCTTCAGTGCACACATTTTCATCAATTTCTAAATATTCTTGCGTTTGGGCTCTGCAATAGATTTTGACATGCTCAACCAATTTATTTTAGTCAGGGTGTTTTCATTGAAGACACTCGAAACCGGAATCACAAAGCCTGCTTTCCATTGGTACATGTCTTGAATAGCCTTACAACTTTTGCTTTCTTCCCTCTTCTGAGAATTGTGGAAAATATAACTGGATTTTAAATTCTATGAATAGGAAACTTCATTTTGATTACATCACAACTTGCTTTTTCCCAATGTATTGCTTCCCGTTTCCAAACTGAAATGCAGTTTTCTAAATAAAGGGATTAACTCTTCAATTTAGTGTTATCTTTTCACAAAACTATCTTTTACTAAGCACAAATCTGCCTCTGAAACATCAAAAAATAACTAAAAGGTATTTATATTTTAATTCATTTCTCTTCCTCTATCTTATTTTTGAAACTTTTTTCAGTGTTCTCAATAAGAGGTAAGTACGTTAAGAATTTCTCCTTTATTCAAAGGAACCGGAACCAATAGAAATGTCTCTTAAAAACCAGCGTTCCTTAATCGGAGGTGTCCCTTACAGAAGGTGCTACTGTATTTTCAAGAAAATTAAAAATTCGTTACCTATTTATACAATCGGATTCATTCTTTTTCGTCTTGACAGGATGTAAAGCTGACAAGACAAATTATTCAGAACCTTTATAAAAGTTTTCTATTAATCTTTGCTGTGAGTCCTCATTTGTTTCCGGCACCTTTTTTTTTCCTCAGAGTTTTGCAGACGTTTCAACACCTCATTCCTTTTTCGCATCTCTCTTGTGAGTTCTTTTTCTTCCGCCATATTTCTCTTTCTCTTTTCTCGCTTTTCCTACATAAATAAATATAGATATGGAAAAAAAAGAAGACCGAAATGAAACTTTGTAAAATAAATGTTAATAGACATTTTAGCTCGAGGTAATGGAAAAATCAATAAATAAATGTTTTTGTGAATAGGCATTTGAATTTGAAAATATTCTGAAAGTGATGAGTGACCATTTTTAGTTGAAACTATTACAAAAATTGAATATTGCAACACAAATTAGGATTAAAATGTAATTAATCCATTCTATTATATTATTTCAATACATATACATAAAAGAATTAATTTTTCCTAATATGTTTCCTTTGATCTATTCTGAATACTTAAATACATATTCTTAAGAAAAGGGAAAACTGAAAGTACTAAATCCTCAAATATTCCGAATGCTTCAATAATTATTAAATAATTAATAAAATTCATTAATTAATATTTAATATTCAATAATTAATAAAAACTAAAAGTATGCTCTTGATTTGATTCTGGATACATTTTACAATGCATATATATTTTTATATTAAGATCTTATATTCTTTTTATTCAAAAAGTTTGAGTGCTACAATGATAGAAATTTTATTAAAATCTGGCTGTCCTTTATTATTTAAGATAAAAATAATTCGAAAATATCTCAAATTTAATAACACAGAAGCCTTTTCCGAAAGAATTATAAAGAAGGTTATTGCGTTTCCTTGCTTTTACATCATCTGAGATTACTGATTTCAATTTGGTTCAAATGATAAAAAATAAAAACCATCAGATGTTTTACCACGTAATGTTAAATCTCCATTCAAAAGAAATAATAGTACGTATAAGGGCCATTTACATTATTACATTCATGATTATTTATAATATTTATAAGTAAGAAATAATTGCGACAAATTATATTTTTTCTATCAGTAAAATGTAAAATATATTTTATTTAAAAATGGCGGGCATCATCACATCCCGTTAGCGAAACTCAAAAATACGCGTTTGTTTCATAATGAAATAAAAACAGTCATTGCATTGAGAAAAGAATGAAACGAAATATTAACTAACTTTTTAAAATAGGAATACAAAACTTCAATCTATTTACTACTACGTTTCCGTTAACAAGTCACCTTTACCAAAATTTCTGTTGGAATACTACTATCAAATTATAAGAAATAAAAAAAAATTGCCATTTTGAAGAAGTAGAAGAATCCAAAGAAGCTCATGTAGAGGGGATCAAGGAGAGCAATTCTCGATGTTTGACGTTCCTACTGTGTTCTTACATTTAATCAAAATTATTGTTCCCTCCATGAAATTCATCTCATGTCGCTCAAATATTTTAGTTATAACGTGAGCCCTACCTCACTTTCGTTTCAACTAATATTTTGCTACTTTAATATGAGATAATGTGAATTTAAAATACCTCCCTGTGGATGGAACGTAATTTGCAAAGATTAAATTAGAATTATTGAAGTGTAGCGAACAAGTTTGATGAATTCCATTTATAAGTAGCGAAGAATGTAATACGAAGTTAATCAGTGGTATAGTGAGAGTGAACGGAAGCTATATAAACGAAAGAGTAATAATCATATCTTCAAATGCAAAGAGTAATCAGATCACAGCCAGGAAAGATAAATATAGGATGAGTTAATGGAACCTTCATCCTTAAATCTATTAAGGACTCGCTCCGATCGATCCGCATTGGATAAGTAATTTTATATTATAGCATCAGGACCTGACGCGTATTAGGAATTTTTCCACGTGTATAGTTGTGCCGCTGCACTTTTACCCGACTCTTGTGCCACAACTCAATTAAATATAACTAAAACTAAAAGTCAATAGCCTACAAAAAGAGTCACTAGACAAATCTCACACAACTATTTATTTGATAGCCTTGCAGTATAATGTCTGAGGTATATGCGCTCTCCCGGATAAAACCCTAGATTGATTCACTCATTCAATTAATACTGAATTAATAGTGTTTTACCAAAATCTCTCCAGTTGTGATTGACTTGGTTTCTCGATCACTATCGCCCGTAGCAACTCTTGATATCGTCTACCTCCTGTAAGGCATATACTCAGCGCTTGTGTAACTCGGCCTCTATCCTCAAAATTTCCCTTTGCTTATATACTCTCCTATCTAGCTATATCACTTATTTCCACCTGCCTCTAATTAGAATAATCACGTTTCATTTTGGTTGGGAAGAAATTGCTTAATTTAGGCAATCAATCTCAATTAAAGTCCCCGTGGTTAGTGAAGAGGAAATCGCGATAAGCCCAAAGTCACATAGTAAACTTGGGATTGACCGTTGAATATTTATAGATCTAAATAAAATAACTTAGTTTTCCTCCCTGTGTGATTTTCCATTCATTTCACTACTGATAAGTGACTTTTTAAAAACCAACTAATAGAGGCACAACCAAGAGAAGGAGCGGCGTAACCGTTTAAGTACTATTATTTTTCTGCTAAAATTCTTGAGTCTTTTATAGTCATTATTGTTTAGATAACATTTCAAGGTACTTTCTGCGCTTGTTGTTGTCTGTTGATAAGCTGGACTAATTTTCATGAATCTGATTTTGAAATTATCCCCATATTTTCGCATTCTTTCCTGATTTTTTTTCTTTTCGCGTTCCAGCTCATCACTGATGATTGCACACAGTTGCGTTTATTTCCACTATTAAATTTCTTTAATTCATAAGCATTAAACCCTTCTTATCATATACATAGGTTTTTTTCTGTAATCCTACGGTTAAAACGAAATTAATAATTTAAGCGACATTTTAGTGATCCTAATGTTAAAACAAGCATCACTTAGTAAGTTTTCAACCTGTAGTTCCGTCAATTCCTACTGGATATTTTATGAAGTAAAAACATAGACCAAATAACATTTCCAACAAAGTCGACAAGACTGTTTTATTTGAAATGAGGTCAAAAATAGCAATATTTATTGCTTATTTTATCTTTAGATAGGGCTCTTTTCATTTCACTAAAATACAAATAGCTGCTCTTTATAAAATGCCGAATTATAAAAAATTATATTTGAATCATGAAACAAAATAGACATCGGTTGTTATTTGTTCATTAACAAATTAGAAATTAGATCTGTAATATATTTTGTGCTTTTCATTGTAGTATTTCATCCAGTTTTCTATACACAATAAATATGTGAATTAAAAAAAACAAATTTATAAATGAATTTTTTTAAATATATCAATGGGGCAACACAAAATGTCAATACTTTGATGGCATCAAAATTGAATGATCTTTTTGTTTAATGTACTATAATTGTATATTGTCCATATATTAAAATATATTTAGTCCATAAAATTCAAACGTCTAGCTTTTATATGATTTTAAATGAAAGAGATTAGTTTACTACTGAACCGAAATTTCTAATAACTCTTACACATTTTTGGTACAGCGTAGTACTAAATAAAAAATTAAGGAAATTTGAAACAAAATACTTTTACAATATCTCAAATTTCATTAAATTTAAATTTTTAAATTATAATTATGTTTGGTATATGCAATTTTATGTGTATAAATAATCTACGAATTTTCTAAGTCATGAACACAGTGAAATTTATGCAAGATTTATGTATCCATAAAAGTAAATGACTGATTCTTCGTTAATCTCGCACTGAGAAGCAACATGACTTGGGACCTCGACAAGTTTAACGTGCATCAATCCCTCTACACGTCAGATCTTTAGCAGCGTCAGGGCCCGAACTCACGACTAGATGGAAACAAAACTGGCCGCGAGTCTGCGACCATGACCACCAGGCTTACTGTTGCCACACCTAAAAGTAAGAAAAAAAGGAATGAGTTTAAATACAATTAATGTGTATTAGTTGCTCATTTATAATTATTTATCTGTTCAGGATATTTTGAAACTCATGGGGAAAAAATTAAGAGGTGATAAATAAATATCAAAACAAAGAATTTTCTTCGTTCAATGTACGGCGATCGAGATGGGACGGCGATCGAGAAGCGGCAGCGTAGATTCGAACCCTGGACCAAGGGATCCGAAGGCGACGGGCCTACCAACCAAGCCGAAAAGATATCTCATCGGGCTGGTTGAGTAAGGCCTTTTTGAGTCGCTGCAAATGCATAGATGGAGAGCAAAAGGTGAACCGCTAAACGGCGCTGTAATGGAAAGCTAAAAGCGCGAGTTTTCTTATATATCGTCATTTCTACCGTGGATTTCAAGATGCATGTTCGCCTTTTCATGATTACTGACCGTTGTCATACCATTTTTTGCTTTAGGCTTCCCATTGCAACGCCATCCAAAGGTTCGCCGCTTGTTCTCCGCCTGTGCATTGTAGGGTGAAACTTGCTTTAGATGTTTTGCCCATGAGTTTCAAAACCCCCGTATAAATTGAATTTTCTTTGCAGAAACAAATACGTAAGTATACAAATATCTGAATGCTAAAATATAATTCGTATTGCTTATATTTTTAAAAAAATTGAGGACTCTTAAACCTTGGTGTAAAATAATGTCCTTTTCACATTTCTCAAATTCATTTTCACTCTCTGCCTATATATATATATAGGTAAGTATATAAATATCTCAAAGCTAAAATATACAAGTGTAGCTTTTATTTTAAAAAAAAATTAAGGACTTTTAAAGCTTGGTGTAAAATAAACTCATTTTTCCTTGTCGAAGTTATCGAAGCCTCTTTAAGTATTATGAAAGAGTCTTAAATATTTTGGAAAGATCAGAGGAATAAAACGCGTTTAAAACAAATTTTGGGACACGAGCTTGAGATGTTTCAAAGAGTTCATAATGTATGTTTATAAATTTTTAAGAGGCTAAATACACAAGACCTTAATTAAATTATACAGTCTCTAAATGAATAAGAAAAGATGTTTGGACAATTTTGTATCGTATGAAACATTAAATTTGCTTAAAAAATAGGATCGGAAGATTGTTACGAATGTACACGTGCTTTAAAAAAGAACTTTGTAAATAAGGATAGTGTAGCGAAGTACAGAGGAAATTTAAGAAAGTTTCACAATTAAATAAAATTATTCATTACATTTTTAGAAAGAATAAAAAATAAGTAAAGGATTTCTCTAATTTTTTTAAACAGTCCAGAAATATAAATTTTTTTTAATTTTTTTAGAAATTTAATTTCGAACTCACTTTTTCCGATTTATTTATTTGTTTTTCTTCTTTTCCATTTCGACTTGTCGAACTTATTATAGGTACAGATAGAGCTGTCAGACTGAAAATTATATTCTCTACGAACCATTTGATAAACTTCATTTCCTTCTGGAAAAATATCTTCAATTTTTCTTTAAAGGCACCTTGATTTCTGTGTCATACTTTTTAAAAGGAATGTATTCTTTTCGAGTTTTTGTTTTTTACTCTAAGTGAAAGGAGATTGAAGTGAAAAGATTTGGAAAACAGAATTTCAGTAATGGGATTAATTCTAAGTTTTTCTTTACTCTTCAGATATAATTTAAGCATCATTGTGATCTGGAATAACTACCTTTATCTCAATGAAATTGGTATTTCTTGCATAGCATTTATACCAAATTTGCTTCGTCATTTTTTCTTCAATCAGTAGTTAGTTAATATCTCAGTATTTTTACTGACACTTTAGTATCTTATTATCTGCGATATTAGTGGAAATGACTTTAACAAGACTAAAGCCTGCAAGCAAATTTGTAGCTTATTTCAGTTCAATTTTTAACTTAATTCAGTTCTCCTTCTGGAAGGCTTCCAATGAATCTGTTTCCAAGCATTAATGAATGAGAAGCGCAGTATTTGACAACGTATATCGGATAGGCTAAAACATCAGGACAAAAGCAAGCCCTCGGAAAATCGCCACCGAAATCAACTTATACACGAATGAATTATCTTCAGAAAGCATAACTTTATCTCATGAAAAAAAATTTCAAATTGTCGTAATGTTTAAATTCCTACTATTAGTTTACACTCTCCATGTATATATTTATATATTTTTTTCAAATTTCAATCGTTAATAAAATACTTTTTATTCATCCACTCAAGTTCAAATACATTTTTTAAAACTTGTAGTGGATGACACTTGATGTTAATACATTTTTTTAAAATATTAATTCATTTAATTAATTTAATTGATGAAAATGCAGTTTAGCCCAACCACTTGGCGCGATTTCAAAAATTGCCAAACTTGGAGATTCTTTTTGGCTGAACGTTAAGACCACGAAGCTGACCAAGGTAGCCACATTTGACTAAATACAGCCAAATAATTCTTGTCGCCAAGGGCGGTTGGGCTAAACTGCATTCTAACCATTTAATTTACCGAATGAATTAAGAAACAACCCAATGTTTCTACTGTGTAATTTGTCTTGCAATGGCAAAGTTGGTAGAGCGTCGGCGTAGAATCTTCATGCCTTGGGATCGAATCTTGTCGAAGCATAAATTTTTTTTATTTGATTTTCAAATAATTAATTTTAGTTTTATATGGGGGAAAAAAGTATCTCTTATATAAAATATTTAGCAGTATATAAATTGAGGAATAAATACCATCAGTGACGAAGCGTGTAGATCGCTGGAAAAAATTTCTTTTGTCACTTAATATTATGATTCTGTCATATGTATATATATATTAATGTGGTGTGTGTAAAGATTCAGAATAATAACTACTTATTACACACACACACAGTTTATTTGCTGACGAAGGACAGAACATAAAAACACAAAACAAATTCATTAAACTCGCGTCATCACAGCTTTAACGTCCAGCACAATCTAACTTCAAGCGCAATTTCCTGAACCGTCTTATTCAGCATCTCGCTCCATCTCCATCTGCGTCACATCTCACTACGTCACATTTCTCTCGAAGTGCTAGGTGGCGCTCTGCAAGCATCATGGCTGCCTTCCGGGATTATAGATCAGCAGGTCTTAGATCCCACATTAATTGTAATTATTTAATGAAAAGTAATCAAAATAAAAAAAAAAATTGTTGACCTAAGTAGGAATTGACTTTAAATTTTTTTTATATTACTTGTTTATATAACTTCGGTCTCTAATCTGTACATGTGAAGAATTAATGAACTGTAGCTCTGTTCTATCGTTGGGACGATTATCGTGATCAAACTTAGTTTTTTTTAGTTTAGTTTTTGTTAACATCACACTAGAATCAATACGAAGGCTATTGGAGACGAACCTCAAAATTTTGAACCACGGTCAAGTGACGAGGACGACACCTGAACTGGCATCTCCCTCCCCCCGTGATCAAACTTAAAGGAAAAAAAATTAAATTAAAACTTAAGATAAATATAGCATGCGAAATACAGTTAGTCATATGACGGAGAAAACCTTCTCCATGACATCCGAAATAGAGAACAAATATATACAACAAAAATGTAGAATAAAAGATTGAAATATTCATTGACTTTTTCAGCAAATAATGGTTTAGCCAAAGAATTTGGATAAAATGGTCAAATGAAAGAAATTTCAGCCGCGAAATGTAGAATAGTTACTCGTTAAATGGCTTTTTAACGCATTCAAAGTACTTTCGTTATGTAACTCTCCCCTCTCTCTATGGCATGTTTTATTTATTTTAATCCGTTCACTCCTAGTGTATCACATTAGATACGTTCCGAAAATGCCTGCTGCAGACCAATGTATCAATAGAAATACGCTTGAGGAGAATGTTTTATTTGATATTTTTAATGTCACTATATGGCGTTACATTACCGCGAAATCTATATAGATAGGTTATTTGGAATGTTGACCTTGGTGATATGGGCTTGGATTTCACTTCTGGCTATCAGGAAGGGGAGGGGCAGTTGTTAAAAACACAGTTTTTTAAATGTAATGAAATGATTTAAAGGGTGTAGTTGCTCTCGGTTTGCTTTTTTCTTTCTTGCGTGCTTCTTAGAATATCGAAGGAGTATTTATGGTTGTTTATGGGGGTTAGGGCTTTCGGTAGCAGATGCTCTCAGCTATTCGATTCATTCGGCCGGTTTTTATTGGTAGCGACAGTCATGACGAAAAGAAAGTATTTATCTGATACTGAGAATAAATCTGACAGTGATGTTATCGAAAATAATCCAAATCTGTACATAGCTATTAAATGAAAAAAAAAGGACGAAGAAGATGTGCCCTTTGCTTAAAATCTTGCATGAAACATCAAAAGTTGACAAAATATATATGTAAGACATGTGACGTTGGACAGTGCATTGAAGAATCTTTTTTTTTATATATAAAAATACCATTTAGCAAAATAAGATTCATTTTTTTTATATCTTAATATTCCATGTAATGGTACATCATTATACCATGAAATTTATGTAACAAATGTAAGTATATTTTCTTAAAAGATATAATTTTTATGTAATAATTTTATATATAAAACATACAATTTTCTATTAAATCTTTTTTTCTTTCGTATATATTAAATTTAATGCATTTTAAATAATATAAATAAAAACCAAAATATTTTAATGAATTGCCGATTTTAGAAGAATTTTTTTCGCGAATAAGCTTTATATCTAAAATTGTCTGGGCACAGAGTGATACTCCGCGGTAAGAAACCGCGGCCCCAGAGAACTTTTTTTTTCTCCCTCCGGTAGTGAAAGGGTTAATATTATTTTTTTCTTAGTCTCTTAAAACTTAACTACAGAATTCATTTCTTTTCTTAATTACTTAAATCAAATCTATTTTTAATTATGTTTGATCTTTGTTATACAAGCAAAATATTTTTTTTTTCGTCATTTTTACTCCTGTTGCCTTTGATTTTTCCTATTTAGGAAAATGTACAAGTAACAAAGAAAAATCTGCTTTCGTCCTCTACCGTTGTAATGGAGAAAGAACCAGCTCACCTTTCTCAATTATGAACTAATTATACAGGATCCAGAGTAGTGTTGACCCCGTTGTAAACCTCTCAAACTTAAACGTTAGCCCTTGGGTTAATGCTTAACTCATATAAGTCCTTTTCACTGAATAAGTTGATCTTAATATCTAAACGTTTGTTTTCCTAAAGTATATTTTGATCATTACCGAGATACTGGAAAGGTTACGAAATTAATTGACATTTGATTGAAGGATCCTTTGTATTGGAAAAAATTAAAATTTTTGTATGTTTTGAGATTCAATATACATCTCTAATCTTATTTAGTTTACATTATATAATATCTTGTATGGTTAAAAGATATGATATGGTTCCAAAATGGGAGACTTGGTGCTTAATGGGTGTAGCAGAGATACATCCGCCACAATGTTGATTAATTTTATCAACCCCTGTTTGATATGACTTAACTAGTGACTTTTTTTTCTATACTCAATGTTTCTGAACTCTTGCACTTGATTTAATTATTTTTAGTGATTTTTTTTTTCTAATGAAGTGAAAAATGGAAATTTTGCTAAAAGTTTGAAAATTCTTAAAAAATAGAATGAACATCAGAAATATTTTGAAAAAAATTACCAATGAAGCCAGGTATTTTAATATTGAATGAAAAAAATAGGAAATATATGTATCTTAATTACTTGTTAAGAAAAAAATCTTAATCAAAGGTTCCCAAAATGGGAGACTTGGAGCTTAATGGGTTAACTCCATGTTATTTTCCATCGTTCATACATATGATCTTTGACAATCTCAATATTATATATTTTTTATAGCTTCTAATTTTAAAAAAAAATATTGACATTCTAATATGAAACAAAGGATAAGCTGGATACCTTAAAATAAAATGTGAATTATTTCGAAATTAGTTTTTATTATTTTCAATGATTTAAAATTTCAAATTATTCCTTTTTATAATTATTAACCCTTTTTTTCAGATGTATTTCGTTGCGAAAAATTTTTATGAGCATTTAACAAAATAAAATATAAAATTAATTATAAATTCGAGTTTAATTTTCAAAGAAAAGAATAAAGAAATATATTTTAATCTGAGTTGCACAACAGGATACATAAAATCTAATATGTTTTATAACATAATGTTCATAACATAATAATAATAATAATGTTTCATAACATAATAATAATAATAATGTTTCATA
>BMAW01016125.1:232938-260064 GCA_019974015.1 Nephila pilipes
AATAATAATAATGTTTCATAACATAATAATAATAATAATGTTTCATATCATAAATAATGTGTTTTTAGCTCCTACATAGTTGAAAAAGTTGAGGCATATTTAGGATATAAGGAGAACAGATAACAATAAATTACCTGATAAACATGGTTGAAATGAAATCCAATAAGATATTATTCCTCTCATCTTAAAAACATATATAAAAACACATTCAAACGTGTTATGTTCGTATAAAATGGCAAAACTTTCCATTGTTTAAAATAAATGTACATACATTTTTATTTATTTCATATGAAAATTTATGTAATAAAGGCAATATACATTCATAGTATCAACTTATATGGATTTAAACAATAATTTCACGTACTTTTGAAACGGAAATGTGTAGAACATTCTAAATTTTAATGCACGCACTTGAGAAAATTTTTAAAAAGTTTTTTTTGCTACTTAATTTTCTGAAAACTTTCCCAAAGTTCAAGTAAAAAATTTAAATGCAGAAAGCATTTCGTCAAATAAGCATACTAAAAAACGTTTACTTTGGAACAGAGAAGCAATAAAATCTTTTTTTTTTTTTTTTTTTTTTTTTTTTATCGACACAGGCTTTATATTTTTCGAATGACACGTGTGAAAACTCGCTTTGGGAAACGGATCGTGCTTATAATTTTAATTGCACGTGTATGAATCTTTCTACTTTACGTTAAGTTTAAAGAAAAACTGATTAGGTCACCATTCAAAAAAAAAAAGTCGAATAGGACGAATCCAAAATTGTCGTCGCTTAAGTAATTGAATATTGGTAAATGTTATGAATATGAAATTCCACCTTCGAATATTATAAGAATAAATATGGAATTCTTTCGAAAAGAACATTTTTATAAAAAGGTAATGGATGCTCCAAAAAAAAGTTTTAAAATTCTTGCTTACACTTTTCATTTTCTTTAATATAAAACTACAACATGTTAATAATTTCCTCACACTCGTAGACTTATTTTGGCAATTTCATCAATTATACCGAGAACTCTTATAGAAATAATATAACAGCTCCAAAAATGAGTTTTACAAATGTTTATTTTATTCTCTTTGTATTTTTAGTGTAAGGAAACAAACGTGCTTATTTTCACAACATTCAGAAATCTTTTGCAACAGCATGTTGATCAATATTGCTTAGACAACTACAAATATTTCGAAACAATAAAATATCGTTCTTTTCTCTCCCCCAACATTTTTCGTTCTTTTTTCTCCTTAATTACTTTTTGAGGTTTTTCAGAACATGTATTTTTCACTTGGTCCACTTCGCTCGCGTCGATTCGACTTACGGGAATCAACCAAGTGATGCATCATTAAGTGTTTGGTATTTATTGGTAAAATTTCAACTCATTGATTAACGTTTGAAATAAAAACGTTCTTTGAAATAAAAACGTTAGTACTCTTGACCTTTGGAAAGCTCGATAATTATAAGAACACATTAAGTGGAAATCACTCTCCAGTCATGGTTTTGGAATTATCTAAATCAAAATGAAATTAATATTGACCCCATATTACTACATATCTTGTCTCACAAAATAAGATTCATTGTAAGATACAAAAAAACTTGGAATTCTTAGTTCGCGAAAATATCTTGCGGCGGCTCTCTTCCACATCGACAGGAGTAAAAATTCTTAATAATTGACCCTTGCTGTCTCGGTACTCTAAGGCGAGTTAAATAAATACCGGACAAGTTTTCAACCGAACCGGAAGATGGGAAGTTCTAACCTGCCCCCCGTCAACAAGGTCAACCGACTTAAACCACCATTGGGTGAAAAAGTCTCATAAAAGTAGTAAAATTATCATACCATCGAAGCGGTGACTCAGGACTTGAACATTAACCCCTTCGGGACGGCACACCTTGACGTAGCAGTCCCCTGGGGTCGGAGGAGAATCGAAATTAACTGTCGCACGTGCCGAGGTTTTTGCTTCGCTAAGCCTAACTTTAGAAAAAAAATCACGCAAAGAAAAGTTTTTATCCTAATATTATAATTTTTGGTAAAATTTTAGATTATTGATTAAGCTGTTATATATTTTAAAATTAGCATTTTTGATAATCTTTTTCCGGTTATTTATAGAAAAATGTATATAAAGAAGCGTTTACTTTGAAAAATGATTTTCAGAAGATCTATTGAAATTTTTCATAAGTTTTACTGACAAAAACATGAATAAACTTTAAAATTAATAAAAAAAAACATACAATAAAGACTATTTACAAAAAGTAATAAAATTTAATGTGAAGACCGAGTGTGGTAATTCTCGAAGAGCGGAGAAAATCAAAGACCTGTTTTGTCCGTCTCTGACAAAATGTCCGCATCAGAATCACTAGAAATATTCCTTTCATACCGTTTAGAAAATTAACCACGCTCTCATCATTAATTGGCTCGTCGAACATGTGAGAATATTCTTTGGATAAATAACGCTTTCTCGCAATTATAAACTGGAGTCAAGGCTTTCCGAAATAAAAAGGGAAGTAAACGAAATACATCCAAAAGCAACGCAAAGTCAAACAGTATCGATGGTACAGCTCTAAAAAAAAAGAAAGAAAGAATACGTAGCAAAAACCGATAGAAAAACATTCGTTGCAAAACCAGAAACATGAAAGTTCATCACATGGAAGTTTAAAGAGCCGAGTTCAGTTTGTTTACATTACGCTTTCCCTCCACCCCCACAACAGCTGGTGAGCAAAATACTGAATTAAGACAGGCTGTGATCAAACTGAAAGTCAAGATCTTAGAACTACTATTCAGTTCAAAACAAAAGGACACAGGGTGCCATCTAGAGATATTTAGAAAACGTTCCACCTTAGAATGCGAATATGCATCGTTCGGCCTCTGAGTTCATTCTCTAGCGATGTGTATTTGATACTTTCGGTCGTGAAAGATGATCGTGAGTGATGCGTATAAGGTACGTTTGTCCCGAAAAGATTGAGTAACTGCACAGTCTAGAACTGCTAGTTACATATACCACGATGCAACCTTTCTTCTATGAGTCTAATTAAGGTACTCAAAGATAAATCACAACCAGTGATATGCAAGCAACGGCGCGTGCGTCAAACAGTCCTACATCTCAACTGGAGACTCTTGATAACGGATGGAGAAACTGGATGACGGCATCGTATTATCTGTCTCGTATGTCATCTTAAGAGTTATTCAAATTATAAGATCTAAATTTCACTTCAAGTTCAACAACAGGCGAAATAAATAATATAGCCAATTCTATCTGAATTGAATATTTAATCTTCTAATAAGTGGTAGTGGTGGTGATGGGGTATTTTCAAACAGTTAACTTTCCTTCTCCGCGAGGACTTACAAGTTATATAATCTTTCAAAGAATGTTCTCACTGGAAAAAGTTGCGAGTACCTCCTGCAATAGCTCTGATTGCGTTGGGTCGTAATATCACCAAATCCGCTATATACGCCAAAATACTGCAGCGTACATCACGTTGACATTCTTCTTAGTACCATCACCTTAATTATTTCAAATAAACGCTCTATCACAATTATGCGACTTGATTTATCTATTCATATCATAAGAAGTTTGCTTAATTTGCCTCACGTTTCATTTGACTGGGAAAATATGTAGGGATCTTAAATATAAAATCAGAAAGAAGCTTCAGATGTTAGATGAAGGGAAATAAATAGCTAATAGCTTATGTTACAAACCGGCGATGTCAAACAAAAATTATTTGAAAATGACACTCTAAACAGCAGAAAGATAATATACGTCAATTGCAGTAAGAGCTGGAAAAACAACTCTGAGCTAAAAACGTAGTTCACTCATCGTATCATCACGCTAATGCTAGAGGGGGAGTATGCGGTGATTCTCTTTAATAACGACAGGAATAAAAGTGTCTGATAATTGACCCTATAGGGAAATCTTTTAAGGCTAGGTTGCCTAATGTGTGCTGAATACACGCCGGACAAGATTTGGATTGGATCGAAAAGCGAAGCAGTTCGATTTTGCACCTGTCATCAAGATCAGCTGATCTCGAGAACCACTGGATAAAAAACAGTCCCCCTAAAGTGGCAAAAATATGAGACCGCCGAAATTTTTAAAACTACAAAGCTATTACAAAATATGGAAATTAATTATGAGGGCATCGCCAGGAGTTTATCATTCATTCCATGAGAGAATCGGAGGGGATCTTCTATAATTATTGATTTGAAATTCTCATTTTTGAATAGGTTTCAAAGAAACAGAGAGAAGTATTTGGACCTGATAGAATTGAGACTTCTGACTTGGCCAAATTATAAGCAATTTCATTACCAATGACTTCTATGTGACAGGGATGTTGCACTTACAGTTTCCTTAATAGTATGATAAATTATTAATAACAACTGTTTTATCGATTTTTTTTTAAAAAAAAAAAAAAAGAAAAGAAATGCCTATAACAATAAATAAATATATAATATATTTGCAGAACTTACGACAAGCTAGTGGAAAAGATAATTACATACGAAAACTAAGTACACTTCATCAGATATTCTTTAAGAAGTTTCGGATTCAATTGATATACTTGAGGATCTAAAATTCTTTTTATTCCCCTGTGATGAATCAGTATAAATATATGAAAATTCAGTCGGTTATAATGAATTTTTTTATTTTTACAAGTAATAAGTTTCAATGCAGGTATGGAATTTTAACTAGCTATATTTGCTCGTAGAAAAGTATTTCATTGTCATTCTTAATTTTGTACGTTTATAAACTGTATGAGAAGTGTTTTGGATATACATATTTGAATGCGAAGAAAAATTACCTTTAATATTAATAACGTGCTATGAAGCAATATATGATTTGTTAGCAAATAATTTACTATTTAACTTTTAACATAAATGTTAATATAATAGGCAACAACAATGTGTATAATTTTCTCTGTGTGTACCCTCCTCACCACCACCATTACCAAATTTGAATAATTTGAATCAGTACTCCCTTTTGTAAAATTCAAAGAATTATTTTTCAAATCAGAATTGTACACAAATTTTGCTTGTAAATTATCATCCTGATATTATGAACGCTTCAAGAGAATTTTTTGCCATGATCAGCTATCCAGATATTTTTGTAAATTATTCTTTACAAAAACTGTGAATAACACTCTAATCTAAGAGTGAAAAAAATTACGATCTTCTCACCCATTGTTATCGTTTAAATGAATTCAAATTTCTTGAAATAATACTTTTTAATTTTTATTTCTGAATATTTCTTCGTCTTTCATTATTTTCATTTTAATCAAAGCCCTGCTCTATTCGCCAGTTAAAATTCATCTCCTGTCAATGCAGCTCTCAGATAGGCAGGCTGGACTTAATTCCTTTATCATATCTTGCAATACTTTAATTTTTATTTAAAATTTTAAATTTTAACTTTAAATTTTTAACTTTAATTTTTTGCTTTACCTCCAAGAATTTTCACATCTGTATGCAAATTGTTAAATACCACTTTTTTAAAAAAAAAAAAATTCTGGGCAAGCGTAGAAACCTAAGACATGCTATATCAAACAGTATAATAGATCTGAGGTCAGACCCCAACTGAGCTTAGCTAACTTCGTCTCATTCGTCTCAATCAAAGACTCGTTTATTCCCACCATTCTCAAAATTGAATAGTTATATATCTGAGACAACAAGATCCTTTAGAAATCTGAGCATCTGTTTGTTTGGCTTCTTCCGAAGATTTTATTTAGTTGTATTGTTGTTGTTGTTTTGGAACTGTCATATATTCCGTTAACTGCATAAATTTTTTAAATAAAAGTATTTTTAAATTTCTTGAAATTTTGAGTGGTAACAATATTAAAATTATTTTCTCTCATATTTACTGGTAAGAATACCTTTGTTGTTTGATTTCTTTAAAAAGATTCATAGAAATAATTTGTTTTTTTTTAAATGTATTTTATTATAATGGGACAGAAAGGAATTATATATTGTAATTAATGTATTAATTTGACATAATTTTTTCGATGTGTATAAGTTCATAATATACAAACTATAGCTAATAATAAAGCAAACTTATAATTAATAAACATTAAAAATATTAAACTGTATATATTACAAAATTGCAAATATATATATATATAGGAAAATAAAATTTAAAAAAACATTAAAGTTAAAATTAGATTATCTATAATTTAAAACATGTAAAGTATTAAAATGTAGAAACTCATAAAATTCCTGAAAACTAAACATTACAAAATATTCCAAAACACATATTAAATATATAAAAAATTAAAAATTAAAATGAAAACCAGTAATTTTAAAAATTGCAACAAATTCAATATATGACAAACTAATCGAAACCTGCAAAACATATTTTAAGAAAAAAGAATTAAGAAATTAAACTCAAAAATGAAGAAAAAGTAGCTCTAAACTGTATCGGACTAGGCACAAAGTAAGTGAGTTTATTACGGGTCCAACCCATCACACTTCAGAAAATTACATTTTAACCAAAATTAGAAGAAATCTTTATTCAAAACAATAGTTCAGCCAAAGAAAAAAAGAAATTATAAACAGAAGAAATAAATTAAAATATAATCCATTAAAACAATCTATGCTTATTTTTACCCTTTATTAAAACTTAACTTAAAAACGGTTATAAAACTTTTACCTCATTAGCAAACACAATTGATGCTCTATATCCTTTCTTCCAATAAAGTGTGATAATACTCCTTATCGGGTAAGCTTATTACCGCTAAAGACATTTGACTGATTGATTTTACGAAACTAAAAAAAAAACCATACTTAAATATACTTATCCTACCAATATATATATATAAAAATATTAAATCCTTTATATCAAAAAAGAATTATAAGAATAATTTAATAATTTTTTTACAGTGATTAATAAACATTCTAAAAAATAATTAAATTTCAAAAATTCCGAAAAGAAAACTATATCAAAATAAGGCGCCACATTAAGGCAGTTATTAATTTAAGTTACTTTTTTAAAAATGTTAAAAAAAAACAAAACTTATAATCATAAAAATGCATAAAAATTTGAACCATTCCTATAAATATAAAGTAACTAATTATATATGTGTAAAATACAAATATATAATTTGTACCAGAATACACACACGCATGCACATACACACACACACACATATATATATAACTATATATAACTATATATATATATATATATATATATATATATATATATATATATATAAGCATAAAATATAATTGTCATTAATGTATCAAATAAAACACTTCTTGTAATCATTATTTTTTGGTATAGTACAATTTTCTAAATTATTATCTATAATAATATTCTTAAATATAATATTTCTAAAAATAGAAATATGTATACAGCTACTCTAAAAAAGTACTATTATTAATGCGAAATGTTTGCTGTCTTGCCATAAGTATTTCTAATAATTCTATTATATATATAATTTTCAATTGTTTATCTAAATATTTTGTTTCATATTTGCTGTTATCGTCAGAAGGCTTGATGTAAGAAAATGGATTATAATATTTTCAAAACTGCAACTGGAAGAAAACAATTCTTCTGTTATACAGGCCTAACCTTCCTCCATACAATAAAAATATTATGAAAAATAGTTAAAGAAGCAAAATTTCGTAATATCTAAAATATGAAAATCAGAAGGAAAAGAAATGGTTTAATGCAGGTCCAAAGACTCCAAAATGAACCATACATTGTAACCATGAGATTGATATCTGGTGAGTAGAGTGGCCATTCTGCAGATGATATCAGAAAATGCGCCTTACATCAATCTTGTGTCTTTTTGACCTTGTAAGCTGTTTTGGAATCTTGTTGAATCGTTCAGTTTACATTGCTGAAGGGCTTTTTGGTCCACGGAAGTACAACAGCTTCTAGAAAGTCCCGCTGGTAGACTTTTTGCTTTATTTTAACTCTCTCATCTACAAAAATCAGAGATATTTGACGTTTGCGCAAATTCTACCTCACACCACGACCGACTTTTGACATTGACGATGTTCAACAATTGCCGAGGTGCTTGGAGCGTCTACAGACCACATCCTATCAATCCGGGAGTTATAAATATGTTGGATGGTAAAGTGCTTCTCATCAGAGAAAAGAAATCTCTCTCTTCGCTGACTTGTGGCCCGTCTAAAAAGTTTTCGATATCTTTGAAACCTCTCGAATTCGTTTTCTTCTGTGTGAAGCTGAAATTTTTAAAACTTGTAAAGCTTCAGTCCAAACTCTGTTTTTACCATTCACCGCACCGATCGGTTACTTATTCCCATGTCAAGAGCAATTTTTCTCTTGGAAACCCTCAGATTTCTTTGAACTCCCTTTTTGATGGCCTTACGATTCTTGGAAGTGTTCACAGTATATTCGACCACCATTGCCAAGCTCTTTGAAACTGCAGGCTGCTTCAGACACTGTTTGTTGAGGCATATTAAGCAAATGAATGATTTCACACTGTCGTTTTCCTTGCTTAAACAACTCTAAAATAGCAGAGCTTTTGCTTGTTATCGTAAAAAAGTTAAAAAACAATTACCAAAAACTGAACGTTAATAAACAAAGCTAAAAGTAAAAAAAAAAAAAAAAGTCATATAAAAAGGGGTGGAAATTGAAAAATGGAAGTGTATAGCAATGCCCTCTATCAAAAGAAGAGAAACTATACGAAAAACGAACAAATAACTAAATTTATACCAAAAATATTAACAAGTTTAAAAAACTAAACCAAAATATTTAAGTAATAATAATAAATAAAAGTGAAAACAAAAGAAAAAATAAAAATAAGTTTAAAAAATAAACGATATAAAATAAACCATACAAAAAAATAAAACAATTAAGTCCAAAAATTAATTTAAAATATGAAAACAAAGATTTTTTTTTCTATTTTATAACTTGTATTTCAAATTACTATTTATAAAATTCAACAGATAATCACCCAGCCAACAAAATTTATGAAAATTATCAAGTTTTTTTTTGTTAATATAATGTAAATTATTCATGAGTTCTATTGCTACATAAAACGTAAGTATACATAATGTTCCGAAAATTACTGAGACTTTGAGAATAAGTGGGAACTTTATGAATAATAAAGCTAAAATTATTTCTCTTATCACAAATATTACAAAAAATTTTATTACCTACTATTTTTAAATAAATATATAAAAAAAAACAGATTCAAAAATATTATCATTAACTTACAATAATTTGAATACGCTGGACAGAAAGATAAATATGGTTTAACTTTATTATGATTTTAATATCATAAATATATCTTAACATATTAAAACTATTATATTCAATATAATTATATTTACAGTGGTGGCCAAAATTGAGGATACTTTTGTAAATTTTTATGTTTTTTAATTTTGTATGCTGATAGAGAAAATGTTACGCTTCACAAAATGCAAAGTCGTATGTACCATTTTAAAGAGAATTTTATTCTGAATTCTATTAACAGAAAATAAAATTTAAATTTTGCAATATAAAAAAGTTAATCTGCAATAATTATTGATATACATTAGATAGTGATGATTGCAGTGAATTATTAGTATTTAGTAGGTTATCTTTTTTTTTATTTTTTTTTATTACAGCTTCACATTGATGTTTCCTTGAACTGACGAAAGTTTCAAACTCTTTATTCGTTATTACATAATGCCAGGAAACAATTATAGCTTCAATTAATTCTCTTTTATTTGATGGGTGCCTCATTCGGACTAGAGTTTTCAAACGGTGCCACAAGTTTTCGATAGGATTCAGGTTAGTACTGTTTCTTGGCCAGGACAACAATTCAATGCTCTTTGTACAAAACCACTCTTTCGAAAATTTTGCTGTGTGGCAGGGAGCATAATAATGTTGAAAAATAAATTAGCATTGTTTGGAAAAATATCCCAGATGGAAGGTAGAAGTTTTGGTTCCAGAATAGAGTCAATGTATTTTTTGGTATTCAGTGTCCCATTGATGACATGAAGGGGACTTATATCATCTGCTGACATGCATGATCAATTCATAATACTAAGTGGGTTCTTCACAGTTGCTGATTGCAATCAGAATGTATCTCTTCTCCTATTCTACGTCTTACATATTTTCGATCATCTCTACCAAATAACAATATCTTAGTTTCATCGCTCCATAAAACTTGTGACCACTGATCGCCTGTTCAATTAATGTGTTCTTTTTCCCACCGTAGTCTTTATCCGTGCTGCTGCAAATTGAGATAAGGCTTGTTTCGTGGAATTCTACCTCTTAGTCCAACATCTGTTAATCTTCTCCGGATTGTTCTTGAACCTACAGAAACATCAATGTCATTCAGATCACTACTGATGGCCGTTGATGACATTCTTCTATCTTGAAGACATAGCCTTTTTATTCTTCTGTCATCAACAGATATGGTGCACCTTTTTCGTCCTTTTCATGCTATGTTCTTTTTTTTTATGGAATTTGTTTCCTGATATCGTAAATAAAACTTTCGAACTCCAAATGAAGTCACTGAGCCACCCACCTGTCTTGTAATTTCAGCATAGGAAAACCACTTTCTCGTTACACAATAATTCTACACTTCTTTCTAGGTGTCCAGACAACTATTTTGTTTGATGTCATTGCTTCTTGACTAAGTTTTAAAATTTTTTACAACAATTCCTACTTGTAATTTGATTACATTAGAAACAGACTTCCTTTACATAACAAAGCACAATAATGACTTGTTTCAAGTAAACATGATGTCAGCATCTGCTGGCATCATGTTTATAATTAGTATAAGTCATTTGATTGACTCCCAAGCCATTATGGTCATTTAATTGGTTCCCCGAACAAGAACAGTAATTGGTCACGAAAGTTAGACATTACAAACCACTTCAAAAAGCGTTTGTTTCTTAGGTTAATGTGCATAAAACTTTTTTTGTAATGAAAATATTTTAATGTTATTTTTGTATTGAATTAAGTATAAAATTCTCTTTAAAATGACATATACGACTTTGTATTTTGTGAAATGTAACATATTTTTGGCATACAAAATTACAAAACATAAAAATTTCCCAAAGTGTCCACAATTTTGGCCACCACTGTATATTAATGCAAATTAATATTAGCCAAACAGTTACTTACAAGTCCTCTTTGGGGTATACCTTTAATTTGTTTGTACATTTTATTATTGAAAATTATATAATTTTATTTTGAAACTAATTTAACTAAGTAATTCAATTTCACATATGAAATAATTTTATTACATTTCATTTAAAACTCATAATGAAACTTAATAACGTTATTTGATGCCTATTGTGTCAAAAAAATCTTCAAATTGATTTATATGTAAATCATAAATATGTTCATTTTTAACATATTCAACTGTATTAAAAACTATTTTTAGAAACAATAATTTTACTTAAATAATCTATAATAATTCGCAGAATTTTTTGTGGTCTTACCGGTTTAATTTATATCAGTTTTTGATCCAATAGTTACATTTTAAATTTAACAAGAAATTTAAGAAAATTTGGTGCTAAAAATAAGAAGTAATTTAGCCTTATTTATATTAAAACCAACTTTCATATATAATACTATTATTCGGTTAAAATTATAGCATTATATTTAGAGCCAATTTCCTTCTTGACCGTTTCTAACAACTGTTTTAGAATTAATGTGTTCTTGATACTTATTATTCTAAAGAGGAAATTTGATTATTGATGAGGATAAAATATTAAAAGATATTAAGAATCACGGTACTAATTTCAGATTTAACATTTCGAAAAATTGTTTTTCATGAGAAGAAACAAATTAGTCTAGATATTGATAATTTTATTACTAAATTAGCAACTAACAATGGTTTTCCATGAGAAGCCATTGAATAGTTTAAAGACTTGCATTAATTAGGACAGTAAAAAATCGATCTTTAGGAATAAAGATATTAATAATAATGAGAGGATAATTAATTGAACGATTTAAAAAAATATATATTTTAAATCTCCGGGACAGATTTATTATCAGTTATGTAGACAAAATACCTAACAATGAATCTATTACTTACAAAGAAGTTTGCATTAGTTTAAATAATAAGCATCTTGAGAATAGTAACTCCTTTAAGGTAGTGAGCAAATAAAAAAAAATTGAATTAATTTTTTTTATACATTTCTATTGTCTAAAAAATTATTTGTGTGTTTTCTATGTAATGTTTGATATTTTCTTATGATTTAACATTCAATTCTTAATTAATTTTAGTAAATTATTTCTTTATATTACTGAATATCTCTATTTTTAGTACATAACCTTTAAAAGCAAATAATAATAATAATAATAATAATGTAAACGTTAACAAAAAAAAAATGTAAAGAGAATAAATGTAAATATTGTTCCATGATATAAAAGAAAGAACGTAAATACCCTCAGAATGACGTGATTGTAGTTTTTATTAATATTTTTATCTCTCTTTTATTTCACTCAATTACAAGTCAATTTCTCTCATAACTTTTTAATCTCTTATCTAATTTCTACCTCAATACTCTCTCTCTCTCACACACACACACACACATATATATATACAACATTTATTAAATTCACAGAAAAATATTCTAAGTTATCGGGGACATTATTGAATTAGTCTTTTAAGAAGTCAGAGAATAGTTGAAACATATTTTTTATATTTCATTTTCCTAAAAGAACTAAGTAAAACTCCCACACACAAATATGTATATGTATGGAACAATGTGTAATTGTTCGTGTTTTTTCTTTTGTGATATCAATTTTATTAATCTAGAAATAGTTGCAAACATTTTTAATGCTTCCTGATAAGGAAATAAAAAATAACAATAACAGCTGAAAATATAAAAATTGTCGTGTTTTCAAAGAAAATGAGAAATATATAAAGCTGATTTTTTGGAAGAATTTAAAGAATGTGATGCAAATTTTTCGTAAATTAAAAATGTATTTCTTATACAAGATTTAAAAAAAAACACAAGTTATCTTATTAATTTCCATGATATCTAAAATTTTAGAAAATGCTTTTATGATATATTTTTAAGAGTTAACTGATTTAATCAATAAAAAAAGTAATCTTTTTTATAAATGAATTTATAAAATAAAAATTGAGTTATAAAATATGAGTTGAGTTATAAATTGATTAATAGCTTGAATATTTTCGCTTTTCTGAACATGAAGACTTTCATTTACAATACTCAATTGTGATATGTTCCTCACAAAGTAAATATATCCATAATGTATAGCAGATATCTTACAGATTCCACGTCATTAGACTTTCTATTGAAACATTATGAATGCTGACTGTACATTGAATTCAAAGAATCGTATCTTTACTGTAGTTAAAGAGCCCTTAGTACAAAATAAAATGTATTTCGTAGAATAGAATGGCATTTATACCTAAAAGAGCAATTTCAAAGCTATTCGTAATGTTCTTTTATATATCTTATAATGATATTTGTCATTTATACGTTAGATTAATAAATTGGAATATATATAAAATGCATATAATTTTATTTGAAAGAAGGTAATTTTTTAAAAGACTGAATTCCACACAGGAACTCAAATAGTTATTATAACAAATCCGTTTTTGGTATTTAAATATAAAAGTAATAATAAATTATACCTTTTCATATATATATAACAACTCAAATAACCATCTAAAAATATCCACCACAAAACCTATACAATTAATAGATAAAAAAAATTAAATATTTAATAAATCATTAAAAACCAAATTAATAATTATACAAATCAGACAAAAACATTGTATTATATATATATATATATATATATATATATATATATATATATATATATAATGTTGTAAAAACAAATATTTATAATTATTTATAAAATGAACAACTTGTATGATTTTGAAAAAGATATAACCATTGAAATATTAGGTGTACTGGAAAGTCCGATCCGTTTGTGGAGTGATAGAAAATAATATATTTTCATACATTTGATAATATTTATCGTCCAGTATAATTTCCGTCGTTACTAGAATGGGTCTATAAACATTCCAAATGAATGCCTCGTGAGTTAAGTGAGAAAAGTTCGATTAATCGAATCGTCATATGCACGAAAAAGGGATTATTTTCGAATACATCGTAAGGAAAAGAGTATAATTACAACATGGACTATTTGTCCCCTCCACCTCTAAATCGAGTTTGAGCCGGAATATGAGAACGATGTGCATGTAGTGGGACGTCCATGAATCAATACATTTCAAGCTTTTGCAACCTAACAAAAAGCTCAATTCCGAGAGATACTGTCAGCAAATTGACGATTTAAACAAAGCACTGAAAGAAAAGAGACCGGTGAGGTCCAGTATGAAGCACATTAAATTGCATCATGATAATACTAAACCACGTGCAGTTTGGGCGATTCGTTTAAAAACAACAAAGCTAGACTGGAAATTTCTGTCGCATCCACCATACTCCTCAGACCTAGCACCCTCTAATTATCATTTGTTTATCTCACAGGAAAGTTTTGTGAAGGAAGAAAAATTCAAAATTAAAGTATACGTCAAACTAGCACTGCTTGAGTTACCGCCTCTGAAAACTAGACATTTTTCAAAAATATTGGCAAATTACCATCACGCTGGCAAGAGTTCATAAGTAACGACGGAAAATATATTGTCAAATAAATATTATTAAATGTTGAAAAATGTATTATTTTCTTTCACTTTTCAAATGAACAGAGTTAAGACTTAACACTTGCCATAAAAATTTGCTCACCAAGAAAGAGTTGTTTGAATAAAACGAAATTTTACATACGCAAGTACAACAATGATCTAAGTGATTACAAAATCAAAACAAAATGCTCATTTACTGTAGGAAAAATTACAAGTGAATGGAGGATCCTACGATGCCTACCGTCGCTACCATGTTGGGTCACCTCTAGCATGAATGTATGGTGTGATACGGTGGGGGCATTGAGACATACAATCCAGTGTGATGTTCTGCAACATCTGTTCCACAGTTGCTTTAAACACGCCATGAATTCAACCAAACTCGTAGGCCGTCCTAAATGATCCCAGATATGCTCGATCGGCCACAAATCTGGGAAGTATGGAAATGTAGCTGAGGTAGTTCTGTGAAACACTTGCTGTGTGTGGGCAAGTGTTGTCCTGCTGAAAAATGGCTCATGGGAACCCTACCATGAGTGGCAATGTCACGAACGTACTTCTGGGCTATCATGGTTTCGTGGATCAATATTAGGGGTGACCGTGTGTCGTATGCGATGGCATCCTATACCATCACACCAGTTGTGGGAGCGGTGTGCTGTTGTGCAACGGAGGCAGGATTGAGACGTTCACCACGGGGCCTCCAAACATATACACGATTGTCATCACTGCCCAAATCGGATCTGAATTCGTCGCTATAGACGACCTGATTCCATTCGATTGCAGTCCAGTCCCTTTGAGGGTGACACCACTCCAAATGATGGCGACGGTGAGTGGATGTCAGTGGCAATACACGTGATGGGTGCCTCGATAGCAAATGTCCTTCAGCTAGGCGTCTTGTGACTGTACGGACTGACACAGAAGCCCATAGTGAAGATGCTCCCGGTCTATGGATGGTGGATACTAAGACAGTTGGCTCTATGCGTCGTGTCGTATGATATGACTGTCTTTCGACTATTGGTTAGTCGTCCAGAGCCTGGTCGCCGTGTAACAGACTTCTTTTTTGTCCACTGGCCCCAACATCTCCTCATAGTAAAGTGAGGACGACCTAGGTGGCTAGCTACTCGACAAGCTGACCCTCCGATTTCCATCATCCCTATTATTATTCCCCTATTGAGCTCTGACAGCTGCTCATATTGTTTCCAATGTCAGCGTTATGGCATCTCTAGTTTAAAACAGATTAAATACACGCAAACAAGCTCTACTTACCTGTTTTATAATCCTAGGAGAATGAAGTTCATTGCCCTTCTGTGGCATTACGCAATGTGTAAACACTTTGTATTTCCAATCATTTTCATATCTGCCTGACAAGTACCGTAACATGCCAAGTTTCATAATAATTCCCTTCTTACTTCTGGGGGCTCAAATTTTTATGGTAATGAGTATATATATATGCAGAGAGAGAAATATTTTCTGAATTTTCAAGATTTTTGAATTGTTTCCATATTTTATTACAATATAATTCCCTGAAGTGTGATGATATTTTTATCAGTAATAACGTTATAAACATACATTATAGTCCATTCCAAAGAATGGAACAATATTATTTAAATTATTTCCATTATTCTAAATTTTGATTTTCTTTCACTTGGCTTTCTCTTACGATTTTTCAGTAATTAATAGATTTTTGCTTTTTTGGTCGAAATTTAATTTTAATTTTAGTACGTTTAATGAATTATAATAATTTTTATATGAGCTATATTAATTCTGCTTAGTTTTTTATTGATTTCTTTAAATATAAAGTTTTTAGACTATAATATATATATATATTGATTTGATTTCGATTTGGGTTGTATAATTATTTCAATTATTGCTAATCCATCATCTTTTACTTTAGGTTACGTTTAGAGCAGAGTCTCTTAAACTGTGGGTCGCGACCCCAAATGGGGTCATAAAACTAAATGTTAGGGTCGTGAAAATTTAATATAGATGCATGAATTTAAAAAAAAAAAAAAAAACTTCAGTCGAAATGTATTCTCATCGCATTTAATAACCAAATTGCATTAAAAAAATCTCATTAAAATGCTAATCTCCTGAGATGAAAAATGTGTTGCACCTGCTAGAAACAACCGTAAAATATTGAAAAGGGGGTGGGAGAAGGAAAAATATCGCCAAAGATAAATTTGGAAAAAAAAACATTTTTAGAGGTGGAATAGTCAGCGAAGTGCCCTAAAAATTTGAATTAAAAATACAGTTAAATTTATAAAAATATTATGTAGAAAAAAGAAAAAAATTAACTAAAAATATTTTTTAAAAAAATTCGAAAACAAAAGAAAAAATAAAATAAATAAACAAAAGGAAAGATTAATAAAAAAAAATCAAAATAAGCCCCCCAAAATAAAATCAAAATGTTTTTATTCTGTGTTATAACCTTGCAGCCTGTATCTGTACACACACATATATATACACATATACATACAGGTCGTAAGATAGAAAGATTGAAAATCTATAATGTGACCTTAATTCAATTCAAACTACCTAAACATTAAAATAAAATGACGAAAAATGTCTAATTAAAAAACAGTTCCTTAATCTGAATGTTATGATAAGAATTTATTGGCAAAAGTTGGTACTGCTTATGTTTCATCGATTTAAAGACCATATATCATCTAAAATCCAAACCTTAATCGTGATACATGACAGGCAGACAATTTGTATCGATATAATTAGGGTCGTGCGAACTATTTTAAACAAAAAGTTTCCATGCGTATCCGTATCGAATCCAACCTGTAGAACAGAGCGCGGAAAAATCATGGAGGCAAATAATTAATTCTTGGCGTCATTTCAGACAACTCTTCAGCGACACGCATTCGAAATTTTTAAGGAGGCGGAATGACTTGGCGAGAAACACGACAGTTGGTTTGGAGCTCTCACAGCGGTGGAGGCGGTCGAAAGAATAACATTGCGGAACATATTATCTTGGGGTCCCCTCGCGTTCTCAGAAAAGTTTTTACGTGTCATAAATTGTGATGGACGACTGTTATGCTAAGCTGCCACGTGGAGAAGCTGCTATCGTAATTTAAATAAGCGAACGCGGAATCGGTTTTTTAACCTGTTTTTGGTTTTCGTTCGGCTTTTTTCTTCTTTTTTTTTTACCTTTTTGTTCCATGGTGAAATAGAATGTCCTCTGTCATAACAGAGTAACAGTGGTGCGGCACGGAAGTGTTTTTCTGCAGTGAGTGAAAGTTCTGTCAAATTTGTGAGGAAGTTTATGTTTCGACCGCGTGTGTTCGAATTTGAAGCAAGATCGGGCGATTTTTTATGCCGCTGGAGATATTTAAAAAGGTAAAGAAATTTTGTTGCAATTTCTTTTCTTTTTTTTTTTTTTTTTTTTTGCTGTTCGTGTAAAATAATAAAATGAGACTTTATTTTGAAATATGTTTGTTATAGAAATTAAAAATGAATTAAAATTTGGGGAGAAACTTTAAATATAAAATAAATTTAAAGTATTAAAATAATTTTCCTTACAATAGCAAACAATTAAGACCAATACTTTGAAATAATTATTTTAGAAATTTATATAAAATAATGTTTTATAAAAAGAATAACTACTTTCCATAGCATCTAAAAAACTTTATTCGGCATTAAGTAAAAGCAAATGCATAGTTTACTTATATATTCATAATTTAGTGCACTAAAAGTGCATTTTAAATCATTTCCCATTTTAAGAATATTAAATAATCTTTAAGATGGTTTTAATGAGGTTTCTTTTATTTTTTAATTGCTACTCCATTTAATTTAACATCTGTTGTTTAAGGATCATCTGCGAATGATTTTTCCATTTGTAATTTAAAATTAATTCCTAAATATGAATCAGTTAGTTCCGGAAAATTTGTAGATTCTGAACTAACTGAAATATTTTAAATGTTAATAAAGTTCACTATAAAAATGTACTGTATTTATAAAAGACAGCTTAGAAAGGACAAAATAATTTATATTAAGTTCTGTATTAGTGAGTTATACTATATTATAAAATATTTTTATATTTAAATTTAAAATATGTAAAATGTTTCTCAATATTTTTTTGTAATTCCAAGAGCTTTCTTTTCAGTCAACTCCTAATTCATAATATTTTTTGAATCATCATCATTGAGTAATTTACATAACAATTGTTTAATAAATTATCTCTAAATTTCTTAAACCTAATATTTATCAAATATTTGATATTTATGTATATGATATAATGATATGTATTTATGTGGTTGATATATGTCACATCATTTTAAATAACTATACAATACTGTAACAAACCAACATCTTAATTTTTTACATTTATTTTTTTAACTTTATTTAAGTATTCAAAGTTGTATACCTATCTTATATACTTAACTTTCGAATACAAATTCGTTATTTTTTTTTCTTGTTTTATTTCTTGTTTTATCCTTTTTATTCCTTTCGCGTAGCTCATTAGTTAATAATTAATTTTATATATTTTAAATATATACATTTACTTCATAACAGAATACTGTGCAATTTAAATTGACAAATAATTAGTTAATTAAATTGGGTTTTTTTTAGAATTTAGAGAATTTAAGTTAATAAATTCTCTGTATTCCACTTAGAATCTATTAATTTAAATTCTCATTCATGTGTTGCAGATATTATATCAATACCTTTATCCTCTATACATATTTTAAAGGATTTCTTGCGCTCTTCTAAAAAAAATTTTAACTTCATAATGAGAGTTGAATTAAAAGTATAAAATATTTATTTAAGCTTTAAAATGCAAGTTGCTGGAGAATTACAATGTGTTAAATTTATTAAACATTTATATTTAAAAAAAGGACAAAATGTGACTTTTCTTGTAAGTTTATTTCTGTAAACTGTCAAAAAAAAGTTAACATGCATATTACATAATCCTATCACATGAGCAAAACTTTCATGAAAGTAAGACAAACATAAACTCTTAGATATTCTATTTAACGAACTTCAATACAATCAATCTGTACCAAAGTCCGTGAGTACAACTTAAATTTTTTTAATGGACATAGAGTTGAACTTAATTCTGTGATAATATTATTAATGTTTGGTTTTCACTGTTTAGTAATAAATTAGAGTATGGAAAAAAAGTTTTCATAATCAAAATGAAAAAAAAAAATAATAATTGTAGGAATGATAGTACAAACGTTAAAACAATCCTACATTTTTAATCGTAGTGATTCAATTCATTATTGTTGATTCGTTGTTCAAGGTGAAAGGGTATGATTCTGTTTTTAGAAAATTGAAGCATGCCAGCAAAAAAAATGAGCAAAATATTCATTTCTTCAATAATTTAGCCTGATTGATTGATTGTTTATTAAAATCGCACTTAGAAGCAACACGAGGGGTATATAAAAATATTAAAAGTACAGATTCTTTCCTCTTTAATTAGATATTTTTTAAGAAATAGCGTCCACCATTATTTTGTTAAAAAGATGCAGTTTACAATAAATATATATTTCTTAATTATTTTTCTGGTCCTTTTATGAAATTCAATTCACGCTTTATTTTCTTATTCATCGTTGAAATTGTTCTACCTGGTTTTTTTTTAAATTGTGTTTTAATTTTTTTATATGATCTCAGTATGAGACCACTAAATTATATAATTAGAGAAAACACGTGAGAACGTTGAACATGTAAGTCTAGAACCCAAAATTCGACAAATGAAAAAAAATCTCAAAAATTATATATTGGCTGGATTTTCATGTAATTAAAATATGTTCTTAATAGGACAATTTGTTTCATTTTTTTTTCTTATATCACCTTTATATGAATGATTCTTAAGCATTTGTACAAGTACTTCTACTGAGACGTAAATTTTTCCAAAAATTATGCCCGAGAAAAAGAGAAACTGAAAGCTTCAGTATTTGAAGATAAATCCAAAAACATTTTGAAATTTTATGAACTGCTAGAAAAATGGTGAGCCAATATTAAAATTCATATATCTTATATTATCATGTAATTAAGAAACCATCGTAATAAATAAACATTAGAAATAAATATTATTAACTCAATAGAAATGAAATATATGACTTTAAACATGCATTTACATTTCCCACAGGTTTCATTCTATCAAAAAAGAAGGGGGGGGGGGAGAACAATCTTAATAAAAATTCCCTTTTTAAAAATTTATGAATTGCTATCCACACACACATTTGAAGCGAAACAAGAAGTTTAAATGCCTAAACAATAAAAATTTTCTTCATATGGAATAATTTCAAATGTGCATCAAATTGTCTTTCACCTCACAAAATTCACATAAATTTAATTTTCAATCTAATTTTTTTTTATTGTGTTTTAATTTTTTTTAAATTTACTAACAAATTTCCAAAAAATTACCATACTAATGAATTTTATTGTTTCAAAGATTTTCACATTTACTTTGTGAATATGGTAGTCTTGAAATTGAAACAATTGTAATTATAACAACTTACGCTATAACTCGTTTTTATTTTATGATCAAATATTTTTCTAGCATTTTTATTGTAATAAACCTATATGTTTAACTTCAAAAGAAGTAATAAAAAAAGTAATTGAGTACAAAAGTCAAGAAAGTATAAATAATTCTATATTAGCTAATTTTTGTCACATTTATCATCTGTCTACCATTAATTTCAAAGCTGTTTGGGGAGGAAGAAATATATGATGAAACTTTTAAAGGTTCTCGTAAAAATCAGAATTTTTTTCTTTGAAAGTATGGTACTGATATTTTTTTTAAATTTCATCCACAAATATTGGAAAATACAGCAACTAAGCGAAAGGTAGAGAGTGTTAATGTACTTGTGATTGTGGTTGCCATATATTTTTCTGGAAATTTAGGTTAAAATTATGAATACACACATAAGATATATTTTTTGTTATTAAAGATATCTGTTTACTAATATTTTTAAGGGAAAACGGGAAAATAACTTTTAACTGTCCATTGAAATACTCATTAACCATAATTAAAATCCGTAAGAAAACAAATATTTGACTGGTATTTAATTACAAAAGCCGATGAATTATCTTTTCATAGCCCAGATTAATAAATCAGAGAATCTTAGAATTAAATTTCTCCCCTGTTAGATTTGAAACAACTCTAAAATACTATTTCATAATACCGGGTATATAAGAACTTTCCATATTAAATACTGGGGGAGGGGCACTACTTCGCTATTTTATTATATATTCCAGATTTATAAATTTCTGATTAATCCATTTGCTTCGAAAAAAGTCTTAATTTTTTGTTTTCTTATTTCATTTTTACAAGAAATAAAAAAATAATATATCAAATTTTTATTATACACTTCTTAGAATAAATGGATTTTATTTTATTTTTAAAAATATTTCCAAAGGTTATTAATGTATTGTCCTACGAATGAACATTCATTAAAACAAACCGAAACTAGAGAATTATTTATTCCTTCTCAACTTTTCGTTGCAACTTAAAAGCAATTTTACCAAGCGAATGTCATAAAATATCAGCACTGAAAAGAAATGGAGTCACTAGAGTCAACACAATGGTTTTACAAAGAAACGGTTTTCTTGCACAAAAATTCAAATAGTCCGGTTCTATCCTCTTAATAATAAAGTAAATTAAGCTTTTCGTAAAATAGTGCCTAGAATTTAGAATTGTTCAATAGTAATCCTGACCACATTCCAATTTCTTAACACAAAAAATGCACTCAATATGTGAAAAAGAATCCTTCTCGAGTCACTAAAGAACTACAAAATTGCATTGCATATGTAATTTACTATAATCCAGTGAGTTGAGATAACTTTCCTCAATGGTGTACTTTAGATTTTAATAACGAGCCCAAAGGGTACGACGAAAAGAAATAATGGAAACCAAACTAATAACCTCTGAATAACCACGCTATTATTTATTGAAGTGTTTGACACTTAGATTTGCGCGTGTATGAACATTTTTTAACTGACCATCTCAATGGAATTTGACCTTAACTGGTTAACCGAAAGACCAGTTAGTCATATTATGCTGGATACTATGAGCTCCACTACATCAGAAAAAGAACAAACAAACAAAAAAAGAATTGGGAAAAAAAATCAAAAAGAATCACAAAATTAAAATCAACACACGTTGATTTTAATTTTGTATTTTTTAGCTAAGTGATTGCAGACGACATTTTTAATAATGCATATTTAAAGATGGTAACTACTGCATTAAAACAGAAATCAATGGTTTTCTTAAGTTTGCTTTGCAGCCATATATATTTTCAGAAAATAAAATCATGCAATTTTACCATAAACATCACATCAACTCTATTTCATTTACTTTTTCGTTTTCGACTTAGTTTTCCAGAAAGTTTTAATGTTCTTTCCATGGTTACTGTACCACTTTTTTTTTCCTTAACCTGTGCAAGCGAAAATTTCTTTTAGACTTCGAATTACAGCAGTTAAATAGCCGCATAAACTGCTATCATAAAGCAGTGGTTTTATCTATAAGACATTAAGTCCATTGTCCAATGAAATTGTGCAATGTTTTGGAACCTATCCATAATTTCCAAAAAAAAAAAAAAAAAAAAAAAAAAAAAATGGAAATTATATTTAATGAGAAAATGATAAACTCGCTCAGTTAAACAGCCAATTTAGTCAAAAAACGATTGCAGTAAAATATGTTCTTCGATAGTGAATTTGTAACGTCCCTCCATTACTTCCTTCTCTTCCTAATGTTACGGAATTTTAAGGAGTCACTGATCAACGCAGTAACTAATGAATAAAATTGGGCAAAGAAGGAAACAAAATTGCTTTTATTTGGATCTTTATTATCCTAAATCAATCCTTAGGCTACTATGGATAACTCCCTATACGCGTCAGGCTTTAATCTAAAGACTAATATTATAATTTTTGTGTTTAGCTGTAGCAGATCATTCGGGTCCCAATTCTTAAAAATTAGGGTCTGATTAATTGACCCTATGCGGTTTCCATCGAGTCTTGGGTTCCAGCCCTGAGACAACAAAAGATCAGCTGTATAGCGGTGCTTTTGCACCTTAAATCGATAGAGGTCCCTAGTTCTTCCGTAGGCGTGGTGTGAAAGTTTGGAGAGGTTGGTGCCAGCTTATATGTCGTCCTCATCACTTGACCAGGGATCAAAATTACAAGGTTCGTAGCCAATACCTCCGAGTTACTTCTAGAGCGATGCTAACAATCAATCAATCAATTAATCAATCAAGACCCTATGCGGTACCTTCCTATCTGATAACTTCTTACACTGTCAGTGCGGGTAGTGTCTGTTCGCTTACAGCTCCTAATCACTCTATCTTTATTTCTAACTAATCCCAGAATTAAATTTTCCCCTGCTTATAAATACAATCCTTCCAACCATATTCAATATACTTTAATAATTTTAATGCAATATACACAAGTAATGTTTCATCCCCTGGGAGAGAATTTCAATTCAAACAATACCGTATTAAAATTCCAAACTATTAATTGAATACAGAGCCTTCATTATGAATTTATTGCTTGTATCGAAGAATTTTTTTTACTAAAATCTCGTTCATTACATTTAAGACTTACATGTTCATGAACGTACTAATAATACCGAATTATCTATCAAATATTTATGTCTCATAAAATATGTCTAAATAAGGTTCGAAAAAAAAAATCTTTTGGGGTCATTCGAGTAAAATATAAGCTTTAGCACATTAGAATTTGTTGTGTTGATCAAAAAGTACAAATTCATGTATTTTTTGTATATTCGTATTTATTTTATCATAAAACTTGTATTTATGAGAAACAAATATTTAAAAAAAAAGATAATCACGCACAAGAGATTATCTTTACTTAATTCTGTAATCTAAAATCTATGAACGAAGTAAATTTTAAAAGTGGTTTAAAAATTTGTCGGCGACTTAATACTCGTAATTTAACTTTTTAAAAATAGTTTTATTCCTTCCACTCTACTAAACGCCTCACGAATATCAAATGTACCGAGAATTTCAAGAACCGGAAACCTTATTTTTTATTCTAATTTCACTTGGAATTTATTGCATTCTGTACTCCATATGAATTTGAAAATACATTTTCTCCCTTAGCACTTCCATATTTCTTTTCTGGTTTCTTCTTCTTCTTCCACCCTTTTTTTCCCCAAAGTTTATGGTATGGTAAAAATGCCAAGTTCTTTTTTTCTTTCCTTTCTTTGATGTGCTATGCGAAGTATGAAGGGGAAGGACTCCCCACATGGAGCAAATGAGGTTGGAAGGATGGATTCTTCCGATTCCTACAGCTGAACGCCTTCACGTAAATGAAGCTCCAGGTATTCAGCATCTTAAATTTTTTTCCTCTTGGCGTGGAAACCGAAATAATGTATTGAAGACAAGCATACAAAATCCAAACAAAACTCGGTTATTTTTGACTTTATCTTGACGTTGCTTTTTCTTCGAAATATTTATGGCGCTCATCTTTAATTATGAAAAAAAAAATTCACTTAGCAAAAAGAATACGAATTATTTTTTGACGTTTGGTGATTCGTAACTTTCTCTTCACTAACCTCGGGGACTATTTGGTAATTTGAATTGCATACAATTACAGCTTTTTGCCAACCAAATGAAACACGATCAGGTGAATTAGATGAAGAGGAGAAGTGTGGTGAATTGAGTAAAGGATAGGGATGTATAAGTGAAACAGAATTGAATGGGAAGGGAAGCGAGATTTAGGATAAAGACAAGCTGATAGATGTTGTTGATTGGAGTGTATCATCGAAATTAATCATTTATATTAAAAGTAGTTAGAAGTGTTTCCTGATCAGAGTTATAGAGTCGAATCTGCTACAATAGAGAAAGGATTAAATTGAAATTAGTGATGTGGTAAGCTAAGACTTTATTATTTGAATGTAATCCAGGATTAACTGAGTTCAGAGAGATTCGTGAGAAAGTGATGTTGCATAATCTTTGATAGGAAATATAGTCTGGTGTCCTTCTCTTACGCATCTTTAACTGGAATTTTAGAAATATTGATCATTTAATTAGTTTTTAAGATGGCTGTAGAATTAATTAATGAAGGAAAGCCGTTACAATTCTAAAAAAGTAAATATCCTTTATAATCGAACACTGTCAACAAAAATTTCTATCTGTCTATCATTAAAAAGTTTGCATTATTATCGGTCAAGAAAAAAATATTCGAAAACGTGTCTAGTTGTCTACGCTTGCTGATAAATATTTTGATGATACTAAATCATCTGAAACTTTTATTTGGTCGTACCAAATCGTTTCTTCCATTTACATAATCTTCTGGATTGTTTGTGGGGTATCTATTATGTAACATATTGTTTGTTCGGAAATTCCGATCTTTCCCGGGAGTCAACGAAGCATGTCAGATTACTTTCTAATGGGCACTGAAAACTGTTATTTTTTAGTGGAACTCAGCATAAATTTCTTTGATACAGCTATCTTTTTTGACGTTCGGTGCACTGAGGCGCAATTTTGAAGGTGAATAGATTTTTGTTCATATAAACAAATTTAAAAAAATTTATTTAAAGTAAGAATTCAAGAAATTTTGAAAAAAATCGTATGAAGAATTTTCTTTAAAAGAAACTGAAGTAGTTATGTATATTTCAGCAAATTAATCCAATCAAAGTATGTAGAATTTTATATTGTAACTATATCAATAAAATACTCAAAAATGATTAAAACATAAAGATTATTAATATTACAAAAAGGAACCATCTTTAAACTGGAAGAGTTTATACATACATGATCTATAAACAAAATGTGATGAAGAGCGGGTTTTTTCCTCCTCAGTTTTATTACAATTGAATTGTAAAGCGAAGTGAATTGAATTATATATATATATATATAGTTACAAAAATTCTGGGTGTGTGAGAGTGGAAATCAGTCCAACACTGAGCCTAACTGCTGCAAATGACGTTTTATTCATAACTTTTCAGGATGACTTACAAGTAACATAGTTTAGACAGCAACAGCACGAATAGGAACACAGCACTTGTACTGATTAAGGACACAGATGCAGAAACAGATTGAGTGCTTGTAATGACTGTCATACACAATTGATTAAGCATCTTTCAGCTTACTAACATAGTTCACACTACGGACAAACGTCCATCGTAATACTGTGCACTATCAAGGCAGATCCTACAGTTTCTGACAGACTCAGGACGCTTCCACAAACTCACTCTAAAGATTCACTTCTAAATGCTAACAGCTCCCAGTCGATTTCCCGATCGATCTCCAAAAGCAGACCATCTAAAGACAGACTTCATCTCAGGCTCTTGGCATATTCATAGATGTTCCGGCTAGATGTAACGTCACATGGAAAATTCAAGAAAAGTCCATAGCTTTTTTTCCAGTAGAAATATCGACCCAATTTCAGCACTTTCTAGAAATACCTTTTGGTCGCCAAAGTCGCCAAGGGGGTCATTGCAAAAACTTTCCTCGGCTCTCAGATGAAATCTCTGTAAATGTCTCTGTTCCTTCATGAGAAAAATGTTACAGGGAAGTATCATCTCAGGAAACGTTACAGGGAAGCGTGTATATATATATATATATATATATATATATATATATATATATATATAT
>BMAW01016125.1:275370-299179 GCA_019974015.1 Nephila pilipes
TTTTTTTTTTTTTTTTTTTTTTTTTTTTTTTTTTTTTTTTTTTTTGGCATTGATGTACTGTTCAATATGTTTTTATTACAAAATATTTCACAAATCGAATGGCTCAGGGTTGTATAATTATTGTCTATTAGCTAACACTGTTAGATTTTTTCAGTTCGAATTTCCGCTATTAAAAATGTGATATATATATATAGTGAGAATTTATAAAAAAAAAATTAAAAATATTTTAAAAGCCAAAAAAGAAAAACGTGGAAATAAATTAAAAAATATATGAAAAAATGGGACCTAACAAGTCAAAAAGCAATTTCGGGATGAGGACCGAATAAGGGGAGTTAAACTAGTTTCATGGTACCAACCTTCCCCTTTTGCAACTTGGTAGGCTGAATCGGAAAATCCAAAGTACAAAAGAGTTTAGTGATACAAATGCAACAATAAAATTTATCATTCTAAAAACTAGCAAGGAATCTAAATAAAAAAATTACTTACAAAATTACAAAGAAATGAAGACCCATATAGATAGAATCTGATATGATAGAAATGCAATCAAGTTTCTTTTGATATTTAATTTAAGTTCTAATTTTATTTCTTTTAATCTTTGTTTAAAAAGTTTTCTAATTTCTTTTAGATATTTTTTTCTTAATTCTAATTATAAATCTGTTTTATAGAGAATGAAACTATTGTTATGTTTAATTATTACTTAACTTTAATGTGTGTATGAGAGAGAGAAAGCTATTTTTTCTGTTGAAATTTTCATTGAATTTAGATGTAAATTAGATCTTTTCCAATATTTTTTATTTTCTTTCCTCATTTTTGAACAAATCTAACTTCGTTTCCTCATTTTGCTCTTTTAAGGGGTGCCTTTTATTTTATAGGGTTCGATCTCGAAGATATGATCATCAAAACATGTTTAAGCTGAGTATCTCTATCCTTATCTAGAGGCAGTATTATATAACTTTATTACCATTTTGTTCATTTTTGTCAGATTTTCATTTTTCAATTTCTCTTGCTTTTTTTTTACTGAAACGGCACTCTCGTCTCTAAAACTATGAGATTAGATTTTAGCGCATGTATAATTAATAAATAAAGCCAAATCATCTGATCGTTTAGTGGAGAGAAGAGGCTCTAATCATAGATGAAATAGAGGATAAAGAATCAGAACAATGTATCAAATGAAAAGACTATCATTTGGCTCATTCATTTAGTTTTAAATAAACAGAATTAAAGCTAACAAGTATTTACCTGGAGGAAGATAACAATGATTCCCTAAACTTAGATGTTTGATGAGTATCTAAGTCTGGGGAATAACTCTAACTACATTTCTTATGTGCGTTATGTGTGTCTCGTGAGCGTGTGGTTGTGTGAATGTATGTTCATTTTTTTCTTCTGAGCTCTTTATTTAAGTATGATGTCAGGAGGGATTCAGAGTATCCACAAAGAGAGAGAAAATGCTCTTCCTTCCCGAAAATGTGATTCGCTCTTTTGAACATTAAACATGCAATGTCCTTCTACGGTCCTTCATGTGTCAATTCAAAGAGTCTAAGATGAACCAAGCCGAATTAAAACTATTTCATGATCGTGGAGAGCTATGTATCAATACTACATATATTTTTTTGTTATTAACCTTTTGTTCACTTTTCTATAATTTTTAATTAAGTATAATTCCTAAGTTTTAATAATTGATAATTTTTACGATTTTTTTTTTCTGTATGTGGTAAAATATTTTTGTTAACAAGTAATTTTAAATTTAATTTGAATCGCTATATCTGTGTGTGTGTGTGTGTGTAAAACAGGCGATTATATTTTCAAGAAATTTTGGAAGCATAGATCCTGAGAAATCAGTTCCTAGAATAATCACTCCTAGCAGCAATAACAGCTCTTATATGCATGGGTATTGAATCAAACAGAGACTGGATGGCATGCACAAGGTACAGCTGCCCATGCAGCTTCGATACGATGACACAGTTCATCGACTGTAGTGATTGGGGTATGGTGACGAGCCAGTCGCGCGACAGCCACTGACCAGACATTTTAAATTTGCGAGAGATTTGGAGAACGCGCCGTCCAGGGCAGCAGCCAAACATTTTCTGCGTCAAGGAAGGTCAATTTAATACCAGCAAAATAGGGTAGTGCATTATCCTGCTGAAACGTAGTGTTTTGCAGGGTTCAAGAAAGTGTAGAGTCAAGGGCTCTAAAAGATTGATAATGAAGGATTCGATGTTGGTTGGATCTGGTTCACAGAGGAAGTGCATTTCCATTTGAATGGACTCGTGAATAAACAATTCAGGAGATTTTGGAGTTCCGAAAATCCCCATTTGGGTGAAGAAAAACCACTGTATTCTTCCAAAGTTACTGTTTGGGCTGCGGTATGCAGTAGAGGCATTATCTGACTTTTTTCATGCGAGAAAAGATGACTAGTGAACATTATGTTCCAATTTTGGAACAATTTGTTGCCACACAGATGACGTTGGAGGATCAATCCGGTATCGAGTAGTTCATGCAAGATTGGGCTCATCCACGTCGAACTGAAAAGGTTTTTCGCTTTCTTCATAGATATTTTGAAAATAGAATCATTTCACTGGATTATCTCAAATTTACTGGCACAGGAGTTAATTGGCTTCCATATTCGCCAGATCTGACTCTTTGTGACTACTTTCTATGGGGTATATTGAAAGACACGTCCACTGGAACAATCCCACCACAGTAAACGAGCTTGAATCGTCGATTTGAGTGGTATGTGCTTCCATTTCCGTTCAAATACTACAGCCTGTGATAACAAATTTCATTATTTGCTTAAGGCACCTCAGTATTACAAACGTTGGACATTTTGAAAAAAATGTGTTGTGATTGCTGGGAATGCTTACGAATTTAATTACACACGATAATAGTTGAAGTTTTAAGGCGTTCAGCGTCATCTGTTTGCAACTTTGGTAACAAATATTTTCAACTTCTGTATAAAATTCTTACAGCTCACGTAATAAACAAACCGTTTGCTGCATTATTCTATTGATCTCAGTTTTTCAGATTTTTAATTTTGAAATCAGGGTCTTATTCACTGAACACTCTGCCTTTTCAGTTGTTGGTGGAGGAAATAATGCGTCTCTCTCATTCTCTCGATCCTACATTCATTCGCAAAAGTTGTGATTCATTATCATTAATTATACGTGATTAGAACTAGTAAATATATTTAAGGTACGATATTTTTAGTAAAATTTTCTATGTATGCTTTTATATTGGCTTTGATACAAAGAAATTCGTTGTTAGTCGCGAGTTTGACATGCTTACTCTGAAGCTATGTAAATAAAAGGACATCCATCACCATTTGTCGAGAGTAAAGGGCCTTCTCTGCTGGATATTAGTATATAGTTGGCCTGTAAATTCTTATTCCAGACACAATAATAAGACTCTAAGAGAGTTTTCTGCTTGTCATTTGTACATACCACCCTGCATTTATTGACGGATAAAAATTCTGTATAGATGTCATGGTTCTTGAAACATCTAAAAAGAGCCTTCTTGTGATAGCACTCATCGTTGGTGAAGAACCCATAGTTTGTATACAATTTTTGGTACAATTTGTAATCATTAAGCAACGACTTCTGGAGATTAGCCAGATTCTAGCCTTGGTATGGAGATCATTCCTTCAGATGACTCTCTGGAATGGTTTAACCGCTTCTGAGAACATATCTCTATTGTTCTCAGTCAGACAGTCAAGCGATTTTTCTTGCATGAATTACTATTCAGCTGGTAAAAATCGCAGATGTTAAAATGTTTACGTTCTGTTAGTAAACTTTACCAATATTCCTTTTAATTAGAAGAAATGGTTAATTTTATATTCCCAATTTTTGCAATTATAAAAATAATAAGCTTTGTATCATTATATTAACGATAACTATTCCGAGTTACTTTAAAATGTATTGAATTACGTGTATTTGATATTCAAAATTTTCTATATTAAGACGGGATATCTCAAATTATCTTAACAAATTTGTAACAATTAATGACTTCAACTCTTTTTCAAAACTGTCTCTTTTTCTGAAGTGAATGAAAATTTTTGATTGTGAATGAACTATCTTAGTCATCAAAAATTAGCTAGAATGTTGTTCTCATATGTATTGGAATCTGGATAGATTACTGTAAAATGTTTTTGCGCTGATTGTGTACGGCTTAGAAACTGAAGAAACCTTATTTGATAATTTTACTAGCCCCTATTATGCGAAAAATATTATAAATTATACATACACACACACACACACACACACACATATATATATATATATATATATATATATATATATATATATATATAGTTGGGCGAAAAATATAATAGCATCTTATATATTTCTAATAATAGCACAATCTGTAAGCAACTTTGGTAATTAATATTTTCAACTTCTGTATAAAATTCTTACAGCTCACGTAATAAACATACCGTTTGCTGCATTATTAGAAATCTTAGTTTTTGAGATTCTTAATTAACACCCTGCATTTTCAGCTGTATTTACCCTGTATTTGTTGCTGGAGGAAATAATGCGTCTATCTCATAGTGACTCTCATTAACGATTACTTCAACAAATTATTATTTCCTGCCTTGGACAGTAGTTTTTTTTTATTATTATTATTTCCAATGCCAAGGCAAATGTAAACATAAAAACTAGAATAGACTAAAGAAGTGATCGAAATCATTGCCTCAAAAGTTCTCTAGCACGCTAGAAAAACGCCATTTCTAAGTCGCCGTGAAACGATGCACATCGAAGCAGGTGGTCTCCATTCATTGGATCTACCTAATCATTAACAGGCGCAACCAGAGTTCGTAAAAATTCTAATGCAATGGAGATGCATACCAGGCCTTTATGACCAGTCATCCTTTTTGGTTGTGACTAATCACCAGCGTTGCATTGCAGAACACTAAGGCCATCCTCCGAAACTTGGCGACAATAGTGGCGGAAAGAAGAAACGAAAACACTGCCGATAACTGTAGACCACTTTGTCGTAACAAGAACGTTGCCCAGGGTGCACCAGTGAGGAGGTAGATCTACGTTGCACCTCAGTAATAACAGTTTATTTTTAAATAGTATTACGATTTATATGAAGCAATTTCATCAGTAAAATAATTAAACTCGAAGCCTTATGGTGATTTTGTGAAAGGGGAAAAAGAACAATTGCTCCTTTTATCATTACAATTTCAGTATCTCTTTCCTAATCAAAATACTTAAGAAATCATTCACAGCTATATTATATAAACTATACTACAGGCTTGAAATAAAATTAGAATATCATTCACTGCATCAATATCACGTGGATATTAAGTGACCGGGACATTGCGCAACTGTTTTTTAGTTTTATGTCCTATTATAATGCTAAATGTGGCCTTCAACAAAGCAAGCCAAGAATGCTTTCGGTCAACAGAACATGAATAGAGGATATGTGATTGTAAGATCGAATGCAACACTTCAAGCCATCAAGTGTGGTATTTTGAATTTATTCAAGTTTTTCTAATAAAATACTTCCATTTATACCAATGTTTGCCTTCAAAATAACGTCTCTTATTGTAAGCTACAGTTAAATCTTCAGGAAGCCATAATTATATATTTATACTACATGTAAAGGTTTGTGTGCAAGTATAATTACTCAAATCCAATTGAAGTTTGTGTTAACTTCACTTTTTGAAGGGCACTTCAAAAAGACTTACTTGAATCAAATTACGATTAACACATCGAATTAAGCATGCAAAAAAGTAAGAATTTTTTTGAAAAAGTAATTGTGTAACTTAACCGAAGCAATTAGAGTGCGATGCTATCCGAATAACCAAATTGAAAAGATTTTTCTATTCTGTACCAGAAGTATTCTCTAGATTCTTTATTTCATAATTTCAATAATTATTCATTTTTGACCCCCGATATTAAAAATGAAGTTTTCCCTCGACACGTAATGTTCGTGAATATAATTAAATTTGTATAAATATTATTTTTACTAGGATAAGGTGAATGATATTTGAATAATGTTACTCAAATGAATAAAAAAACACCTTAAAGTTTGGCGCTTTGCTCTCGGTGATAACAAGACTTGGCGCTCTGCTGAATGATTTTGGCTTGTCGCCAACATGGTCTCTGGCAGCTCTTTTGGCGCCGTTTTCGATTGATGAATATGAAGTCGTCTGTTTTGTCTACAAGACTTTCTGGAACAAATATTTGGGTCAATACGATCTTATAATGCTTGATGGGTGACGTCAAACAAGTAAAAAAACCTTTCAAAGAATTTTTTTCTTTTGGCGACATCTCCTTTTTTTTTACTTTCCGATTTTTCATAGGAAACAGGAACAAAACGAAGTGTACGAAGGGCACCAAATTCCCCACAAAAATAATCGCAACACCTGTTTCGCATTTTAAGACCGAAACAGCTAGCAAATGCTGAGACAACAGCTACGAGAATAACAGTTAAAATAGAACTTAACACCTATGAAGAGCAACTTTCTACCTCACAGCACGACAAAATGTTGTCGTTGGGCACGTGGAACGTTTTCTTAGGGCTGTTGCAGAAACAATACATTTATCGTACATCTATTGAAAGGTAACATAAATCTAACTTTTACTTAAAATTACTAACCTAAAAACTGCCTGATTCAGAGCCTTATTTTACAAATAGCGTGAATTTTATTTTTAGGCAAATGCAAATTTGCTTTATGAAAAATAATTGCTGAGCCATTGATTAACATTCAAATAATGTGTAAAAAGTAAAGTTTTCCCTGGCTTTCAGTTTGTCAATTAAATCCGTAAAAGAAGTTGCAATTTTTTTGGTGTTATTAAAGCCGTTTAAAGAAGTCCTGAAAAAGATGTACAGTTAACGAGATCTTAACTATATTTTCCGCAATTAACAACTTTAAAGTTTCTCTCGATGCATCTAGTACTTGTTAGATAAACTGAATTGTTATTAGAAGGTATATCCATAAATTTATATCCAGGAATTCAAATGCCGGACAATTTGTACAAATAAAAATGCCGCCCGAAATCAATAAAGCAAAAAGAGCGTAGAGACCTTGACACGATTGGTAATCTTACTGGACTGACTCAAAGGCAATTGGGCTCTCCAACTAAAGGCTTAGAGTAGTCGGTACCGCCCACTTATGGGCGTTGAAGAGATCTAAGGGAATGATTTTCGGTCCATGAAAATTTAGGGGGAGTTAAGGATCCACTTCCTCTCTCTTCAGTAGTTTTAGTAAGAACTCAGTCAAAAGCTTAATTAATACTAAAAATAATCAATATGATCTTCAAAAAATTAGCTCAAAATATTTTTAAGCTAGAGCAGTCTATTAAAAGTAAGTATTGATTCATTATATCATTGTTCCTAATATCTTTTTGACTAGAACATGAAATGCCTACACGAAGCAGTAGCGTATCCGGGATGGTGATGCAAAAAGAACATATACATCTCCCAGGAATTTTTATGGAAATTGAAATATTTCAGAATAGTTCTGTTATATTATTATAGATGGTCTAAGCTTTCAAAAAATGAATTTTTTCTTCTTCTCGTGATTATATTTTTTCATCAATAAGAGAAAAAGGATTCAGTTTAAATCAATTCTTGAGAAATGATTTTACTGTCTCCGAAACATTCTTCTGGGTCAGTGCTTAAAAACGAAGATAGAAGGGTGCATCCTTATTGAGGATGCCCCCTTCCCAACAGTTTCTTAGGAAGAAATTACCGGAGGCGTTCTTTTTTTTCCCAGACAGTGATCAACAAACACCTAAAACAGGTCTGCGGAAATGCACATCTCAGCGTATAAACTGTTTGAGGAGTTGAATTGCCCACGAGTGGTAGTCTCGGCTTACGTAAACGAACAGTAGTCCAGAAATCTTGGTAAATCAATTTACTTTTGCACAAATTGTTAAATTTATAATTTTAATACTTTAAATTTCCATGGATCTTTTTTTTTTTTTTAATTTTTTTCAACTATAAATAAGAGGAAATAGCAGTCACTTTTAAATTATTTTAACTCAGGAGGGAGAAAAAAAATCACAACGTTAATTTGAAGCAGAAAAGGGCACATTAAATAAGACAGAACAAGTAGAAAATCAACTATCTGAAACGGAAATACGAGTACAGAGCTGAAAAATTCAAAAATTTCCCGAACGAATTTCCTTTAGAAACTTTTCAAATTGATATAAAAATGGCGCCGCAATATGAAAAATATGACATATCAAATTACGTCGATCGTAAGCTACCAGACGTAAAAAATTTGATATTCTTGAAAAATTTTGGATTCCAACACCCACGTACATATTTTCAAACTCTTCGTTTAATAAGGAAAATATGAAGAGGAAATTTCGATTTATCCATGGTTCAGTCTAAATATTTCTCTTTCAAAAGTCTTCAATAATTTGCAGAAACAAAAATGGAGACTAAATATAACTTTGTAAAAACTAATATTTATGGAATTTTTCATCTTATTTATGCTCTCACCTTTTAAACCATTTTTAAAATTGTGGTCATTTTCTCAACCAATAAATACTTTTTATCAGATTTTCAATCTTGTTGGATTCTACCGATTCTAATTAATAGGAATGTTTATTCTTATGGTATATTTATTATTTTTCTTAAATAATCTATATTTTTAACTTGATAAAAAGTACATCAATCCTTGAACAGTTTTAAATATGTTGTATAAGGTTGATAAAGCGTATTTTTTAGTTTTTAGTAAGCGATCATCCTAAACAAAAGGAATTGCTTCTTTCATGGTGATGACGATCTGCACACCCCAAAATAAATTTCTGGGTACGACACTGACACGGAGAGCAGCAGTGTGGGAGCGTATATTCCTGCTCGATCAACAAAACTTATACTTAAATGTTTGGACAATATTAAGGCTCCAGTCGACACGCCACCACGAATATTCGAATGTTATGTTAATTCTATGGAATATCCTACTTTTCTTAACAAGGCTAATTCATTGCTTTTAATTACATCGAATAAAATGAATTTATTTTCCTGACTTTCGGAAGAATTCTTAAATACTTATCAACGATCTAAAAACTTATAAATACATTATTGAGAACGGTAGTTAATTTTTTCCCTGTAAAGAAAGTAGCGAATGATTTTTCCCTTCAAGATAGCCAAAAAAAAAAAAAAAACTGGATACCTATAGTTTAGAGCTATTAAATAGGTACTTCGGAGAAAACATTGCATTTAATCATACAAACATGCAAATACATAATTAACATATTTCCACAAGTTAAGAAAACAAATTTTATAAAAAGCTTTCTCTGCAGGAGAGACAAGATACAAGGAAATCTTACTTGTACCCCTGAATGAACTGCACCAGGAGATACATTTTATCATTTCAAAGGAATTCCACAAGCTCCCTTCTAATCGGACTCGATTCAATCGTCTTTCGGCTTAAGCTGCCATTCAATTGATAAATTGATTTTTAAGTACCAGTCGCGACATCTTAAATGGCCCTAACCTTATATGTGTTCATTTTGTATACCGGTTCCGGTCTCTTTGCTGCCGATAAAGAAAGCATCCTTTGTATTGAAATTTAATAGAAAATATCACGAATATTATCACTCTAATAAAAAGAATAATATATAAGATATTATTTGCTCAAGAATACTAAAATGATTCGAATTGCATAAATTTTAACCTTTAGATTGTTTTCCATAAGAATAACTCTCTAATTATATTAGTAACTTGAAATGTAAAAGGTTGGTATGTGTAAAATATGTTAACCATTGAATCAAGCTCTAAACTAAATTTCAGTCGCACAATCATATCAGTCATTTAAAGACCTTTTAAAAGCAAAATATGGGAAATAATGTTGTACCATCTAAGAGTCTAGGGACTTTTTACAATTGTTCAAAGCATATACAATAAAAAAATTGGTTATGAAATGGCTAGAAAGACTAAAAAGGAGATTCAATTATATGTATTGTTATGATCCTGTTTGGGAAATAAATTATATTTGCAAATGATTATGAACTCATTAAAATACTTCGATCTTTATTAAAATCTCAATCAAAATTTGCATTTATGTGTATTCCTGAATGTCTCCACTTCATGTTCTTTCATTTTAAGAAAATTATTTGATTACGGTTGAGAATTTTGAACTTTTTTCAAATTCCCAACCCAAAATCCCACAGAAAAACTGAATTATGAAACTTATTTCCTTAAAAAATGTACATATTTTATGCACCAATGTATTACGTACTCCTGGAAATTTTTAGGTAGTAACTTTACACTAAGCCTGCCCAATAGGCAACTGGCGGGGCTCCAGGATGATGCATTTTTAAGGGAAAATCCTAGGTTGTCACCTGCCTTAGGACAAGAACACGTGGTGAACTGCCAACCGGGCGGTATCTTTGAGTTCATCGATAACTAGCGGCTTCTTTTTGAACAGGTCAGGAATCGGAAAAAGTTCAGTGACACAGAGTTTTTCTATCCATGCCGCGACTGAAATAGTGTGTTCTCATCTACTGCTTGTGCCTCTGTCAGCAGAGAAATAAAACAATGCCTTGCAAACGAAGGTGAACGTAAACAATGTTTTTCTCCGTCGGTACTCGAGACGGGATAGGAAGTACTGTTTTTAGCGAACAGTTCTTTTTCTATTCCTTTATATTTTCAGGGAATAGTTCTTTTCTACTGTTATTTTTTTTTATACCCTGTGTATATAACTCTTCTTTATATGTTAAAAAAAGGCTTTGTTTTCAGTATTTTCTTAACTTTTCTATCTAAATGAAAATCGGGCTTCTCCGGGAATATGAAGCTTTTAAATTTTTGTATGAAGTTATGAACAATCTTATATAACATCACTATAATTCATTAATTAATTAATAGTAATATTATCTAATATAACCCTTTGATTATCTGATAAAAATACTATTATCTATAATAACACTTTTCATCTTCTAATGAAAAGCATATATTATTTAATAATAATGCGCTTATTCATTTTTGTTATCTAATAATACCTCTGTAATTCATTCATTATCTAATAATATCAATTTAATTTTATTTATTATCTAATTACATAACATCAATATATTTGTTATTTAATAATGCCACCTTAATTCAATTATATATGTATATTGTGTGTGAATGTGTGTGTGTGTGTAATATAATTATCTTCCTCTCTCTTACCATAATTCGTTTATTATACAATAATATGTTACTAATTATTTTGTTATCAAATAATGTTTATAAAAATATTAATTCGTTTACTTTCCAATTAAACTCCATAAAATATTTTTAGCTTTACACAAAAGTGAAATTTTTTATCTTTACACAAAAGAGAAATTTTTTATCTTTACACAAAAGTGACTCAATACACACGAAAGGAATGCTCAAAAATTTGTATAGAAAGTTTTGCAAAACCATTTCCAAAATTGAAATTTGATAATTGTAATTGCTCATAACTGTAATTTGTGTGCATTACCTTTTCCTCATAATAAGTTTAAAATAGTTTTGATTAATAGATCATACTTATGTAGAAAGAGTGAAAAAGTACACTTTTGCTCTTTCGAATGTGGTGAAGAACAGTGAAATTCAGCAACAATAAACTTGTATTTTTGCGTTAAATTTGGCAAAACAGCAGAGGAAATTTTAAAATACCTCATAACGCATACTGTGAATCTGCAGTTAGTTTAAAAGACAATTTATGTTTTATTTAGTAAATTCCATGTTGTTTTCGAGTGTATTAAAAACTAAAAAAAGCCCCATGGAATCTTTAGGCAGTAAGGTAACTGAGACGTCTTCAACAAGAAAAATATTAACTTAATTTATGCCAAGCTTAAATAATCCACCCTTTTTAAAATTAGCAGAGAAAAAAATCGTATTTCAGCACTGAGATATCTGTACACTTAACACATCGGCTGATCAGTTCCCAGTCTAATGAAGAAAACACAACTTTTTCAGTCAAATTCAATTTTATTCATCAACAGTCTCCCTCAAAAGTGATACAATTATTCCAGCACTTCCCTAACATTTCGATACCTTTCTTGAAGAAAAATTTATCTTTGGCCTCCAAATAGGCGTTTGTTTCGGCGATCAACTCCTTATTCAAGCCAAATATTTTCCGGTGAGCATTTTCTTAGGTTTGCGAACAGGTAATAGTCGCTGGGGGCCAAATCTGGAGAAAAGGGTGGGTACAAAAGCAATTCGAAGTGTGATTCGTGCAATTTTGCCATCGTAGCTAAAGACTTGTGACACGGTGTTATTATCTTGGTGAAAGAGCACTTTCTTTCTTAGCATATGAGGCAGTTTTTTCGAAATTTCCTCTTTAAAACGATCCAGTTGGGTCATGTAGCGGTCGCTATTGATTGTCTTGTCTATTTCAAGGTAATCGATAAACAAAATACCGTGCTTATCCCAAAACACGGACGTTATAACTTTACCAACACTCTGTTTCGCTTTGGGCGAGTTTTACCGGCTTCTGTCCACTCAGCTGAGTGTTGATTTGACTCTGGCGTATAATAGTGTACCCAAGTTTCGTCCATCGTTACGTATCGACGCAAAAAGTCTTTTTTATTTCGCCGAAACATCTTCAAATAGCGTTCGGAATCATCGACTCGTTGTTGTTTTTGGTCTATTGCTAGCACACGCGTCGCGCACTTCGAAAACAGCTTTCTCATAGACAAATGATCATGCAAAATAAAGCCTACATGTTCCTCTGATATATTTAAAGTATCAGCTATCTTCTGCAACTTCTCTTTATGGTTTGTCAAAACGAGTTTGTGAACTTTTTTGATGTTTTCCAATATAACCACCTCTTTTGGGGACCAGAGCGCGGCGCATCATCGGTGTTCGTACTACCACGTTTAAATTCAGCAAACCAGTCAATAATGGTCGATTTTCCTTTATCAAGAAATGCTTTCGTTTTAACGGTGTTTTTTTTCCCATAAAAAAGCAACTTTTTATCAAAACCCGAAACTCTTTTTTTTTTCTTCCATTCTTTGGGAGAAAAAAAAAAAAAGTTGTTTCACTAAAACCACTGTAACTTTTGAAACAAACGTTAGATCGCCATAAAATTTTTACAGCTACCTTTTTAAATTAATACTTATTAAAAAAAAATATTAATTCTGTATTTGGAGCGCCATCTGTGAGTCAGACCGGGAACTTATCAGCCGATGTGTTACGTGTTTGTATGTATATGCAGAGAAAATCACATTTATGTACATACATAATATTGTCAGAGAAATTAATAATCAATAATTGTATTTACATTTGTATGAGAATTTTCTTACCTTTAATATATCTTGTATAGATTCCATTATATTTATAACTTTGAAAACTTTCATAACACTTATAAGCATGACATTCTATATATTGAAAATAATTGTTAGCTTAAAATTTGAGTTTAATAAAAATTTTAATTTTATTCGAATTTCTCTAAATGTTTATGCAAATATTTCACAATATTAAAATTTTTCAGTGTTTATTTAAATAACATTATATTCACTGTGTATGGGGAATAATCCCGTTTTATAATGGGGAAAATGGAGGCTCTCTGGATAAAGCAGATTTTGCGAAAATGTACCAGAATCCTTTTACAGAATTCACCAGAATACAGATATATTTCTCTATAACGTGATAGATTTGCTGACAATTTTAAATTCAATTTTCCAGCACTCTATTTATTGAATTTTCATAAGTAATATATAATGTGGAAAATCAGAGAAGTGTCTTCGAATTTTTAAAAGCAAAAAAAAAAAAAAAGATGCCTGTGGTATAACAAGTCTCAGTTACCTTAATAATGGATGAAGACATCTTTAATATTCGTAAAATTATTTATGCAGATAAGAGATTAATCACTCGAAAAGTTAATGAAAAATTAAACATTCTATTTAGAGCAGCTTAATCGCCAAAATGTGCCCGAGAGAGTGAACAAAAAGATTTTTGTTCCATTGTGACAATACGAATTGCTACACATCATTTGACACGTTTTAGGACTGATAATACACTACAGAACCATATCCTTATTTGTCTTCCACGTGACTTCTAATTGCTCTCAATTTGATTTACTGATTGAATTATGAGGGATATGGAGCAACAAAAGCCGTAACCCTTTTTTAAACCATGCCTTTCCAGATAAATAAATATCAAAGTATTTCATCCTCTGCACAAAATATTTGTTAATTAAATATTTATTAGCACAAATATTTAATTAATGCTCTAAGACACATTTGTTTCGATATAAATTTAATTATCATGATAAGTGATCTAAACATTAATAAAAAAAAGGACCTCCAGAGATGTTCCCAGAAGAGTTCAAACCAATTAAATAGGTTCACATAAATGCAACGATAATACTTAGGAGGATATTAGTTCAATTTTTGTTATTTTACAAAAAATATGGCTTTTAAACTTTCGCTCACCTTACTTTTTATGTAGACACACATCTTATACTTATGGACATTACGGATTATTTTCTAAGACACTTTATAATATGTTATTACATGATATAAATGTTATTAAATGCATTTTGAATCTATCTTCCCTCGTACCATACGTGAAAGATGATGTCATATTAATAGGCGAGTACCATTTTTTTTTCAGATTGGTTCATTCACTGTAACTGTGAACAGACCTGAGGAAAACAACAAAAGACTAAATGCATTTTATGACTCTGGCCTCCGTTGTTTATAGAGTCGCTGTTTTTTTAAGCATATTAAAATGCTAAGATTTTAAATTTATTTTCAGAACATCAAAATGATGATTAAAACTTAATTATTTTTTCAGAAAGTAGTATAAAAGCCTGCATTTTTTATTCGATTTAACTGATATTAGGACTGTTATCATTTGTCAAATTCCAGAAATATGATTACTGATTTCAAATCTTTAGGGGATAATAGCCTTTATTGCTCTATGTTAAAAAAAACAATCAATAAATCACTTAAAAGTTTTTTAGCAACATCAAATGGTAAAAAGGAAAACTTAGTGAATGCTCAAAACAACCGCATTAGTAAGATCGGAATGTGTCTACAGGAGGAGAAAAATAGATTCTCGTGATTTACTGAAATTTTATTTGAAGCCGCCAATCAGGTAACTTTTATTATAAATGAGTAAAAAATGAGCAGAAATTTATTCAAAAAGCTCACTCGAAGAAGTGGTCGCAGTAGATTTGTGGTCATGGTCGCGACTCGCGGGCGGCGGTTTTCGTCGTGTCTTGGGTTCGAGCCTTGTTGTGCCAATAAATACCCGATGTGTAGCCGAGGCTGATGCATACTAAGTCTGGCGAGGCTCCAAGTTCTCCCTTTGGCGTGGTGTGCAAGTTAGGGGAGGAAGGTGCCAACTCAGGTGTCGTCCTCGTCACTTGACCGAGGTTCAAAATTACGATGTCCTTCGCCAATAGCCTTCGTGTTGCTTCTAGTGTGACACTAAAATAAAACTAATCTAATCCAATCCCTTGAAGAAATTATAAACCTAAATAGGCAAGATAAGGTCGTTATATTGGATCAGACCGAGCTGGCAGATTTTAATATGGTATGGGCTTACATCGCACCTAGTTTGAATTTTTTTAAAAATAATTATTCAAGCTGATAAACGAAAATAATATTACCTTTACATAAGAAAATTAGAATTTATTTTCTATCTAAGTTTAAATTTTATAGCGTTTCGCATTGTAACCCAAAAAATAATAAATATTTTAAGTACTCATAATTTTATTTCCAATGAATCTGTGGAAACAACATAATTTTGTTGCATTTAATTACCTTATATAATTTCCTATAACATGGCTATATTTACTACTTAGAGCTTTAAATGTTTTGGAGCGATTTGGTCGAAGTGGTTCGAGACATAACTATTACGAGAAAAATTCATAGAATTTGGACCTGATCGTTATTTTAGCTTATCCCTCGAGTACGGGCTGGGGCAAGCTGAAAAATTCAGATCAGTACAAGACACTGGTAGAAATTAAAAGTTATATGGGTTTCTCCATTACTAGTTTTGTCAAAAAGACAGATGAATAGATATCAGTGTGGACTTTAAAAATATAATTTAGAGTATGTCTTCCCGTTGGTAAAATCAACGTTGAACTTACTTCGTAATATATAAGAAAAGTAATGTTCTTCTTAGAAACTTAAATATTACTCCTCGATCTCTTATAATAAAGTTTTAACTTCAACTATTTTCAATTGCTTGAGTCGAAAGACGACAAGCCTTATAATTTTGTACAATGATCAAATGACTAGGACAGTACTCCACTGTTAAATGTTTTTCCTTTCCAGAGAAGAATATCTTCACTGTGATTTTGATTTGTGATGTGATTTTTCCAACCAAAAACACTTCTCTTATTATCTTTCTCTCATTATATGACGCATTCTTAGAAAATCGTGTTTTAGCATAACTAACATATCACATCATTTTTTGTTGATTATTCTTATCCGGTTACTTTAATGATTCACTTAATTTTCTTTAAGAAATTTTGTCAATGGCAAATATTTTTCATCACCCTGTTTGTAGGGAAATCTTATCCCTTCAATTCGTTATGAATGGAACAAAGTGACAAATTCAAGTTGGTCTTCTCTAGGATTTAACGAACAGTAAACAGAGTTGAAGAGATCCACGAATTTGACGCGCCGCTCACTCAATTCGAGAAGAAGCTTTCACGGTTAGCTCTTCCATAGATCCTGTTTTTTTCTTTTTGTTTCCGTAATAATCATTCTTGATCATATTTTGTATAATAGATTTGAATAAAGACAGATGAAGAAATTTTTCTTCTGCTCATTTCTTCGTTCATTCTGTAATAGACTTGTGTTACATATTGAAAGCTTGAGTTTATACGTTGATAAGGAATATTAGTCCATTGTTGCAACATATGCCACTAATATTAATTTAGCAAGATGACGTCCAACAACGATTAACGTCCAACAACAAGTTATTTTATCCAAGTTATGAAAACTTGATGTTTATTTCTTTAGTTACTCTATTCGTAGTAATAAGTACCCATACGCGTCTGAGATATAATATTTAAAATATAATAATTGTTCTTCGAACCGACCAATTGGGTTCGAGGACTGAGGAGAATTTAAAAAGAGGGTTTGTGAATCCTTGTTCCTTTGTAAATCCTATCTAGATTCATTCCTAAAGCTCCTTGCTCAGCGAAATTACAAATGTTTCACTTGATGACTACAACTCACAATCATTAACACTCACTAGACTTAAGACCTCCATATCACACGCTTCGCTGATTAGATTAGCATTTCCTCAGTTTTATTCATTACACTTAGTAAGAATATTTGGTCGGACGGTACAGAAGGATTGGAAGGAAAGGTCGACATTTCTAAAACAACCAGTTTATTAATCAATCAAGCTACAAATGTACAGAACAATTCAAATAGAAATCTATCCTATCTCTCTCCTCCCGCTCTTATTGAATGCTTACATTATATATACATATATCAGTCTTAATTTGCATATTTCCGTTCTCTTCTTCGGAGGAAGCCCTCTGATACAAATAACTATTGAGGAGTAAAAACTCCCCAAGAGGACTATTAGTGACAAGGTCGCTGATAGACCCGTCACAACTTCAATAACTCTAATCCAATCTACATAAATCACGTTTCACCTCATAGGAAAAATTCTTAATTCAAATAACATTATGAAAAAGACTCCAAAGTGTTAGTAGCGGGGAAAATTGTGTGATAACTTATATTTGTTTTTAATAAGTAAAATTTAAACGTATTGCTACTCATATTCCTTTTTTTCTTTTTTCTTTTTTGCTGTTAGCAGATCTTTTGAGAAAACATATTATTTTAATTATAATAGATCATTATCAACTCAAAAAAAAATGAACTTTCCGTTACCCGTAAGTTGTAGGTGTCCGAAGTGTGATCAAATACTAACAATTCAAATAATATAATGATATTTTGATGAAGTAATTACAAACCTTGCATCATCTAAAATTTCACTAGTAAAATTCCGCCTATTTGAACGAAACATGCTATAAATTTAATTACATTGGGCTGTAAACCATTATATGATCGGACTCCTGTCTTAATAAAACGAATTGAACAGAACATAGAATGCGTAACTTCATGCATTCTATGGGGCTGGGGACACAACAGGATAGCACAAAAAAAAAGTTTTTTAATCGCGTTTGTTTAAACGTTATAGATCAGTGGTTTTAAAATGTTAACTTACATTGTAGCAACAAAGGCCGTTCGGCCACGAAGTTTACCCGTGGAGAAATATATCAGATGAAATTCCAATATGAAATTCCAATACGAGAGGAAGATAATTTCAGAAAAGAATGAAAAACCAGATTGAAAAAAAAAATTGAGACACTGTCTTCTCTAAGCGTAAAACACCTTTCAGTTAATTCACCAGATATCTTCAAGAGTCTCTATAAAAGAGAAAAATTTCACATTTTAAAAGCACTAATTTCATGAACTCTTCATCCACAGCTTAAAAGTTAGTGTTTTTTTCCAGTGTGTTTAATTTTTATTCAATCATTGCTAAACTGCAATTTCGTTTTTCCTTATTTTTGTCCATGAATATTTTTAATTATGAAATGATAGTAACAGAGAAAAATATATTCATATACATTCTTATAAAACAATTATTACATCTATAGTGCTTGTATAATACAATCTTTGTTCAACTGAATTTGGCATTTAACAAAAAAGTGACAATTACAGTCAATCACAATTTTTACTGATGAGCAGCCGGTTGAACCGACACAGGTTAAGAGAATGCCAAATGTGATTCAAATAGCAGAGTTTTATTGCAGGTTATTTATGTGGCATTAGCCCCACAGTATCAAAATTCTAAAAAAAAAAAGAGGACTTCACCATTCGAATGCAGTATTCCATAAATTTAATTAATTTGGGAAATGGTAAAAGCCAGCCGACACATACGTTCCGTAACGAACAAAGCGTGACTCACGGGTGTCAAGGAGATAAATTATGCAGACAGGTCAGAGTTACAGATGTGTGCAACGAATCAGCCGAGAGAACTCGGGGGGTTCAGCGACTCAAAAAGAAACGAATCGCTGAGAGAGCAGAGCTTTCTGCACCTGGCTACCTTGAGCTGTTCGGTAGGGGAAAAAATATACTTGTCATGCTGATAAGATATTTTAGCAACACCAGCGCTTCATCGCCGTACTGATTGATGAATCCGTTATGACGAGGCTGCTGAAATGCTTTCGTCAAGTTCAGACGCATATTGTGTTTTCTGGAGATGTAGGCCAAATTATGAAGTGAAGAGGATTCAAGCCCGTTTTGTAATGTGAACTTTGATCGGAAAATTTGTTTGAGGTGACAGATATGTAACAGAATGTTTTAAGTTACTAGAAACATAATTGCAATCCAGTCATTGACGAGTTAAAGGCACATGTAAAAAAATAACCAAACTGAAAAAAAAATCATACCTATGTCTCATTTAATTTATTGATACAAAATCGATTGTAAAAACACATTTTACATAAATTCTCAAAGTATAACTTTATTTTTTAATTTCTTATAAATTTTAAAAGTTGCAATAGTTTGCAAACATTGTAAATAATTATCTACGAAAAAAAATCGTCTGCAACTTCACGAACAATTATTTCTTGCTTATTAAAAAATCGCCTGCTTTTTGATCACGTAACAATAAAAACTAAATAACACTTATTCGAAGAACAATTAATGCACTCACAGTGCAGAAACATATTAATAAAACTCTTTAAAGTTTTGTGATCATTTAATAAATTTTGTAATAATCTTTAATTAGAACTAAGTTGTTTTAATAAATCTTACTGATATTCCTTTTTGGAAATCTTCACATTTCCTCATACCCTTATGCAAAGAAAAATATTTTTACAATTTCAAATCAGTATTTTCAGTAATTGATTTCCAGAAATGGATGATTGGATATGTAACAGGATATTAATTTATCTTGTTATTTGAAAGACAATTGCGATTTAGATGAAAACTTGCGCTGAATTTATTTCAATATTTGTCTCTCAAATGTCAGACGCTAAAAGCAATAAATTGCATTAAATTCTTTTTTTTCATCTCGTGATAGAACCATGCGACATTTCCAATTGCCTAACAAGGAAATTTATTCGAATGAAACGATTTGAACGAACGAATAGATTTATTGTGTTGAGTAATAACATGACAGTGAACTCGAGCTTGGGCAGTGAACTGGAATATTAAAGTGAATAAGAACAAAAAGTTCATGCATTTTGTAAAATTTTATAGAGTATTTGAAAAACTAAAAAAAAAAGAATTTTTCTTGGATTGCTCAGATAAATATGCTTATTCGTTAAAAATTGTGCTGTGTCTGATAAAATAAAATGTTAAACTAAGATAGTGAAACTATTTTTATGTTAGATCTACATTAAAATTCTTTAATTTCTGTACTGATGATTCAGAAAAAGAAGAAACTATTTAACGAGTTCGTTAATTTGTTAAATAATATAGTGAATCTGTAAACGTGATTGAAGTAAATTTCATATATAAATTAATTTTGTAAGTAAATACATTTATGATTTACAAGTCTTTTTAACCCTTTGAGGGGTGCAATGTTATTAGAAAATATTTTTTAAAAAATATGCAGGCAAGGGAGGTATATTGATCAGACAGATAAAAGAATATGATTGAAAAAATTAGCAGTCCCCGGTTCTGAGAGGGGGTTATTTGCACAGTGCAAACATGAATAAACACAGTTTGCACACTTCAAACGCCTGAAAATGCGTTTGGACTGTGCAAACGGTGCAATGAAGAAAATTAATTTATGCAGTTTTATAGTAAACCTGCAATTACTTAGTATTAAAAATTCTTGCAAACTGCACTTTCGAATTGTTTTTGATTATCAAAAAAAAAAGAATTTTTTTAAATTAGATGAATTCAAGTATAAAATTTATATTTATAAGTATTTTTACATTTTAAAATTTATATTTATAAGTATTTTTATATTTTAAAATTTATATTTATAAGTATTTTTATATTTTACAATTTATATTTATAAGTATTATATATAAGTATTTTTATGCACCAAATTGATGTATTATGTTTGTTTACGTTCCAATATACTATCAATAATTGAGAAAAACTAAATAGGATTTTGTTTCCTCTGCTCTATGACGCCATTAGACGTGTTAACCCATGGGATTTTTCAATTTCAGAAGAAAGTTTAGATTCTTTATTTTATGTCTTTTTTTACGGGATCGTTGGTTAATGACTGAAACTTTTGCTTATTGAGAGAATATTCTGGATCAACCATTACTTTATGCCTGCACTCCTTGAATTACATCGATTATAGCTGCTAGTATTAGTTTGAAAGAGGTGAGCGAATGAACATTTAAGTTTTTAACAAATTTGCAAACGCGAGGAAAGCGTCATGTTCTTAAATGGTGTCTGTAAGTTGGTTTAATTTCATCCGCCCATGAATGTCCGAAGTGTAGGGAGAATATGCGATTGAGCGAAAGAAACTGAACAACTGATAGTTTTGAATGGCAATGCAAGAGAATAAGAGATAATCCTCCTTACGTTTGTAGAAACGTTAGAAAATGCTCTTGGTTTTCCCACAACCATCTAAATATGTCTGAAGCTCTCTGAGTTACTAGATTATGGCTCGGTAAGTGTATGAGTTTGTTATGAGTGATGTTAAGATCCACGAATACACTGTCGAGGATTGGTAAATGTTTTGTCGTGTGGTTTGCACGATTGATATGATCAAAAATAATGTTCCGCTAGGAGAGCCTGGAGTGATTGTTGAGGGGAACGAATCTAAATTCTGGAAAATTAAGAACTGCTGAGGAAAACCTGTTAAGGGTGAATGGTATTAGGAGGGGCTAAAAAAGGTCCAAATAAGTGTTTTTTGACTGCGGTTGAAAAACGTACGGAAGAAGAGCTTTTGAATTTTTAAAGAATGGGTATCGTCAGGACTGCTGGAAATCTTACGACTGCCTCTCAGACTATGGGTTGTTCATTTAAGAGTGAACCACAGTCTAACATTCAAGAATCCTGATACGGGTGTGCATACTAACTTCATTGAACGTATTTAATCGGTAATCAAGTGCTTCCTTCTGCACAATACTCACCAAATCGAGGGAGAGTTTGATTTCTACTTGGGAAAATATATGTGGGGAAGAATGCACAACCATTCTCTGGATGATCAAATTTACAAAGCATTTCTGAAAGCAATAATATCCCTTATTATTGATTCCATTATTCAGATTTCTGCATGTTAAGGTGAATGGAATTTAAAAGTTTTCACGTGGTATGGTTTTGAATTCAAGATAATGCGATACCAGATCATTTGGCGTTAACTTCGTCAACTTACCAGGTTCAGAATTCCATCACAAATAGCCATTGATTGATTTTTTACAAACGTCTCGCTCAGGACCAACACGAGGGCAATTGGCGACGTAATTTTGAATCTCGGTTAACTAATAAAGACGACACTTGAGCTGGCACTTCCTCGCCAAACTTATGCACCACCCCAAAAGGAAGACTTGGAGCCTCGACTGATTTAACACGCATCAGCCCCGTTGGGTCTTTAAAGGTATCAGTACTCGAATCCACAACTCGATGGAAACAATGCCGGCCACCTATAGGTATTGTATTACTTCTAGTACGATGTAAATTCTTATTTAAAAAATTAACTGTCACCAGTTACTTTCTGAGTTACAGCATTGCGAAGCAAATTGAAGAAATGTAAAAACAAACAATGCATAGCTTTGTAAAATAGTAGATAGTAAAAATAGAAAGACGACGTAGATGTTGATTTATGTAAGAATTAATTGCGTAACATGCACCACATGAAGAGAAAAAAGTTCACAAGATAAGACCCATAATTATTTTCAGAACATCATTCCTGTTGTAGGTGAACGTCTGATAACAGAGAGTTACATACAGAAAATGCTTGAACTTGAACTATGAATTGTTTTCAATGTTCCTCCAAGAAGAGACGTTCAGATAATGCAGAACACTTGGGCACATGCCAGTCAGTTACAAAGATAGCCTATTTCTTTAAGTGTCAATCATCCAGTAATCTTAGTGCCATAGAATCAATTTCTGTCAACTGTAATCGCTTTTGGAAGACATGCCATGATTCTTCGAGCAAATAAAAGGCGAAGCATTCATCTTGCAGAGGGAAAATTAAACGAAACGTGTAACATTATTTTTCACTACATTGTAAATAGGCACCGATGGATTGGATGTATTCGAAAAAAAGTTGTAATGTTCTTACTCAATATGCTTTACTGATAAAATTTTAAAATATTTTTCCGGCTTTCTTTGAAACACTTTCTTGAATGAATCCGAAATACTCCGCCTGATATGTTAAGAACACATAAATGCTGCATTCTCTCGATACTCTGGCAGATATCGGACCAGAGCAGCGTCGGTTTACCAAAATTTAATATATTGCACGCAAATACAGAATACACGAAACAATTCAAGCTACAAAAAAGTTAGGGTTTTGTATTGATAGCCTGCATTGAAGTAGAATGTTTAGAGAATATAACTTATCAGAGCTTGAGTAAAAACACTTATTACTGGCGGGAAGAGGAAGCCTTGTAATACATATTCTAATACAAAAACTCTTCATTAGTTAAAGATCCAGAAATATTTCCGATTATGATTTTGAATCGAATCGTATTCCTCTTATTAGAAAAAGCATATCTCATATTCATGCTTTTAAAAAAGATCTTTATCCGAATAAAATTGATCATTATGTTACCTCCTTCGCCGCGCCGAACAATTACAAAATTTTAGTTGATAAATTGATGGCGCAATTCACAAGCCGAACTAAATACTGATCACAAAACAGACGATGCTTACTTTTAATGAATTTTACCTCTGGGGTCGAAAATCATCAGGGAAATTTTGAG
>BMAW01016125.1:303669-320358 GCA_019974015.1 Nephila pilipes
GTCACCGGATAGTAAAATCCACATTTTCATCATCATTTTTATTATTCATTAATCAAAGTGCACCCTAGCATCTTCAGTCCGAATTAAGTTTCAATATACATGTTATTATTAGTAATAATACAGTAAATAAGTAAGTGTAGGTGCGTGCGTGCGTGCGTGCGTGCGTGCGTGCGTGTGTGCGCGCGTGCGCGCGCGTGCGTGCGCGTGTGCGCGGTGCGTGCGTGCGTGTGCGTGTGGGTAAAAGTGCGCAAGGTGCGTGCGTGTCAAAAATCTTGGCTCCTTATCTTCCTCCCAAAACAACTCCATCACGCCTTTGGAGTTGCCACCATCGCAACCGAACCAGCCGATGGGGCTGATAATGGAGAAAAACTCGAAATATCTCCTTCTATAGTTTAATTTTATAGGCCTTTCACAGAGCGTATCCGTGATCACAGAAACGAATAAGCTCTGTTTGGGACAAAAGTTAGTGTAATTATAGCGTTCCTTTTTTTTAGGGGGGGGGGGGAAAATCTTGTGGTATGCTCTACAGCAACGGTTACTAAGGCCGTTGCTAAGGCAATAGTCATGTGATCGAAAGAACGGTCTTTGGAGGGAAATTCAAACAATAGTGAGATCTTTAGAGGGAGCGGGGGAACGAAGTACAATCTAGGGAAATTTTATAATGTAGGTGGGGCAGCACTAAGTAAAAGATTCTTTCAAATATTCTTTTCTGAAATGAAATTCCCAAAGGCAGTGTAGTTGGTCATCCCTGGTCTAAAAGCAAACTAAGGCACCCAGTAATACTTCCAATGTAATAAAAATCAATCCTTCTGATGATTGTAGAATACTTCCTATTGACTATATATCAGTCGTAACTTAAGAATATAATGCTAAATTGTGGAAGAAATTTTTAAAAAGTTTGGTCTACCTGAATAGCGAACGACATTAAAACGGGGGATTTGAGTTTTAGTTAAGTTTTTTTTTTTTTCCACGTTGCACAAGGAGCAACACGAGGACTATTGGCGATGGACCTCGTAATTTTGAACCTCACTCAAGTCAAGAGGACGACACCTGAGCTGGCACCACCCCTTCCTAACTTCCGCACCAACGTTAGGACTTTGGGCTAGAATTAACGTTCATCAACCACGGCTACATGGTTGGTCTTTTGCGGCCAAGGATCGTAACCGCGACTGAACGAAAACCTCCGGCCGCAAATCCGAAACCATGACCACCAGGCTACCACGACCTTAAAACGGGGGAAGGAGGAACTGTGTAGTGAAAGTATTAACGAATTTACTTCCAGGTGAAACATTTCAAGGATATGAAATTCAGTATTACTAAGTTTCGTTCAAACCTTCATGCTCGCATGATGTTCAATTATTTTATCATTTCTAGATCATTAATTTGCAAAGATCCACAGAATTTTCGTACCTTAGAGAACATTTTAGATTACCATAGGGGCGGCGGGCACATTTATTTTTTCAATGTAAATTTCAGAGTTTATATAGTAATGATACACATAATATACAAAAAAAATTATTTCAAAAATATAATTTTAAGATATAAAAGTTATTCATTGCATTCTTGTGTAAAATATTTAAATAACTCTTTAATAATACAGACACATATATACAAATTACATTCGGTATATGGCGCCATCTACAAACAGTGGCATGAATTACATTAGTTCAAGAGAGCATTAAAATATTTTAATTCGCACATAATTAACATTTTTTCAATTTGAACAAATATCCTGAACAAAATGACAAACTGGCCAGTAACTGGGTCTATACCTTCATACCCGAGACGTGTGGTTAAGCTTAAGTAAAATGATAAATACTTATATTTAATATAAAACATATCAAATGCCTCTTTGATTATCATATATAAAAATTTTAAATACCATTTTATTGAATTTTTAAATAGATTTTTTTTATCGTGGTCGCACTCGTAAAACCGTGCCCATGGGCATAGGTTTAGGGACTCCTGATTTAATGAATAAGGTAGTCTCATAAGTCACTTAAAGAAAAAATTGTGAATTTTTTGTACATTTTATTATAAAATCCTATTTATATAATATATTCTGTTTACCTATCCTCCTCAGGCATTGATATCCAGTAGAATAGCAGCCATTGCTTCTTCTTCCAAAAGAACCCGACGTCCTTTATGACAGCCCATCATCACATCTGATGGATGAGCTGGCAGAATTCACCGAACTGAGCCACTGGAAGCAATCTCTCTCGTACCACGCCAACCTCTGTCGTTGTAGGAAGCGAGCTCGCACCGGCCATGTGAGTCGAGGGGCCAGTGTTCTCCTCACATAAGAATGTTCAGGGGTGGACCTCAGGCTTCTGCACAAGATAAACAGACGCAGCAGAAACAAAAAAAGAGGCTATCCTTCAAAGACCCCGAGATAGAAGGTCCGCAGCAGCCGCAATTCTACGCCGGTTGCAGACCCAAGAATCCCTGCAGGCTAATCGAAGAGAGAAAGGCAAGCAGGAGCGTCGAGAATCTCTCATTAGAGGTATTGGTTTACTTTTATTTTGCGTTAATTAGGATCATTCGAGATTCATACCTCCTTTTTTCTCGTTTTCGACTGCTGAAGAGATCTACAGCTGTGCGACGGTGGTTTCAAAAATATTCGTGTCGGGAATGGGGGAAAGGATATTAGAAATGGCAATAACTCTCTGCAATATTGTTCAGTTTTCTCTTTTTTTTTTTTCTCTTTTTCTAAGAAGTTCATGAGTATGATGCCCCTTCACATCCCAAAAAATCGTTGCCGTAACTTTTCCGGTCAATGAAATCCATCTTTTTCTTTTTTGGAGCAAATTCCCCGGACTTATTGTTTCTCAGTTTCTCGGTTCCAGGTCTCATCGACGATGGCAATTCGACCCAAAATGACGCATAGTAGCAGCTCCAATCAACCGTTAACAGATAGTAGTCCCAATGGTAACATTAGCCTCAGTAACGCTGTGATCTGTTTTCAAATACAGGTACTGTTTGAATTCTGTAGATTTATTTAGAACAGAAAAGGATTAATACAGGCAGGACAGAAAAGGAATAATGTAACACCAATTCTTTATGGGCCAAAAATTTTTTGTTATTTTGAGATCTTCAGTAATTTACAATATAACTATGTCAGACGATTATCATTAAAAAACAAATTACAGATCCTAAATTGAACAAGACCACAAGGCTTACGATTTGTCCTGCTTATAGATGTGGTTATTTGTACTAAGCCCTTCTTATAGATATGAACATGAAAATAATCAACTTTAGGCCTTTAGAATACATCCAAACTTTTTAAATTAATTTTTTAAATTTCTCTTTAGTTCCTTCTTTTATCTTTTCTTAAAATAATATACATAAAAACCAAAAAAAGGAGGAAAATTAATGTAATAATACATATGAGATTCACAATCTGTTAATCATAAAAAGATCTCTGCATTGCTTTCCTCTGGGGGCTCCCCTTTTTTAGATAAATATAGACGACCCCGAGGTAACCGAGTTCTTTCCTTTCTTCTCTGATGTTTACTACGAATTACGTGCCCACTATATGCTCTAGCAATTATGCCCTACTTTAAGACCCCTCTTCCTTGTCAACTAATTACTTATCTTTTAAATCACTACTTCACCTTGCGTCTAGATTACAAATATACATAGTTGTTACAGTTGTTTACTTGACACAGTTATTAGTGCATTTTCAAGTGATTGTGATGTATCTGAACCAATTAGGGTCCTCGCACAATTAAAACCATTCAACTGTATTGCTCCTGATTTCATTCTAATATGATTTAATGTATAATAACTATAATTATTACTTTAAATCGGTAAGTGAAAGAATTCAGCTATATTTTCCCATTTTTAAAATGAATGCATCACAGTTATAAACGAACAAAATTTTAACATTTTGAAGTCCATGTAAGATTTTTAGATGCAAGCTTATTAAATTTTAAGAAAATTACCAGGCTAGTGTTCCCACATTAAAAACTTCTCATTGTCTCTTAACCTATGTGGCTTACCTTGACTAGTCTTATCGTGTTGTTGCGCGAATCCCCAAAGACCAGCAGAAGTAGACAAAATCCGTGATATTATGCACACGCAGAAAATCTAAGACCATTAATTGTTTGGAGAGTAGATCCTATTTAGAAGACCTCAAACAAGGTTTTGTGAGGCGTGGCTAATGCAGCACTTGGTGCAGATTGTAAAAGACTTAGTTCCATTGGACTAAATCAACGACATAAGATGTCCACTCCAGAATGAATACCATGATATCATTTTTATTTAACTTAAAATCTGCCAGGGCCTAAGAAATCCTATCAGGTGGTACCAATATCCGTTTCTGTAACCTTTGGGTTAAGGGCACTAATTACTAGCTAGTGTCCAGGGAGAATGGTTATCCCGACCTTGAACCCTTAGTTAACTTCCCAAACGAACTTGGCCCTCATTTATCAACCCTGAAGAGCTTAAAGGTTAATTTGACCAGTGACCAGCAATCCAAGTCGAAATGGAACATGGGTCGACAATACTCGCAATCAGATATGCCAACCAAGTCAGTCACAACTACATCACCGCGGCCGCGATGCTACTGGTACACTTGACATAATCATATATGGGGAGAAAAAGCAGCATCTAAAATCTAAAAAAACTAGTGCACCGAATGGCTCAGGTCTTTCTCAACTTTGATGGACAAATGGGAATGAACTTCACGTATTGGATGTCCTTACAAGGAATACTCGTATACACTCCCAATGTAAGAGTACTTCGCCCATTCCGATAAGGGTCACCCCGCTCATCACGGTAAAGCAGACTTGAGAAGATGGGTTGACCTTATGTATAGGACGACTTGGCTTAGTGTTTAAACTAGTACAAGTGGTCTTGCACGCTGCTCGGTATGTTTTTGGTCACTATGATTACCTCTTAAAATGCACAATATGATTTTCTTTCTACTTATTATCCTTATTTGTAAGGAAATCATTTAAATTCGTAAATAAATAATCGCTTATACCAGCTTTTATTTTGCACTTTTTTTGCCATCTTTCAGGCTTCTCACAATAGATTTTGATACAGCATTATGCAATGGTAGTAAGTATTAAAAAAAGTCATTGGATGCCTCAATTTTCCATCATTTATTGCCAATGGCAACTGGAAATGTCATGTGTTCCTCAGGAAGAGATGCAGATCATAAGTCAGAACTCAAATGGCAAAGCAGTTCAAAAGGGAATCTTGATTAATTTTGTTATTATTGAATAAATTTATTAGCAATATTTTCCACTTCAGTAGTTGTAATAAAATTATGCTACAATTTTTAATGCGTATATTAATTTAAAGGTATTTCATATCTTTTGTTAATTTTTCAAAAAAAAAAGTAATGATTTTTTGAGTATACTATACAAGAAATCATTTTATATGAGATTTCGAATTAGTAAATAAAAAATTCTTATGTGTTTTCTAGAATATATATAATTTCGTGTTGAAGTACATTTGAACTAAAGATTATTTTTCTGTATGCCCTTAGAAAATATGTGGTACCATTTTTGATTCCCTAATGAAATTGAATCCCATTTTTGGAGCTGATGTAGTATATACCCGAATAGACGCCTCCCCTCCCCCTTTTTCGATGAAAATTTCCATGCAAGTTTTCGTGCATACCAATTATTATATTAGGCCAAAGTACCGCACATATCAACGTGCCGGGAAAAAACCCAAAACTGAACCGGTCATTATTTTTCGATATTTAAGCTTTATTTTTATATTATTGAAAAATTGGTCTTCAAATCTCCTTATGTAATATTTTTATTACATAATATTTATGACTCAAACCAAAAAGTTAATTACATCTCCGCAACATAAACTTTCGTCTAACAATGTAATTACCAAGACTTGTATCTACGACACGTTTCCAAAGTGCACAACAATGACTCACATGTCATTGTTGTGCAGACCTCAAAACCACGTGGAGAAACTTACGCAATGTCATTCCTCAGTCTCCCATCCTGCCTTCCTTCTCCGAATTTCCGCCCCAGAATAAAGATCTTCGAATACCTGATCGAAGGAACACAGGCCCTCTCCTCCGGCAGGTTAATTTTACCTCCTTGAGTTGCTCTGCCTTTCTTCCCATAAATATAAACCACAAGCATCATCTTGCTCTATTTCTCGGGAGAGTAAATTAAGCCTTGACCCGCTTCTCTCGAAAGAAAGCATTTCGATAATGTGCTCTCAAAGCGGCCTTTTTAAAAAGCCAAAACTGAATTATGTCATCATTTCACTTACGCTTTCTTAAATAACACGTTATCATGTTGTGAATGGTACAGTTCGTTCTTGAACGAACCAGTTATGTTGTATCTAATCGAGATGTGATGTCAAAAAGTATTTCGATGAATGGTAGGTATTCGTATAAATACCCAGATTAAATGCATAAGTAAAGATAAAATCTATATCCACATAATTATGCATTTTTGCTCATTATCTACATAGAGAGAAAATAAAAAGAACCGTTGCTTGTATTTACATCTTCTTGGACAGTACTCCCTCTATAAACAGGCATTCCACTGCTCCGGCCTTGCCAGTAAATCCGGCGTTTTTACACAGGTAGACATATTTTATAGATGTAATTTTGTCTTTTATTTCAATGGAATAATGTTGGCTATCAATACAATGAAGTACATTTTTGCAATATGTCGTTTCGCGTGTTTGATACTTTATTTGAGTCCTTTGAATTAAATTTTATGCATTTAATATATTTTTGCTTTTTAAATGCGTTGCTATCAGAGATTTTCCAATCATGCAGAATTTTCGGTAATCCGACGGGGTTCTGATGCGATATCTACCGGATCATCCAGAGAGTATCAAGATAACTATATATATATATATAATTCATTTTCTTATTGGTTTCTGTCTCTCTATTCACTTTCATTGTTTTTCTTTCAATCTTTATTTGTTGCACATCTTTTTTTGCTTTTCTTTTACTATTCTTGCCATCATTTGAAGGTATAATATTCGTTTTCGCTTCGATTGTATTTTATTTAAAATTTTATATACATTTTGAATTATTTTTACTTATACATTAGTGTATGTTAGATTAGGAATTCAAAAAATAAATTTGAACATTTCCTTTTTATTTTTAATTTTAGTTCTATTGTCCAAATTTTTAACGTAAGGTTTATTCTGGTAACTTTAAGTTATGTCTGAGCCATACACATACACACTCCGTTACTTTAAAAATATTGAATTGAAAACACGTTTCGCACTTAAGTCATGGCGCAAAAAAAAGAGTTTTACATCAGTGGATTATGAATTTATTTATATTTCTGAGAGGGAGACTGACACATCGCGATTAGCGACGGACGCAGTACATATCCACTCACTCTGGTTATTAGGAAAGAAAGGATGGAGTTTTTTCCCTGTTTGTTTCTCCAGGAAGGTTAAATTAAGGATTATACAGATCACATGGTAGGAATCTTTAGGTATCTTACAGGGAGACTAATTGGCTGGTAGGGAATATCCCTATTAGTCCGGAGCTTGCGAAATACTGGTTTAAGCATAATTGGAAATCCCGTGATCGCATAAATTAAAACATTAACAGGAAATATAACGATGAACACATTACCGGGGCAGTTAAAATATAAAATAAATTATTAAATTATTTACATTCAATATTTCTTAAATAAGCATCATATTCCAGTTAAGAAATGCAGACTCGCATTTTTTAAAAGCTTACAATATATATTACTGTATCCCCTTTACATTCTTGGAGAATATTGATCTTGAGTTGAGAAATGATTTTAGAGCTATTGGTGAAAACACGATCTTTAAGGTACCTCTAGAGGTTAAGGTCTGGGACAGTGAGATCAGGAAACGTGAAGACTGATTCTAAGCTCTTTAAAACGACGCCGAATCCGTGCTCCTGGGTTTTCGTCAATGCTTTCCTTAACGCAATAAAGACTGACTAGACGGCTTCAGCAAAAGGGGGTCTTACAGTTTTTGGAAAATATTTTTTACAGATCCTTGTGTCACGAAAACCTAGAAGGAGACCTTCCGACATGAAATTACATACTTGTACTGTTTGTGTGAAAGCAAGAGAACCTTTATTTGCATAGTAACGTAGGATAATATTTCCACTTTTCTCAGTTGTGAATTTTTTCACAATTAAAAATTGATTTTCCGTTTCTGATAACTAACAAAATAAATAAATTTTCGTAAAAGTTATTCATATCTTAAGGCTCTCGTCTACCCGCCATTTTGATTGCGTAGACGTAATGTTAATCCTATGGAATTTCTACTTTTCCTCTAAAATCTTTACAATTTGATCTACTTGAACGCAATAGAGTGCATCTGAAAGAGCAAAAAATAATGAAGGATTCTGAGGAATTACTTTTTCCCCACCGATTTTGAAAAATAATTTTACCTCTATTATAATGACTCGTTTGTGAGTTTTCCAGTCTTTCAAAAATATTTTAAAATACTTTTAAACATTTTTAGAAAGAAGGTAATTCCACAAAAGATTTCATTATTTTGTGCACTTTCAGATGCACCTTATTGCATTCAAATAGATCAAATAGTAAAGATTTCAGAACGAAAGTCTAATTTCTATAGGATTAACATAAAGTTGGCGAAATCAAAATGGACGGTAGACGGGAGCCTTAAATTGTAAACTGACTTTTGGCTCATATTGTATGATTATGTTCTTCTAAAGTTATTGTCCCCTTTCGGTTGTTTAATCATTCAAAATATTCAGAAAACTTATTACAAAATATTTAATATATCATAAAATAGAAATAAGAATTTTCAGCGCAACATCGTAATTTCATATCGATTATAAGAAAAAAATGAAATTTATAAATAGAAAATTATTTTATCTCTTAGGAAAGATTGTGTGTCATTTGTACATAAGTAAAAAATTTTTAAAAAAATACTTTATTTGAGAAATTTGGACGAATATAATTAACCAGCTTTTGGCCTGAGAAAGAATTATCAACTTTTTCTGATTTCCTTTATAAAAAAACAGATACCTAAACTTATTGAATTAGAAATATTCAGCACGTTCCAAAAATCAACTCAAAGTTCTACTTTTCTCAGAAAAAAGTGAATGAGCAGTTTGGAAAGTCTTGAGTTCAAACACACTTTCTTTAATTATCTCTTCTATAAAAAGAGAAAAAAAGAAGAAACATGTTCGTCATCTGTCACGGAATCATCACCGTAAGACCCAACCGCGTCATTTTCATAGGTTAGTTATTTTGGTTGCTATGGAGATGCAGAACTAAACGAATTCAAATAAGGTTCGATAATCATATTGAAAAGCTAAAATATGGGACAAAAAATTCCGAGATAACTTACTTTTCAATACTTCCGCTTTTGAACAAACTTTTTTCCCGTTATTTTTCTTTCGATATTACCTCTTTTACATCAAAAAAATATAATTGGAAATAATCCATTTTTCAAATTAAGGATTAATAAGAGCGTTACTTAAATTACCCGTGTTAGGAATGAAAAATGGAGTTTTAGGAATAGGGTAACTTACTGTCCAGTCATCGTTTTTCAATTTTCTAAGAAATTTTCTACAATTTGATTATCTCGATTCACTGCACTTCTAAAATTTTACTTCATCTGCATTATCACATTTCATTTTATTGGGCAGAAGCTGTATATTAAACTTGAAATCAAAAAGAAACTCCAGTTGATAGTCGAAGGGAAAATTCGCTAATAGCCCATGTCACAACCTGATATCTCACTGTGACTGCCAGATATCATTTTAACAGAAATTTTGGATAATGTTTTAACCTCTTTCTTAACCATTGGGAAATAATCAGGATAATGATTTATTTTCACTGAAGATTCGTTTTCCCCATGTGACTGTGAGAAACAATATGAATTCCTTATAACATAGGTTAACTTCACTTTTATTTTTGGGTAAAAATAGCGAGCCTTTGTTGAACAAGTGTGTGATGGGACTTTTCCTCTTCCTTTCTCTCTCTTTCTCCTGCTTCCTTTATCATTTAAATTAAACAATAGGAACATATTTCTAAAAGCGAAGAAATATTACCTGAATCATTATTAACAATTTGAAATTAATTTAACCTTGGTATCTGAACAATGTATCTTTTTGTTATTTCATAAGTGATCACGAAAGAGCAAACAGAGTATTAAATTTTTTTTCTTCAGCGCATTTGTTACCTCCACTGAAATTTCATATCAAAAACGCAAATAAGTGATAATTAGTTTCCTTTGTAATATTGCAACCTTATTTAGCCAGTAAATTCACAGAAGACATCATTTCTTGAATTATTGGTTTAAAAAACATTTCCAGCGATTTTCAAAATCATTCAAAAATTTGAAAGTAAGGTTTTATTTATAATCGAAATTGAAAATCGTCATTTTTGTTGCACTAATTGATAGAGAAATTATATTCGCAATTAATTGCGATTCTATTTTAAGCGCCATTTCCGTTGAACCGGAAATATTTTCAAGTTCAAGTATATCAGTAGTCATCGGGCAAATTGCCATTAAGCCCTTAAGCAGTTTGCCCGTACAGTGTACGTGCTACCCGAAATTGGCCTCTTCTGGTTTGCCCGTACGGCGTACGGGCATCGATATTTTCTCCTTTCCTTTTCTGGTTTGCCCGCATTTTTCATTATTGAAAGAGACTATTTAGTATTATTATTTTTCAACAGAGGGCGTGGCTTGTCCATGTAAATGAAATACTTTTCATCCGGGTTTTTCTATGTAGCGGGAAAGCGGGAACTTTTCTTTGAAATTTTTGTTCTACTGTATGCCGTGCTTGTGAATCTTATGGAAATTATGGATGGTATAGACGACGAAAATACTTTCTTGTTAGATGATGAACTACATTCTGATACAGATACAGATATTTCTTCTAATTATTTGGATTATTCCTCAGATGACTCGTGCAGTGAGCTCAGCTCTGATGAAGATTTTATTACTTCTTCTCTTTTCTCTTCCCCTCTTGGAATTATATTATTTTATAAAAAATGGAGGGAGAATCCACCAATCAAATTATTTATTTTAATTTTCCCTCTCACTTGGAGGGAAAATATATTCTTATGATATTTTGAATATCATAGTATGGTACTTAATTATATGCAATAAAAAAATATGCCCTTTTTGGAAGCATTTCTGGTAAAATAATTGACCGCTTAAAGGGTTAAACTGTATGTAGCACTCGAATTCAGAATTCATAGTTTGCATAGACGCTAAATTTGGAATAAAGTCTCATTATTCTTTAGACTTTGGACCGAATAATTTTAAAATTAAATTTACCAAAATCAAAAAAGGCGTAAGTTGTAATGGAATAAGTTCCTAAGGTTTTGCTTTAAAGTTTAGCACAGGTAAAAATTTATTACCAAGACAGACAAATAAATGGGAAATTTAAACACATTGTAGTAACTTTAGAATCAAAATTCTACAACAACAGCTTATATAATTGTTTATATTAAGACTGTCTTCGTATAATATTAAGGAATAGGACCCAAAATTAGATCACTTTTTCCGATTACAAAACGCTGGAACGTTAATTTTTTTTATCCTAATTTGGCTATCTATTAGAGAGCAATGTACTTTAAGACGTTACTCATTTCTAAATAACCAATCCCTTTTTTCTGGAGTAAAATGCGTTCCAAGCTTCGTCTCTAATACTGTAATACTATGAGTTTTGAAATTTACTTATTCAAGTGAAAAATAGCTCGCTTTTGGAATGCTCCTAAATTTTAAGAATATTGCTTCACAAGTGATTGTACGTGTTACCATGCAAAATAAATTTCTTGAAAATTGGAACAATATTCTGTCTGGCAATATGTTCCAAATTTCGATCGGCATCTTTGTCATAAGGGGGAAGCAGTCTTAAAAACACAATAATAATGTAAATATGTACGTATTAGTGCTTCTGCAGTTTTATTTCTACTCACTGTAAATCTTGTGAGGGAATTTTCGTTGCTTTCATTATAATTTGGTTTCAGTGAGCATTTCGTAATTTTGTTCAGAGTTCACACCCGTGGGAACAGTTAAAATATAACTTATTGTAGTAGACTCGTTCTTAGTTTTAGCTATTTCAATTTGTAAGAGATTTTGTTTTATATTTTATCTATTCCACTTTTCTCTTCCAGTAAATATTCAATTCTCTAAGTTGTTTACTCAAGCATTCAAAATTTTGAAGCAAACTGTTTTTTTTTCTAGTTTAGCCTAGAATGGCACTCTAGAACACAGTGGGAAAACGTATTGAGGCTGTGTATTCTGCTACTTCCTACAAGAGAATGGCAGCCAACCACCATTGCAACTTTGTAACATCCCGGTTATATTTCTGTCCACTGATCGCTCAATCACTGGTGAATATTCAGTTTCTAATCTAATTGTGACGTTGAGCTATTCCCAATTTTCTCTTCTCTAACCTCGTTGCAATGGTTATGCAACCTAATATTGTATTATTTGAACATAAATTAGGATTGACTGAGTTAAGAGGGATTCGAGACAGAGTGATCTTGCATATACTCTGATACATAATAAAGTGTTTTGCCATTCTTTCAAGTATTTTCAACTGGATTTTTGTACTTATTGACTAATTAGAATTTAAGATATAACTATAGTTTTAAATAAGGAAGGAAGGCCGTAGCAAAATAGTCAAACAAATAAAAAGTCGGACTGCGAAGGAAACAAAAAAAAAAAAAATTTCAGGGATCTGCGAATATTCAAATTTTATTATTTAAATTATTACATCTGAGGAAATTCTCCCTATACAAGTTTTTAAATTGAGATTGTTTTAAATATTTACTTATCTTTCAATTATTAATCAGATCCGAATCAGTAATAATACTTAACGGTGTGTTCAACTTATTATCCGAATTCATCTTCTTATTATCTTCTTCTTAACTTCGGATCCTATTTCTCAATACTCTTCTCAGCTTCGGCATAAGACTAATTTCTTCGTTATAAACTTCTTAGTGCTTTCTCTACTACCACCTTATCATATTATCTAATATTTCTATACCAATTTACATGCCACTGTTCATTTATTGAAAGATGTTCTCTAAATCAAATAACAACTTATTGAAATCCCAACAGTTAAGTAAAAGGAAATATGTTATAGAACCGTTATAGCTTTAAGTGCATTTAATTCAGAATACATCGATTTAAATTTGAAATAATATCGCAGTTTGTGAATTGCAGTTGTAACTTACATATCTTACTTTTTCTGTGAAATAATTCCGTTTACCTGAAATTGAAGCTTACTTTATTTCATTCTCAAGCTGAGAACCTTATGGTTTTTAATAAAACTATTTTAGTTCTTATTTTGTTTGGTTTAGTCTGCCTTTCTAGAAATATGTAATTATATTAGTCTCTTACGAACAAAGCTTAAATCGCATAAAATATAATTCCATTCATTATTCAGTCAAGAATCGGTTGTCCTTCTCTTACCATCAACTCTAAAACAATTTTCTACTGCTTTAACAAGGAAAATCCATAATCAGAAGCAGATTTTGTAAAAAGGAGCTAACAGTTGTCCTTCGATATGTATTATTGTATTGGTTAACGTAATACAACAGTTTTAAAATTGTTCTTGCCACGGAAAGTTTTTCTTAAAAATTCTGAGCAATATTAAATTTTAAATGTTATGCGTTAATTAAGCATTCCTGCTTTTCAAAATTGTTGTTATACAGGTAAAATATGTTCAGCCAATAATATTTCATTAAATTGACCTTCAAATTTGTAAATTTTTTTATTTCTTGTTAATAAATGGAAGTTTCTCCTCTGACTTCGTAGATGCATTATGTAAGAGAACTTGATAGAGTGTTTTGAAATTGAATTTTAAAATTGTAAACACACGTGCAGCGCCATGGAGAAAAAATATCTGCGTGCTTCTCAAAATGTGAGATTCTGGTTCACTCCTCCCAAAATCTACTTAATTCATAGTGCTGGTATTTTGCACATTATGAAATGAGTTTATTTCCGATACAGTGAGAAGATAAATTTTTTTCTAATAAACACTCACAAATTTTAAGTATTACACAGCAATTGTATATAAATCATAGGAAAATTTCAATAAGAAATTTTAAATTTGTGTGCGTGTACATGCGTGTGTGTGCATGCGTTTGCGTGTGTGTGCGCGTGCGTGCGTGCGTGTGTGTGTGTGTGTTACGAAAATTTAGAAGAATTAAAGTTTTAGAATGTTTTTTATTAGATACCTTTAAGGCTCCCGTCTACCCGCCATTTTGATTTCGTGGACGTAATGTTAATCCTATGGAATTTCGACTTTAATTCTCACATCTTTATTATTTTATCTATTTGAATGCAATAAAGTGCATCCAAAAGAGCAAAAAATAATGAATGCTTCTGTGGAATTACTTTTTTTCCTAAGATTTTTAAAAATATTTTTATTCTTATTTTAATTATTCGTTTTTGAGCTTTCCTGTCTTTAAAGAATATTTTCAAATCATTTTAAAAATCGGAGGAAAAAAGTAATTCCACAGAAGCATTCGTTATTTTTTGCTCTTTTGGATGCACTTTATTGCATTCAAATAGATAAAAAAATAAAGTTGTGAGAATTTAAGTCGAAATTCCATAAGATTAACATTAAGCTGATGAAATCAAAATGGTGGGTAGACGGGAACCTTAACAGCGGGAGTGGTTTTCAATCATTTCCAAGATGGCCGTGGGTTTTAGTTTCGATTCAAGCGTCGGATGAAAAAGAGGATTTTGCGTTTTCGATGGTACGCCAAGTTTTAAGTACGTGTGGGAATCTAAGAATTTACGCGCTAAAAGTTAGTCCACCTGCCTTCTGGAATATAAAATTTAGCTCTGTATTTTAGCACATCACCACGATCCTTCCATGTAGTTATGTCGAGAAGCGAGATATTATTGGATACCTCTTGATCTGTAGTTCGATGTCTCTCCTTCCCTGTGATCCAACTGTCAATAAAGGTTAAGTTTGTGTGTTTATTGCCTGCTATCTCTGTCATGACTGACTATATGATTTTAATCAAGTTTCACGTTGTGAGTAAATGCACGCGCGTGTGGGTGTTTGAATTTGATCGACGTGTAGAAATGGCACCTTTCAAATTCATGGTTGTGAAGAGAATATTATTCACAATTAAGACTATTTATTCATTTTGACGAAAGAGAGAAGAAATAAATAAAAACGGATTCCGCACCCCCCCATATATATATATATATATATATATATATATATATATATATAGAGAGAGAGAGAGAGAGAGAGAGAGAAAGAGAGAGAGAGAGAGAAGAATATATAAAAAAATATATAATGAATGCCTTTCTTTTAAAAATTAATATTTTTCGGATTTCAAACCAGTCAAAGCCAAGTTCATGTTTAACTATTTATTTTATTGTAGTGCAGAGAGAGAGAGAGAGCATTTCCACTCGGCTGGAGATACAACTCCGCCGTTTGATAAACAGTAGAAAAAGTCAGAAGAGCATAACAAATCAGAAGAGAGAGAATTTTCTTTTGCTTGGTATTAAAAAATAGGGATTTTCATACCAGATCACGAGTGATGAATGGAGGGACTTAGAAGGATTTTAGATGCAATCAGAAAGTCTAGTAGGGATCATCCCTACAGATCTGAAACCGTGAGAACTGCATTATCAGCGTATTTGAAAGAACGCGTGATTGCATAAATTTCATTAAAAAGGAATGGTATCAGGAAACAAGAATGAACGCTTTACTTTTAAATGACAGAATGGGAAAAATTAGGAAATTAAATTATTATTATGCGAAACTAATATGAATTAAAGTCAAATCATTATATATATATATATATATATAATGATTTGACTTTAATTCATATTATACAACTATTGGTTATTAATTACTCATACACAATTATTTATACTTATAAATATGATTTTCTTTACATAACTAAATACAGAAATGTACATCAAAATTAAAATTAAAATATGACTTGCATTGCTCTTAATTTTGAAAAGTGAGTATCATTTAAGATTCTTACAAAATAAGCCGATTTCTTGTCGAAAGCACCTCAGCTACCACAAATAAAACTGGAAAAGATACATATGTAATTCTGTCCATACTCTAAAACTCACGCAGAGAGAGATGGAACACAAAATCTACGTAAAATTTCGCAAGATACAATTAAGACCAAATCCAAGAGCTGCCGACAGCTAAAATACCTGCAATGCACCGACAATTTTTATTATTTCGAGAATGTTCCTTGATCTGATAATGCTACAGGTAATTAATCACTACGCTGCGCAGGCAAACAACAGCTGAAATTTAAAGTAAACACGTTTTCCGTTACATCACACGATTTTGCGAAAGCGAGCATGTGTCTTACCGTTCGTTTGTGCCCCTTTCTTAACCATACAAAATGATACACGTGTTTCCAAGATTCGGATAGCCTGTTTTGTTTCGCGGCATACCATCACTTCATTCTCAGCCAAAGACATTTCTCACGTCTCGCCCGTATTTGGCTCGGGTCCAGACTTCAAGTTTTAAAAATTGTCACCACTAACCGACAGACATTCTTTCGGAGTACCTTTATCATAATGTAGTAAGGTGGGGCGAGGGAGAGTTCAAAGGATTTTTATCATTTTGCGTTGTTCTGTAATCGTCGTGTTTTATTATTGTTTAATTGAACGTAGTAAATATTCTGTGGTATTTGCTGCCGAATCTCGACTACAGAAATTTCAGATTAGCAAAGATTTTGTAAAAGAAAATTTTTTTCC
>BMAW01016125.1:325358-342936 GCA_019974015.1 Nephila pilipes
TGTGTGTGTGTGTGTGTGTGTGTGTGTGTGTGTGTGAACAGTGACTTTAATACACTAATAAATTCTTAGAATATTCAAAATAGTATAAAGAAATCTGTAAAATCAATACTTACATGCAATATAGAAGGTCATGAAGTACTTAAGACTTAAAGAGTATTTGAAGCATAACATTTTCTTGCTAAAGCTGCAAAATTAAAAATCATGTCGTTTAGAAAACATCTAGCACAGTATCCAAACAAAATAAACAGAGAATTAAGATTAATATTTTGTACATTTTTTATAACGGCACAACACGAAAGCAACGTAGGTTTTATGTGCCTGCGAAAGCTATTTTTGTTCATTCTTCTCGTAAAACTGTTTTTAAGTTCTCTTTTATCTTGATTATGTGGGCTTTTGATGCCGATATCTGCAGGTTAAGGGGAGAGATAATTTTCCTTTCGCTGACACAATTTAGCGACAGTTTCACTTATATAATTGTGTTTTTCAATTATTACCTTTAAAATTATAGGATTGGTTTCTAGACTCTTTGTTTTGAATTTTCTTTCAACACATCAAAGAGTTTCATTTTGTTCTCGATTCCATTGAACAATCACATATGTAAGCGTGGAATCATCTCCATGTTTAACAGTAAGAATAGCTCTTAGAGTCAGCAGTATCTAACTACTTGTCTTGAGTCAAATGTAACACACCGACCATTACTTAAAAAAAGTTTTAATAATTCTCATTGCAAAATTATCAAGACACGCAGCATTGCAGTTTAGAGACTTAGAAATGTTTGTTTAGCTTATTTTTAACTTCATAACTCTGCATGTCAAACTCGCAGTCAGTGAGTCCCATGCGGCCTAACCAACTTAACTGCGTGTAACAACAATTTAATAAAAATATCTCAGCTTAACTTTTGAGACTTCTAATTATACCTGATTACTGATAATGAACCACAACTTTTGCTAATGAACTATTACTATTCTCGTATTCAATCGACGCATTATCTCCTCCACCAATAGCAAGGAATATTTTATAAAATAATACTTATCCCGCCATTAATCTTCTACGGTGTTGCTTGGAGAACCTAACATTAAATATACCGCTTTCAGAGAATAAGAAAAATGAGTATATTAATTTGGGCATTTAATCTACACCTGGCTATTTACTTTTGTAACATTTTTTTTATTAATATGTATTAATGTTTACTTACCTATTTTAAGCTCTTACATTCAGTATACTGGGTGTAGTAATCTAAACTGGGTAGTGGTAAACGAAAAATAGGTAACGAACCTCAGTACTTCCAAGATAAGTGTGGGAATTATATTTTTGCAATTATATAAGATATAAAATACGTTCGAATGCTATAAATGTACCAAAATTATTAAGCATAAAACCACACCATGAACAAATAAATGATATGATACAAATCACAGCACAGCTACTACGAAGCATATTAAGGGAAGAAAAACCAACAACTTATTTACATATAGCGCTTCCCACATGACTTACTCATTTGAAATGAGCCAGTGGCTAGAAATGAGTTTGACATCCCCTAGTCTAAGCCATCGTTTACTTTTCTTAACACCCAAGATCTGTTTCTGTAAAAACACATTTCCTATAAAAATGGAATAATATGCAACATTTTTCGGGGTTCTCATTTTTCATTTTCATCGATTTGTCAAATGGTGTTCTCCTTGGTCCACGAACCGAGGATTATTTTACGTCACCTTTAAGATGGATGTGTTGCAATGTTCAAATTTAACATAATTTTTTACACACACTCGTAATTATGATGAATTATTTTCATATTTTCGTGCTACAAGTTTCCTTCCTATATAATCGAATTAAAAGTTGTCACATGTGTCTGGACAATCAGTTTGAACATTTAATGCCTGTAATTTTTGCTGTGAAAATACAGTGATTTACAACTATGACAAAGTCTTACGAAAATTTTCTTTCGTGATCAGATGCAGACAATTCTCATTTACATTCAAGCGTATTCTCAATTTCTTGCACATTAATTCTTTAAAGGGTGTTATTGATATTATTTAGGTGTGTTGCAACCATATATTGATATTAAAATTTTTACAGGAAAAAAAATAGCTTCCTCTTATTGCGAAACTATCTTATAAAAACAAAAATTGATAACATTCAAAATAAAATCAAATAGAGATGTATTAATTCATTGTTAACTAAGGAATTACAAATTATTCTGAGATTATTTTTTCTCTAAAATTGTTTCCTCTTATATACGTTGGAATAAGAAATCTGTATTCATGAAAATGATGTAAATTAAGTTTGATATAACTCCCATCGTCGTACAACGGCCGTGGTTGCCGAGCGGTCATAATCGAGAGCTGACGGTCATATTGTTTTCTTCTAGTCCGGATTGAAGTCTGATGCCATAAAAAACCTGTCGTGTAGGGGTGTGTGATACACATTAAATCTGGCATAGTTTCCAAGTCCACACGATGATATGGTGAAGAAATTTGGAAAGGAGGGACCAGTTTAGGAATCGTCCTCGTCACTTCACGATTCAAAATTATGGGGTCCGTTGAAAATAGCCCTCGTGTTGTTTCTAAGTGCGACGTTAATAAAACTATTAATAAATCCAAAAATCCATTGTCGTGTGTATAAGTTTTATTGAAGGGCTCGGTACTTATATTATTTTAATTCATTCAAAAAAATCAGTAAATTCAGTTTAAAAATGTAGTCATAACATTAAAGATTGAAATTAAGACTGAATATTTTAAATCTTTTCCCCCCTCGAGAATTCAAAACATGTTCGAATTATATTTCTATGATAAATTTACTGTAAATGAGCAATTAAGCTTCGTTAATTATTTATTTATAATCAATTATAAATTGTTTTACCTTAAGTGTTAATTTTTTAATTATATTACACATGTCTCGATCTTTTCTCTCGAATTATCGTGCTTTAAATCTTTATTGTTTCATATTCTTTAAAAATAAGAAACAAGTGAAAAATTTGAAAAATGTCTTTTTTCATGTAAAGAATCTTGAAAATATTAAAAGTCCGTGAAAATAAATTTTGAGTTCTTAATGAATAGCTTAATTAATAATTTTTGAAATCAAATTTCGGTTTGGCCATTGACTTCGAATAATTTGGACGAAGAATTTAATGAGTTTCGTCATGTGCAGAAAAAAAATGCTTACCTTTTTTGGAAGAAATGACGGCAATCTTTCGAAGAAATCTTCATAAAGCTATAGGTGTATTTTTCTTCTTAAAACGAGGCATGCAGTATCAATAATCGGAATCGAAATTACTGTACGTCCTTTACCTGATAAACCGCATTCCGTTATATGGATCCATTTCTGATGAAATTATTTGTAATGTGGGGAATAAGATGTCATCTACACCCGTTTGCTTGCTGATTGCGTTAAATTTATGTGGTAACCTAGTTGTCCTGATCGCGAACTTACGGCCAGCTTTGTTTCGTCGAGTTATGGGTACGAATCCTGATACCATTGAAGACCCACCTTGCAGCGGAAATGATGCATGTTAAATCTGTCGAGGTCCCAAGTCCTCATGCTGGCGTAGAATAGAAATTTGGAGAGGGAAGTGTCAGCTCAAGTGTCGTCCTCCTCACTTGAATAAATTTCAAATTTTCGAGATCCGCTGTCAATAACCCTCAAACAATGAAGCAATCAATCAATCAGCTATGCTAAATTTATATGGATCTACTAATGTGGTAGTTCCATAACTGTAAAATACACTTTGATTGAGTTGTAGCTTCCTGGCGGTCTCTTTTGGTTGATTTCGGATTAAATACACTAGACTCACAATGAAACCAGACTAAGAGTCCGATTGATTAATTGATTTTGAAGGGATATGGAACAATAAAGGCTATTATCTCCTTTTTTTAAAGGAATTTTGCTCAGATTAATAAATATCAAAGTATTTCATTCTTTGCAAATAAACGCTTAGCATTCTTTTATTCGACGCTCCTTTCTTCAAAAAGTTCTTTGAATTGATTTGGAGTATATTCTAGAGAATATTTCAATGGGAGGTGCAATTTATGCATTTTAATTTAATGTATTCTATATCACTTATTCTGTTGCAAGTGGTACAAAATGCAATATCCTGCGAAATGAATTTGTTTAAAACGACAGAAGTTATTATCATCCTTCTAAAAATACGGATAAGAGCGTGATTGCTCTTTTATTTCATACAAACGAGTCAACAACTCTCGAGAATATTAAATTATTGATTGTTTATTAACGTCGCACTTTTAAAAGCAACTCAAGCTATATTGACTACTAATCTCATAATTCTGAACCAATATAAAGAGAAGAGAACGACGTCTGAGCTCCCCTCCTAACGTCAACACCCCGAGACAAATTTGAGACCACATGACTAATCATCAGTGGGGGAATCAGGACTCTAATACAAGGCCTACATCCCTAGAGACAAACTCACTACCATGATCACTCAAATACTTGGACTGCTCCAGATCACATGGAGTGTTTGTTTATCAACATTACATTTGGAAGCGGAGGCAATTGCCGATGATTTCATAATTTTGAACCAAGATTCAGTGACAAGGTTTTTATCTCAGCTGATTCCCTACTCTCCACATCCACACCACGCCTTTGTGAGGACTTTGAGACCCTATGGATATTACATGCATTAGCTTCACTGCACGGTGAGTCTTTTGAGGGATAAAAATTAATTAATTGTTTATAGAAGCAACACGAGGACTATTGTCAACGGACCTCGTAAAATGAACCTCGGTCAAGTGAACAGGTAAACACCTGAACTGGTATATGTCTCTCTTTCCAAACTTTGGAATTGCTTTGGAAATTACCATGCATTGGGAAGACTTGGAACATCGACAGATTTAACATGCATCAAATCTTCAGTGGCTTTTAGTACAGATTTCGTCTTAGGAAAAAGATTGTACGAATCAAGATCCGGCGAATAAGGCTGATGGTCTAACCCTGGGATAGTGTACTTGACAGGAAGGCTCTTGTCAAACAATGCGGAATGACTTGTCCTTTCACAGTTCGTGTCGTTTTTTCCTTATTCTTTCACGGAGTTCAGCAAGGAAGTGAAGTTAGTAATATTGATTTAATAGTTTTACCTTCAGAAACCCAATGAAGGAACCCAATCCCATGAATAACGGGAAAAAAACAATCATCATTGCTTTAAATTATAATTTGCTCATTCGAGTTTTTTTTTTTTTTTTTTTTTTTTTTTTTTTTTTTTTTTTTTTTTGCTTTCGGTGAAGATAATCTCTTTCAGAGCTTTGATTTGTTCTTCGTTTCCGGATTATAAGTTTAAAAAAACCACGATTCGTCATACACTATTATCCTTATAATATATATTGGGTTATTGTCAATGGCATTCAATGTGTCGTTACAAGTTTCTTGTTGTTCAAACGTGAGAACTTTAAGTACCATTTTGGCACACACTTTTTGCATGTTAAAATATTTATGTAAAATTTTTCATACAGATTCTATGTCAACTCCTGTAGTCTCACCAATCGCACGAATGTTTAACCTATGATCAGATCAGATTACCGATTTTTTCCGACATTGTCATCCGTTTTTAACGTGAAAGGATGAACCGCGCGTGAATCATCTTCAAGGTCTTCTCGGCCATCTTCAAAACGCTTAAACCAATCAAAAACACGTTCACGTGATAAACATTCATTATCATACATTTCATTCAATAAGTTATAAGTTTCAGTAGCGGTTTTTCCAAGTTTCATGGAAAACTTCACAACAATTCGTTGCTCAATTGTTTCACTTATCATTTTTTCGACGAAACAAAAAATAACTGTAATGCGAATGGAGGATACGGATTTGTTTACAGAAAAGAGAGGCATTGCATTCGAAAGAAAAAGCCTTCGCACTAAACAACTGTCGGTGACGGGCATTTGGTACATGCGTACTTCATCTGTAGCAGCGTCAGCCTCGTTATTTTATAGCCAAATATTGTACATATCTTTATCTAATATTCCATTTTTAGTTCACAAGTTTGTGGATGCTCTTCGTTTTGGACCATTTAGCCAATTATACCTCGCCTGAAATACGTCTTATTTCTGTCACGTACATTTCCTGCTCAGTAAACTCATTGTAAACTTTCCTTTAATTTTGAATTTCGAAATTATATAATATCTCATGTTATTTGTTCCAACATATACTGTCATATTAAACTCTTTATTGTTGAAATTTTTTCTTTGCCAGTAAATGCTGAGTGCTTGAGTGATAGTCTTCCGGGAGATCATTTTGAAGCACTGAACCCTTTTGGGTGAGCCCGGTCCCCTCGGATATTCTGCCTCATGTTGCTCCTAGAAGAAACATTAGTAAACGATCAATCAAACATTACATTTTGTAGATTTAGGGAGAATCCCCAATTTATGGATTTACCTATTACTACGGGTTTCTTCCGGACATTTTATTGTATAAGGGAATTTGTAAAAATTTTATATATTTATATTCTTCCCTCTTGAAAATTTTAAACCAGAACAGTTATTCCTTTTTCATTGAATGTTTTGTAACTCTTATTTTACTATTTTTACTTTATATCTCATGAGGATTCAACGTTATTTAAAACAACAAATCAAACACCAAACTGTACGTCTTAGTTATTTTGAATATTTATCAGATCTATTGCAATCATTTATTTATTTATTCAACTACATTTTATTTATTTATTATTAATTATTTATTATTATTATTTATATTTATTATATAAATAAATAATAATAAATAAATTTATTTATTGCAATTATTATTAGAGCCATTGCAATCATTGTAAGGTTTTGAAGTAGCTAATAAACAAGCTCAGAGCTTTCTTGCAGAAGATGGAATTCTTTGATGTTCATTGAATTAAAAGAAAATTTTCTAAGGGATAATAGCCTTCGTTTCTCTATATGTCCCTTAAAACTATTCAATCGATTTTAGTTATAAATCCATTATCTCTCTTCTGTCTTTCTCTCTCCCTCTCCATTTATTTATCTCAATCTATAACGATTTCTTAGCTCCACCTACGCTAGAATTATTTTCGGATGAAGTCTTGGTTATTTTAAGTAATTCCTATGACTCAGATATCGAAAAATTTAATTAACTCTCTAATTGAAATTTACTTTCATTTTAAATTAATCCATTCGCTTCTCAAATCAGTTCGTTATTTCCCATGGCTAATCATACAGAAAAATAAACGATTGTTTGAAAATGCTATTGACTAATTCTTAAAGCAAAAATGCATTTAATATTTCGGTATTTTTTTAAATAAACATCATTTTATGTATTTAAGGGGGGAACCTTATGGCTTACTTCATTTGTCTTATTTTCAAGTAATTACTATATAAAATGTCATTAATTTTTTTTTTAAAATGTAGTTTAATTTTAGCTCGATATATCAGTCGAAAAATAAGTTCATATTCTCTTGAAAATAGATTCGAGAGTGAAAAATATTTTCTTTGATTTACTTTTTAGTTGTTGTTGTGACTCGAAAGGGAAGTCACAACAACAACTAAAATGTGGTGAAACGAAAATACTTTTAATAACAAAATTAGTTATATGCATGACTGGTATTTCAACAAACATGATCGTTTTATAAATACAACGGAATATTTCGCTAACAAGAATTTTTCATAATGAGTAATTCGGAGAACGAGCAAAATAAATTATAAAAATATAGCTCATTTAAGCTACAGTCTCTTGGAAAAACGGGGCCGATATCTGGTGGCCACAATGCTGCGGTGAACGACGCTTCTAAAAGGTTGTCTATGTAAACCAGATGGCTTAATTTCCTAAATCGACCACTGAATGCGAGCGGAATGTAAATCAGCGGGTTCTCTATAGTTTCTTGAACATACTTGACTAGGGAGGTTAATGATGTCATCCACTGCAATATTGCAACTGCCAGATAACGGTTCCGGTTCCCTAGGAAACCGTAGCTTAAACGAGCGACGTTTTGCATAACAAGTGACGAGGAGATGATGATAGTGGATTAATATCTCATTGAGAAGTGACGACGGACGTCGCAATTTTAAATCTCGATCAAGTGACGAGGACAACACTTGAGCTGGTACCTCCATCTTCAAATTTCCACACCACTCCCAAGGGAGAACTTGGGACCTCAACCAGATTAAAGTGCACCAGCCCTGCACAAGGCGGGTCTTTAGTGACATCAGCGTTCGAACCCACGAAAGCAACGTCGACCGCGAATCCACGATCGTGATCACTTGACTACCGCAGCCGTGGATGACGAGGAGAGGGAAAATCTGGAATTGTGTGACCCTGCTTCATCTCAGTCCATATTTAACACTCGTTCTGTTACCTTTTGGTGTCTCTCGTGGTCACACATTTTTCCAAGCTTGTGGTCAGTTTCTGTGGAGACTGTAGTCAAAGGGATTATATCTTTGGCCTATGTTATGGGACTGGAGGTAATAATGATATAAATGAGATTGCGGAAAAGACCGATTCACGAGAGCTAATACAGTTGCACTGTGTTTTACAGCAAGAAGTTGTGGTGGAGAATTTATCCAAGTGGGAGAAAGTGACACATAGTTAGAGAGAAAGAGCAAAGCAAAACGATCATCTGATTCAATAAAAGGAATACTGTTAGCATGGGAAAATGCTTCATTGTACATTTATAAGCATGACCCTAATATGGCAATGGCTTTGCGAGCTATATATTTATTGAATGGTAATGCTGTGTCGCATTTCCACCAAAATGTGAAGCATCAGTAAAAACAAGACAGCACTTTTGTAAAAAGGAATTAGGTGTGCATCTTAAATAATAAGCTAATAATAATTAGTTAATTTTTATTATTAATAATGAATGTTTCACTTAAAAAGTAAGATTCTGGAACGCGAGTTGTGCTCATTAAATGGTTCCGCTTTAGTTACTCCTCAGACAAAATTAAACTTAATTTTTTTTAAAAAAAAAAAATTATCAAAAAGTAGTTTTTAAAAATACTATACTTTAACAAAATTATTATAATATTAACAAAAATAGGTATCAAAATTTCAGTAGATAAGTTTTAGAACTTCAGGGCGAGTAATGATCGAATCAAGTCGCGATATCGAATCCTCGTTCTATAAGAAAGCGATCCGCCCCGAAGAATACTGGTGACTGTTGAGTATTAAATTTAAAACAAAGTAATATTCGTAAATTCCAGATTCTATGTTTCCAATTAACAAGTAGGATTTGATTTCATCTTTTAACTCTACCAAAAATAATCAAAATTTCAAAAAAAAAAAAATACCACAAATTCTGCAATAAATACCAATACAGTCCAGAATCTCTTCTTAAAAATCAGAATTATCTTCAAAATTTAAGATTGTATTCTTTCATAACAATCTTAAAGTTTTCAGGAATAATTTTTAATTTTTTTTAATTATTTGATGATAGAGTTTACAAAGAGAAAGAGTTATTCATTTTATGGAGTTTTAGAACCAATGTATTTTAAATTTTTGTTCCCTATACTTTTTGATGACGAACATTTGCTCTAATATAACTACCTTTTGATTAAAACTAAATATTTGCTTTACCTCCAAGATGTTATGTTGCTTTTTTAAGTGGTTTCCGACTCGTATGTTATGAGTAGAATATTTAAAACGCATTTAAACTAATAATTGTCGTGAAATCATTATTACACTTAGTTAATTCCTTACAACTATAATTAAATTCTAAAAGAAAATACCAATATCAGCTCAGTAACAGTCTTTCTTGATTTTCTTTTTTAAATTTTTCTAATCATTGAAGACAAATATCGTGAATTTTGAAAACAAAGGAATCATTGAAGTTATTCTCAATTATAAAAATATTAACCAAATATTTTCACCTTTGAAATATTTTCTACTATTTAACCAATACATGCATCTTAATAACAAAAAAAATGTATACACTATCCTTAAGTAAGTCTTTCAAATACTTTATGGTATGATAATTAATTTTTAACGAAATTTTTTTGGATACTTCTATTATTGTATCAGTGTCAATGAATATTTCTTAATCTTCCTTTATTTACAAAATCATGGCGTAAGTATTGTGATTATCTCAAAGGAAACAACTTTGTGGGAAGGGAGCTTTTGCTGTTAAGGTTCCCTTCGACTACAAACTTTCGAACGCATCGTTAATCTTATAGAGTGTTCTACTTTTCGTCTCAAACCTAGATAAATGTTTTTAATTGCTTGAAATAAATTGCTCTATACAAAAAATGGAATTTTTCTGTGTGATTACTTTTTCTTATTTTTGTAAGTATTTTTAAATATTTAGTAAATATATTTTTAAACTCGCATCTGGTGCACTGAAGGATCGGAAAAATATTTTCAGTAATCGGGGAGAAAAACTTCCTTTTTTAATTCTCGTTCAAATGTATAATTCTTAAAAAATATATTGATTTTGCTGCTTGTACTTAGAAAAAGTCAGTATTGTAAATTAGGGAAGAGGGGAAATAAATTGTAGGAGAAAAATATACCCTATATGCGAACGAACATACGCTGCCTCTCTTGCGCTCCATTGTTCTACTCTTTCATGATAACTGTCAAAGCGCGGTTATCAGAAAATGGAATAAAATCGAACCAAATTTCTAAAACATGAAAGAATCAAATCATCGTCATCACTAGAAAAATTGAAAACATGAAAGAAACGTTCGATTTGAAATCAAGAAAATAATTAAAATTAAGAAAAAGAAAGCATATAATTTTCTTTTATTAGGGAACTATTTACTTCTGTTCAGTACGACTGGAATCGTATGAGGAATTCGACCACTCTTTGGTTACTCCTTGTTTAGAGAGATTTTGTTGTTTTACAGTTTCAAATTTGTAGATAGAAATCTTAAATTCCTCACTTTTCGTTTTTAAAGTTGTTTCAGTATTTCAATGGTTATTTGTATCATGGCTTAAGAATTCTTGATTTATTTCTGTTTTAAATTTCCCTCTCTCGTTAGTTTTTTTTTTTTTTTTTTCTTTGGCGGGGGGCACTCAGATTAAAGAAAACTTTCATATCAGATCAATTAATTACATGTAATTGTAATCCATGTTGTAATGAGACTATCTTTGCCTTATGTCAAAGGACCAGGTCGAAAAATCGAACATATTTCCAAGTACAAAATAGCATCAATTTTCATATATATTTGTGACGTTGTAACAGATAAATCAGTTTGTGATGCAGTTTTCTTAAAACTTTAGAACATTCCAATAATGCGCCATTTTTTCACGTGAATACATAAAGCTTAAATGTTATTTAGCATAGCGGTATAAGAAGCGAAACTTGGAGCACATTATACTCCAGAAAAAAGGAATTGATTCAGATAGAAATTAGTGTTATTATAAATCTAAAAGATAACGAAGAATATAAAATTAACATTCTAGCCCTTTATTATCGGAAGAAGTATTCCACTTCTGGGTCTTATACTTTAACATTATGCGAAGACAGCCTTTAAATAAGATTTTGCTGAATTCGGAATTGTAATATTATCGATATACTAAAAACGTACAATAACTACGTTAAAAATAAACAACTCGCTACTTCGTACCGATCACTTGTTTATGAAATGAAGGATCTAGGTGACGATTTTTTCTTCCATTGGGGTGTTATTTGTTGAAAGAACAGAGACGAGAACGATAATGAAAAAAATCTAAGACAAATTAATGACTTCTCTCTTCTTGTGCCAAGTGAAAAGTAGATGTTAAGCAGTTTCATGCTAACCGTAAAATCTCTTTTTTTTCCATAGCTAACTTCCATTAATCATAACCCTCAGTTTCTTTCTCGTGTTTAAAGCAAAGAGCGAAAAATATGGTTCAATACCGCTAACACAGGGTGATCTCAAAAGTCATGCTACAAACTTTAAAGCATGATAGAATATACAGATGAAAGCCCTTTTCGTCGGGTAATGTGTCGTCCTAAGGCTCCCATCTGCCAAACATTTTGAATTTGTGAACGTAATGTAAATCCTACGAAATTTCTACTTTACTCACCAAAATCTAGACTAATTATGACTTCATCGTTTTGATTTTGTGGTTTCGTTAATTTGCTTTGTATCTTTATTCATTTTCCCCTTCATTGATTTTTTGTAATGTGTCTTTTTTTTCCCCTTTGATTTATATTTGTTTTACTTATCTCTTTCTGTAAGTCCTTTGTGATACGTGCATAGCATGGGAATAGTTTTACAGATTTCAATGAAGAAAAAAAATTAATGTAGGTTTTTCTGGAATAATATTTTAACTTTAGAAAAAATTCCTGTCTATTTTAATGATTCATTTGAGAGATTTTATATATTTAAAATATATTGAAGAATCGGAAGAAAAAAAATTATAATTACGCTGAAATCTTTATTATTTTTTTGCTCTTTCGGGTGAGCACGTTATTGCTGTCAATTAGTCTGGATTTAAGAAGGAAAAGAGAAATTCCTTCGGATTAACATACGTTCACGAATTCAAAATGACAGGCCAGAACTGAAGGAACCTTAACTGAAGCAGTGAGCTTTAGAGACTGCAGGTACCATTTCTCGAAAAAGACACATGGGAGTGATGGAAGAGATATGAAAAGATCCATCCCGGAACAAACTTTTATACAACACATTAAATAATATTACTTCATACAGAGAGAATTTTCGGAATGAATGAGCAAATAACTGAAATTGTTCAAAAGAGAAACCACAACATTAATACAGACTTTATATCTTTGATGCTTGATCGGCATGTACTAACAAATAAAACCGAGTATTCCTCACATAATGACAGAGTCGGCAACAATCCGTATAACATGATATCCAATAGAATCGACGGAACTATCTTAGATACGGCTTATCATAGAGCGCTGTAGTAAAAAGTCCACGTAATAGGAGATCACTTTTTGAATTTTTGAATATCCTAGCAATCTCGTTTAAATCCCCAAGTATAAAATGCAAGTCCCCTTTTTGCTGATTCACAAAACGATATCTATTCAGATCCATAAGAAAGATGTGAAATTATTGTTTCCAGGTTTTAATCTTTAATGTGAACAATTTAATAGATAGCATGCCTTTAATTTTACGTTTGCCCAGAAATTTTAAAATGTTAATTATTTTAAAAATTAAAACGAAATTTACTAAAAAAATATATATTTAGTTTGGATGACGTATATAAAAATATTAAGATATGTAAATGCGAGAGATTTTCTTAGAGTTGCATCGTCCAATCGGAGTGCAGCATTGCTATTTTAGTCAGAAGTGAAGAAAATTTTTGTTCTCTGTAGCTTGAGCTCTGATTGGTCGAGTGGTTCGCCCTTATCGAGGAGCCATTTGGTGGTTATTTCACTTTGGCTTTGGGTGAGGGAGCGGTGAAAGAAAAAATATCAACTTAGTCAAAGTAGAATTTAAAGTGGAATAGAACATTTGAGTTACTATTTGGGTGTGTATTTTTCAGGGCGTCGTAACGATTTATTAACTGAATTTCTGAAGGATTTAATTGAAATTTATTGAATGGCTGAATTTAATATTGAATAATTAATAGCTGTTTTAAAATTTTTATTTCTCATGAGCCAGCGAGCATTTAAAATGTATTCAATATTGTAGGCTTGTTCGAGAAGATTAAAGTAGATTTTTGCTGCCTGACCCTTGAATGACTAGGCATAAGTAAGAACTAAGTTGAGAATCTGAGTATAGATAAGCATTTTATTGTTTCTATTTAAAGTAGATATCCCAGAGATTTTAGGATAGAATTTATATACTAATGCTCGGAAAATTTGGAGATCTATTTCAGTTATAGTGATAAATAGAAAAAGCAGTATATTTTATGCAGTCACTGAAAAGTGCCTCCTCTTTACTCAATGCGTGCATTAACTGGATGGCACTTAACTTATTTATTATGCTTTGTAAGATGAAAGATGCCAATTCATGTGTAATACACTCCTTAAATTTCTTGAACAAAGAGTTTGGAACCGATCTGTATTTCTAACGAAGCTTTTTGTTACGGTAAGGACAAACCTATTATTCTTTCTAATACTTCACTTATATTTCTTGATATATATTTCAAAAATGAATTATTTCAAAATTTAAAAAAAAAAATTACCTGAACTTGATCAAAACAAGCCTAATAGGAATCATGCTAGGCTATGAAAAGTTTTAAAATTCCTATTCAGAACAATTAAGAAATTGTTTACCAATCCCTATTAAGGCAGAAGTTTATTTAAGAAGACACATCAATGGCTTAAAGACTACGAGACAAAAATTCAGGTTTCACGTGCTGTCTTACAATTTCTGTTTCATTTGAATTTATTTCTTATCAGTTCCTGGATTATTGTTAAGATACAAAATAAGATGATACATCCAAAACAGGTTACAAAGTATTTGTGTGGGTTCTACTTAAATTTATGAAAAGCTTTTACAAACGACTTTATTTTAAAAGCAAAGCATTTTACATTACAAGAAAATCCCAACTTTTTTTTTCAAGGATTACTGTATGTGGGAACATATTCCAAGTTAAAAAATTTAATAACATGTCATATTTTAAATTTTTAGACAAATAACTTAGACTTTTTGAGACAAATAACTTAGACTTTTTTAGACAAATTCAAATTAAATTTCTTTCTTTTTAGAAGATGCATCTGTCACAAAAATCAGCTATCTTAATATTATGTCACCAGTGTCTCGCCTCTTATTGAAGATAACTTCAATAACTTGAAATTCAGATTTAACTAAGAAATGCTTTTAATGTGTGAATAAAAAGGAACAAAAACTGTACTTTCATTTCTTTAACAGTGTTAGAGAAACATAGCAAAATCAGTTGTAGCATTTAATTCATAATCAATATACTTGTTGTTTACTTATATTTCATTTTTTTCCTCTTGAAAGGAAAAAAACTAATTTTAATCATATTCTTATTTCTAATACAAAGGTAAGTGTAAAATGTATTCTCGTTATTTCTCAATTTATACCACTAAACATATCTAAATACTTTCTCATAAGTAACTTTATTATATAATCATTGACTTTATTACGTTAGATTGTAATCCCATTTGTATGTTTAATATGGCTTTGTAAAATTTTAAAATATTCAGCATTTCTTAAATTGTACATGTTTTCAGCAATTGTAAAGCGGACTAAAATAAATATACCAGTACGATAAAGTACCAATGTTTGCATCCTCTACGTTTGATGTAGATTGAAGTAAATAGTCAATTCGGAAGTTAAACTGATATTGAACTTTCAGCATACTACTTACAAAAGCAGTCAGCTTAGAAAGATCATCCTTCCAATGAATATGATTTGGTTTTTAAAGGGATTGTAAAAATTAGGTCAATTTAGGAAGACAGTCAACTTTGTATGTTCCGCAGTATTCTGAACATCCATAAACTATCCATTTGATGAAATAAGTTCATTAAATGTTTGGAGCTCGAGTAATTTGAACCACTCGCATGATAATAATTTTCGTGCTTTTCGAAAAATATCCGTGTTAGGAGTGTGGGAAATGGGAACGTTGTAAATCTTTATAGTTCTGTCATTGGTCCTTTTTCCTTCTTCTGAGAAGTTCCTGAATATGACATCCTTCGTATTATAAATAATCCCCCCATACCTTTTCCGGTGAGGAGACCATCTTCGCCTTCTTCGGAACGAATTCACAGGTAGTAAAAAATTTTTTTTATATTTTTTGTTGATTTCCAGTGTTTTATGATGAATTTAGTTTTCATCGATGGTGAAACTTGATGCAAAATAATGACGTGGAAGTAATCAAATTTTCATTTGGTTGCAAATAAATCAAAGCTAACTATTAATAAGTATCAGATGTGTTTTAGCGCCGTTTAACAGATGACGACATACAATGGTAATAGTAATTTGCCTTAGAAATTCCATCATCAAAAACAGTTACTTTTTGAACCCCCCTCTTGTGAGGGCTACTTTTCTGTTAAAATAAATAATAATAAATACTTTTTATAATAAATTGCTAAATTTGCTGATCTTTAAAACGTTTTTGGAAGCTATTATTATGATGAAAACTGCAAGATAATGAAACAAATTTGAGGAGTTAAACACAGAGTATTACTTTGTGAAAAAAACATCCTCATATACAGTAAGATTTTTGGAAAAATAACTAAGCGCTTGAAAATAATTAGCGTTATAGTAATAAGAAAATACACATTTTTTCCCTTTGTTTGTCACTGGTGTAGAGAGAAAGTGCTATTTAAAAATAGAATGAGAAAATAATATATTACAAGATTTGTCCAAAAAATATCAGGACCAAAGTCATAAAAAGAAATTTATTGAAGATATATGTACACAGTGTGTTCATAATTTTCAAAACATGACTCATTTGCATACGCCACTACTATCGCTTTTTCCAATACTTTGAAAGTAAACAACCAAAAAGGTGTTCTAGCACCTCGTCAAAACCACCTGAAGTGCCTCAAAAATCCATAAACGATTTCCTTTCAGACATTTTTTGATCTAAGGTAACAAAAAGACGTCGATGAGATCCAATTTTGGACTGTTGGGCGGTTGGGGTAGGATTGCGATGTTTTGTTTGGCCAATTCCTTACTCACAATTCGCGATGTGTAACTGGGTGCATTGTTGTGATGGAGCTTCAAGGTATCAGTGATTTCATTTCGTATGCGATGGACCCTAATTATCAAACATTCTAGCATTTCTAAGTAAAATTCACCATTCACTGTCTGTTTGTCAAATTGTCTCACGGTATTCTTTCTGCTTGTCTGACATAACTTTCAGCACAAACTTCCGGTACACTTTCCGCATTTGCAAATATCACTGATCAAAAATGAATGCACCGTGAATTTCGGGAAATTTAACACATTTGCTATCATTTGAACGCTAGACTGGCAATTACAGTTCAAAATATTAAAAATATTGGTTATATGATTATTCGTTTGTATCGATGTCGGGTGTCCAGCGCGTTGTCCCCTCTCGATATCTTCCCTTCTATTTTTGAATTTTTTGTGCCATACAAAAATACTCATTCTGGACAAGGTTTGAGCCTCACAAATCATATCGAAAGTTCCCGTAGCGGAATTATTCGGTTTAACATAAAATTTGATGGGAAAATGCTACTCAATGATTCGTAGCATTTTTAACTTTCAACGCAATCGCTAACACATTTTCACTTAGGGCGAGGTCTACATACTCCAATGGTTCGGAGTCACCTTAGGTGGTTTTCACTTACCTCACCGTCACCTATCTCCCCCACAGAGACCTCCCTCCACCCCATCCCATTGGCGTGAATAAATCTCTTAGTACCGAATCTTATTAGACAAACAACAATATAATAAACAGCTTTGAAGTGAAATATAAAGATAAATACTTTTAAATTTGTTTGAGACATGTGAGTCGGAATTTCTTGCTCAAGCATGTTGATTGGTGTGTGGTATAGAGGGCGATACTACTATTATGTTTAATGTTTTGAGTTTTAGGCAGCGATTGTAAGTCTAGAACTAAAATTGCATAACTAAATATGTTTAAAGATAAGGGAGTTGTACTCCAGTTTTATTTTTTAACTTAAATTATTTTACATGTATTAGAGCTTGTTGAATTTATCATGTTAAAATTTGCATCGTTTTGATTTAAATCAGAGATTTCCAAATATTTTTTAATTTTCTTCTTCATTTTTGATTGTTGCTGC
>BMAW01016125.1:347936-390516 GCA_019974015.1 Nephila pilipes
AAGCCAAGACATTCCAAGGCTGTATCCGATGGCTTCCAAACTGATTCTTGCATTCAGACTCCTTCAGTCCGTTCCCGATGGCTTCCCAGCCGTGTCTCTCAGCTCTTCCTTGCCAACACTGTCTATTGAGTGCGCCGTCGTTGACCACATCTTTACACACACACATATATATATATATTCTTTCCGATAAGAAATTTCAAAAATCTGACAGATTCCTGCATCTCTTAAATCAATGTTGTGGTTCGCAGAAACCCATTTTTATTTATAAAATGATTTGAAATTAATATTAATTATTGGAAGCTCAGACGAAACATGCCTTCTTCGTCTATCTTAGGTCAATTAGTCTTCAATTGAACAGAATGCTAAGCTGAGAAGTTCATTCATGCTAAACCTGTCAACACTCGTTAATTTCCAGTAAACTGTTGTGGCCACGGTAGCCTAATGATAGCGCACTCGCGGCAGGATTTGTTTCCGTCTAGACAAACCTTGATGTCACTAAGACCCGACGTGAACCAAAGCTGATGCACCTGTAGTTTTCAACCTAGTTGTACAAATAATATAAGGTAATAGAAATTATTACCGACAGGTGGCACGGCAAGCACTGACGTAACTGTTTTGCATCAATCATCTTTAAAAACTTGTACACACTTTTGAGATTTGACAAAGTAAAACCTCCTTAATGTCAGCCGTACACTGGTCCACGCAAGGTTTTAAAACGTACTGAAAAAACCTTGACATTCGAAATGAATGACCTGAAATCAACCATCCCCATAAATCGTATCGAACCGGTATGCTTAATTTCTACTCGATTAGACAAAGTTTCCAATCTACATACAGAAAAAAATATGTGTCCAGAATTTATTCCGTCGGAAAATACCAGTCTTCCAATTAGATTATACCCCTTGAATCTGGTCAAAGAATTCTCCCGTTGGCGTACGTGGAAGTTCGGAGACGGAGATGCCAGCTCAGGTGTCGTCTTCGTCACTTGACCGAGGTTCGAAATTAAGAGGTCCGTCGCCAATAGTTGTCGTGTTGCTTCAAAGTGCGATTTTATTAAATAATCAATTAATCGATCAATACCTGTCAGCAGTTCTCGTGTTAAATGCACAACTCATTTGAGTAATTGACGGACTGTTATATGATATAATAATTTGTATTTGCTTATTTCGATTCCGAATAACTCTGTTTAATCGGTCATTTCATTATTTGGTTAAAGATCCAGTTACACGGTAGTCATTTTACAAGATACCTAGACCATCTGTACAACGTAAGTTTCTGTTCTGAAAATTAAAATAAAACAAACTCGAAATAAACATTTACTGGAATTTCGAATGTTTCACATGCACGTCATCTTAGTCTAAAAGTTCTAAGTTATTTTTTCAAAATATAGTTACAAAAATATCAAATACGTCAAACAATTTTCATCAAACAGGAAAAAATTTTGTAATCATTTTATGAAGAAGGTAACATTAATTTACCAAATAACATTTTGAAAAGACTATTATTAATTTGAATTTTTAATTGATTGGATTTTGTGGGATATAGAACAACAAAGGCTATAATCCTTTGTTGAATGTTTACATCAATGACACCTATTACGACGTTATTTGTTTGACTGTGGCGCCATCTATTGCACTGTAAAGAAATATTTCCTGATCAGAATCAATTTTACTACACTTAGCAACTGAGTTAGACTAACCAAAGTAAACAAACTAAATTAACTTCAGTGTACCAAAAGAACATTAAACTGATTTTCATTCTCATTGGCTTGACAAAGAAATATTTTATTTCCATTTCAGATTGTTTCTTAAGTGAGAACGCATTTAACGCGAGAAGCTATCAGCCTCACAGCCTACGAATTTCTGCTGAAGACCAAGAATATCTGGATGATCTGACCCCACCACTGCATTGTTCAAACATGCGGGGCCCAACGACTGAGGTATTATCACTGTGTTCTACTATTTCCGTATTTTTTTTTTTTTCGGTTAGGTCCTGTTTTAGCCCACACCTTGGTAATGGAAACAAAATGGCGCCCAAAAGTGTGGTAGATGCGCTAAATTTGCCACCTTCATAATAGTGTTACCATATTAGTCAGTTCCTTTCAGATTTCGTTTTAGAAAAATACATTTTTGGCTCCATTTAACACCATTTTTTGTTTTATGTCTCCAAGGAGTGGGCTAAAATAGCATTTTATCTTGTTCAAATAAAGTTCACTATAAAGTTCAGTTCGTTGTAATAAAAGTTTAAAATGAAGAAATAAAAGTGTTCAATTTTTCAATTGATTACCTCTTGATTTTGTATGGCATACTGTGATAGTGTTCAGAAAGATACTTCGAGCAAATATAGTATATGCCTAGACGCCAAGTTCGGTTTTTTTTTATCCCTACTTAATATGTGTGGCATTCCGCTTACGCGAAATTTGGCATGGAAAGTCTAAGGGTCAATAAAGATAAAAGGGTGAAAATTCAGGCGTATACTGCATGAAGTGCAGTATCTTATTTCTTTCAAAATGTGAAATCGCATCTCGATATATTTGGATTACTATTCCAAGGAATACTTATGTTGCTTAATTTTTGACATTTCTATGGATAATTTGAGGAATGTATTGTCATATATTTCATTATTTTCGTTTTTATCTGTTCATTGTGAATTTTTCAACGGTGTAACGAAAAATATCCATTTTTAGATTTCTGTAAGCCTAATTTCTCTAATGTATCCCCTTCTTTTTAAATGAGAGAAAAGAGAAAAAAAATTTGAAAATCATTTTTTAGATTTATTACATAAAGAACATTCAATGTGATTGTTTTAATTATATGTAATAAATGTAAAGTTCTTACAGCTAATTTGTCTAGTTCTGGTCTGGGATCAGTATGAAATCATAAATTTTGTATAGAACATCTACATTAACTTTGCTGTACCATCAGAGCAGTATTGTCTACAAGACTAACCAATCCAAGGCCAAGAATATCCATTAGGATTCCTTTCTACTCATTGTTCAACGTTATTTGAAAACAAAATACTACGAAATCCGAAATATATGCAAATCTTAGAAATTTGCTTATATGATTTGTTGATTTTATACCATTCTCGTAAATTAATTTTTCTTGATTCCTGAAACTTGTTATCTTCACTAATTTTATAATATTTTAATTAATCCTAACTGTCGTGAATTAAATTCATTTTACCAATCCTCAGGATGAAAAAGTAACTTTGAATACATCCTATACAACTACATACTTCCATTGCAATTGGAAAAAGTTAATTGAACTCCAGATATAAATTTTTCCCGATGGAAAAAAGGATATCTTTAAAAAGGATATTTTAGTCAATATTCAGACATTCTGCTTCCAGCAATAAGACAGAATTTTATCAAGTACTAGCATTTAGAGAACTATAAGTAACCTGACCGTGATTCAAAATTACGAAGTAATGTTCCTTCTAAATGTGACATTACTAAACAATAAGAGTACCAAAATAATTTTTTTAATTTAAAAGACGATTTATAAGGTAAAGCTTCTGAGTTTATGTCAGGAATAAAGACAGTTTACAAATTAGTTCGAGCCAATTTTTATAAGAAACTTATAGTAAAATTTCTGAGATACCATGAAGAAGTAATTTATAGAAGTTAAAATTTTATAGGATACCATGAAAAAGTAATTTATACCAGTTAAATTTTTAAGGGGAAACCCTTCTGAATAATATTACACAAACTACTTATAATGGACTACAAGCAGGCAATATAACAAGCAATTAATTTACAGTCAATAGTATACTACATACAAGTAACATAGTAGACTTTTATTTGATTTGACAGACTTTGGAGAGTGGAAGGCCAACTAATATGTAATCTTGGTCACTTCCTCGTGGCTCAGAATTACAAGGTTTATCGCTAATGGGCTTCGTATTGCTTCTAAGTGTAACATTAATAAACAATCAAACAACCAATCAAAGTCCCTTGAAAAAAAAATATTTTCTTCACATTTTTTTCTGCACCACTTGCTTAAGAATCAGCGTTCATTTGACTTTGTTCAGAATATTTGAGTTTCCATGCAGAACCAAACGAACTCAATGTTCCGATTTGGACCCGAGGACTCGTATCGCCGATATGAAGAGTTTCTTTTCTCTTGGTACTGTCTCCCATTTTGTTTTGCAATCCCATGAAAGGTACGTCACGTGTTAGTAAAATATGTATAGTATGTAATACATACATTACGTTTATTTACGCAAGCTGTTTAGATGTCTTTTGTTACATACATTACTCATGCAATGAATGTTTTTATAGACGAGTGAACAAAATCCCTACCGCAACAGCAGCATTCCACCCGCCGAGGACAAGTTCCCGAGCAGCGCCCATCACCAGATCCAGCTCCTGCGCTACCAGTTGGACCAACAGAGCCAGCAGACACAGCTCGCCCTACACCAAGTACAACTTCTCACGGACCAAGTGGAGGCGGAGAGTGCTGCTCGGCGAAAGGCGCAGGTGAAGTATATTCCCAGCATCTCCCAGGTATCTGGTGGTACAAACGTCCCATAGAATCCATTGCATTTGCCGTGGGTATTCATTGCATTTGCAAAACATACAAAGGACCTCTGGAGAACCATTAGTGAGTTCGTTGGATACCTAAAGGAAGCGTGTATAGAGGGGAACTAGTGACTGAACAATCGTAAATTCGTAGTCCAATACTACCAAAGATCATCGTATAAAATAGCTAAGATTACTGGTCTTATAAATCCAAACCAATCTCAATGTCTTCTTGAGGCAGAGTCTTGGAGTTTAAAAAGCAAAATGCCAAATTTGATTTAATCCTTGTCATTAGTCGCAGGGAATCAAAATTACAAGACCACCTTCAAACACTTCGTTGTAACTTTTAAGTGCGATACTACTTTATGATGTCTTGATAATTAAATTTTTATATTTCTCTAAGAATATGAAAGCAACTAGAATACGTCTCGCATTCTTTAATTTCATTGGTATAATGTCGCATTACAATGAACGTGATAAAATCATGAACAAACCGTTGTGGTCTGTGTTAACATATGATTTCCCTATATGCCAGTTGTATATATCTTATATATCTACTTTACTTCTATTAATATATTTAATATCATACTTCTCACATTATTCAATTATTTATATTTGGCAGGAAATCATCTGAGCAAATTCTCATGTATCTAGTGACTTATTCTTGTTTAAATGGGTCGTTAAAAAGTCGTTCGGTAAGCTAACAGCCTATTTAAACTTGCTACCGGTGTTTGTTTGTATACTTATGATATAAGCTTTAAATTATTTTCTGGTTTAAAAATATACATTTTTGAATTCTTATCAGGCATTGAGTTATTTTCACCTTTTTGTTTTGATTAAGCTTATTTTGTATTTCAAATTATTTCATTTATAAATATTGTTATGTATCAAAAGATCATAGGTTGATTCTAACATGTTAAAAATAAAAGCCCGATATTTATTCTAGAATTGTAATTATTCTAAACCATTTGAAAAATAAATGTGAATTGCTTAAGAGTAATTAAGCTCTTCTGAATTATAGTATCTTTCGTGAAATTGACATTTTATTTATTTGGCTGATTCTATTTAAAAAATAAAGGAACATTGGATTCAAATTTGAATTAAATTATTTTCTCTTTTAATTAAGGCTCCCGCCATTTTGATTTCATCAGCTTAATGTTAATCCTATGGAATTTCGACTTGAATTCTCACATCTTTACTATTTGAATGCAATAAAGTGCATCTGAAAGAGCAAAAAATAATGAATGCTTCTGTGGAATTACTTTTTTTCTTCAGTTTTTAAAAATATTTGAAAATATTCTTTAAAGACCGGAAAACTCAAAAACGAATAAGTAAAATAAGAATAAAAATATTTTTAAAAATCTTAGGAAAAAAGTAATTCCACAGAAGCATTGATTATTTTTTGTTCTTTCAAATGCACTTTATTGCATTCAAATAGTTCAAATAATAAAGATGGGAGAATTCAAGTCAAAATTCCATAGGATTAACATTACGTCCACGAAATCAAATGGCGTGTAGACGGGAGCCTTAAGATACCTAATTAAGCTGAAACAAATATATAATGATTTATTATTTAAACAGGTGTAATTTTGTACCTTGAATTGTAGTTTTCTTAAAATGTGGGCTTACGTCCTAATTTACTGGGGCCACATGGCGAAATTTTTGAAATCGCGCCAAGATGGCGCCAAAAGCGGGTATTTCAAATCTGATGCTTCCAGAAGAGGAAAAAAGATAGCGTCGTCTGTGGAAGACAAATTTTGAAAAAAAACTGGCGTTTTCACCGAAAGAAAGGAAATGTAAAAATCTTCGTATCTGGAAGACAAATTTGGAAACCAGATGGCATTTTCACTGAAAGAAAGAATATGCAAGCATCAAGTTTTATTTTAAATAATTCTCTTCAGTATTTTATTCAACAAAAAATACATCATAAAATGAAATTTCACACAATGTGTGTGTTTCGCAATACCGCAAATTTAAACAAATGTTAAAAACAAATACTACATATTAAAAATCTACAAAGTGTTCTTAAATAATATTATTAAATTAAATTTTAAAGAAGAGCAGTGAAAATACTTTTTATACTAGAAAATTACAGTTAAATTCCGATATTTTCATAATTATAACAAAATGTCTGTATGTAAACTAAATAAATTTACAGCCATTATTTCAGCTTATTGATAGAAGAATGATTCAATATCTTTATACTACAGCAATTCAAAATTTGGATTTTTGCATTTATTTAGGGTGAAAAATATATAGAACAAAGTTTTGTGATAATTTCTCATTCAATTAAAAAGTAGTATATTTAGTAAAATGTAAGTTACTTACGCTTATGAAGCATAACACATTTCAAAAACACAATGCAAAACAAACGAATACAAAAATTCGGTACTTTTCCATTTCGCCGGCGCAAATCTCGCCAAGCAGGTTTTTAATGCGACAATACACATTATGCACATTTTCAGTTTGGCGTCGGCTGTATCATTTTTTGGCGACTTTATTGCTTGCGCCGGTGAAATGGAAAAGTACCAAAAAAATGTTTACATCGGCGGGTATCACGCGGTCAAGTTATCATGTGATCGTGATGCCACATGGATTTAGTCAATTACATTCTAAGTTATTAGTGGTGATTTTATGTCAAGGTTGATATTTGCTAATCCTCGTTCAATAAATTTCTGATCCAGTACACAAGTTGGTTGAGAGACAGAAAGATTTAATGCCATATTTAGCCAAGCCATGCCTAACTCCCGTTGATTGACAGATAACCAAGTTTATAATGAAAATAATTTTTAAATGTGCCTCTGCAATGTAGACGTAAAGGAAAGAAAAGATGAAAAAGGTAAGTATTGGTTGACAAGGAGAAGGGTTGAAGTTATGGAAAAATCGCTTGAGGACATCACTAGTATTTACTGCCAGTAAATCCCTTAGAAGAGATGAAAGCCTACTCAAACAACTCGGGGGTTCGTAAATTTCATACTTATTTAAAGAAGATAAACTTTTGAAAGGACCAATACTTACGAAATCTTTGAAGTCCAGTGAAATCTTAAGATACAAGAGCTTATATAACTGCGCGGTATGGGTCGATACCCGAATTCTCAATCCAGCTATTTTATTAAATATTTAGAATATTCATCTACAATTACTTGTTAAATTCGAATGACAAGAATATGAACTTAAATAAATAAATAAAAAAAAAACATTTTATACATCTCATATGAAGAAACGAGGGAAAAGCAATAACCTACGCATGAATGAAAATTAATAAAAATAATAGTAATAATAATAAAGAAATATTAAAAAATCAAAGCTCATCAAATAAAATGTGAAAATGGGAAAACTCGTTATGAACAGAGACTTATTAAGGTATTACATAATGATACTCGCTTCTTTTATATCACCAAATTAAACGGAACGGAAAAAAAAAACAGAAATACTCTCGAATACGAGCCAAAATTAGAAAATATCACAAAGAAATGAAATTAGTGACGTTAAAAAATATTTTTAAGACAGAGAGAGTTGTCATTTTATCCACTGTTTGTGAACACTGTGAATGTATAGGGCCAAAAGAAAGATGTCTTGTAGGTGTGAAAAGCAATAAATTAGTCTGGGACTTCAGTCCCAGAAATATAGAGGGGGAAAAGGTCGCTGCTCTGAAGCTGTGCGGAAATAAACACCAGCAAAAGAAACGGTACTACTATGTGATAAAATCGTACGCCCGTAAGAGATACAAAATTGTAAGGAATTAAATGTGCAAAACGAGTAAAATTGTAGAAATTCGAAGACTCGTCATAATGGAAGCGAAATTTAAAACAGAATTTGAGCTAAGCTGTTATCAAGTATTCTTGAATTAAAAAAAAAGCTTGGTTTTAGTTATTTATTTTACAGTTTTCTGAATAGTTATCGAAATGAAACTTTTGGAAAGAATTATCATTATACATACTATGGATCAAATAAAAGTAACTGTTCCGTATTCTTTAACGGAATAAGTGTTCTAATAATATGAATAATTTCTCGATTACATGAAATAGAATAACTCAGTCTAATTAGACACAGTTTTATTTTACTCTAGTTTGGGTTTGAAGAACCTAGCCCATATCATAGATGTTTTTTTTTCCCTTCCACAACTCACACTCGTTACACAAAAATTTCGAAGAAGCGCTAGCAGCACCATCTATCGTGATAATGAACTATGACTGATCACTATATTGCGTCAAATCTTAAATGAAATATTAGATATAAATTAAATAGGTAATCTTTTGTTAGAGACCCAGCTTAAGTCTTAGCTTTTGTTTTAAATATAATGGTATTCTTCAATTCTATTTTTATTCTAAATATTTCCTCTTGTAATAAGCATTATATGATTTTTCCCTCACAATAAGACGTGAAAAGTCAATTTTTTTTTTTTTTTCTTGTATTGGACAAATTTGTCATGGCGTATAAGTGATTTATAACATCGTCAAATATCCAAATAGTAATCAAAAGGATACTCGTAACTCTTCAAAAAAATTAAATCAAAGCAGCTTAAATAATAGTTGGTTGCCACTCTCATAATAAAGTGAAAAATAAAAAAATAATTTACCTCTGCAATATTTATTTATTTGAAACTTAAAATACTTTTCAAATTCTCAAGTTGATATCAAATATTTATAAGCAGAGGCAAATTTCACAAAAAATTATGAATAATTAGTTTTATGATTAAATTACGATATAATTTTTTATCTGAGAATCCTAAAAATACCTTTATTTCTTCTTTTGTGTTTGTAAAGGAGAAATTTTGTAAGAGAAGGAGGGAGAATTTTAGTTCATAATTTTGTATGCGCAGTACTAAAAGAAATAGAGTGCAATCTGTTTGTGAATTTTGTAATAAAAAGAATACGATAAAATATTTTAAATACATCCAACGGGATCCATATCTTTGAAGAAGTTATATATAAGTTTTCAATGAAAAATTGATTATTAGAGTCTGTAATAATTATAATGATGAATTATATGAAATGAATCAAAGATTTTCTACTGTAGGAAATAAAAGAAATTTAGAAACGTGTTAGTGTTCTAAAAAGAAAATATATAAAATTTTCAATCGAAATTCTGGATGTCAATATGCAAGTCGAAACAAAATAAAAGTGAGGGATTGATAGGAAATTGTTAGAAAATTATTCGAGACACCCCTTCAAACTTCTAAATGTAAATTTTATTCACATTACTTTCATCTCCAAATTTATTATGATGTATTTTTATTTGAACATCACAAAGTATGTTTTTGATTTAAGTGGATGAATTAACTAATCAAGGGTTGTGTTTTTGTCACTTCACATCAAAATTAAGGGTGCTATATTTTCACTATCTCATATCTGAGAAAAGATTGGTCTTAATTCTTTCATATCAGAGCTATAGTGAGTCAAAATTAAATCTTATTAGAAGGAAAATTAAAAATCAAAAGTAATTTAAATACAAATATTAACTCAGTATAAATATTTCCTTTTTTTTTTAACAAATTTTATTGAAAGGTTCACATTTTATCAGCTCTAGTCCTTTCACTACCGGATGGAGAAAGATGAAGTTCTTCTCTGGGCCTACGGTTTCTTACAGAGGAGTATCACTCTGTGCCCAGCCGATTTTAGATATTAAGCCTAATTCGCGAAAAAAATCCTGTAAAATCGGTTATTCGTTAGAATATTTTGGTTTTTACATATATTATTTAAAATGCATTAAACTTAATATACACGAAAGAAAAAAAAAGATTTAATCAAAAATTGTATGTTCTGTACATAAAATTATTGCATAAAAATCATTTCTTTTCAGAAAATACAAAATATACTTACATTTGTTACATAAATTTCATAGTATAATGATGTTCCATTTCATGGAATATTAAAATATAAAAAGGAATCTTATTTTGCTGTATGGTGTTTTTATAAAAAAAAAAATTCTTCAATGCATAGTCCAACGTCACATGTCTTGCACACATATTTTGTCAATTTTTGACGCTTCACGCAAGATTTTGAGCAAAGGACACATCTTCTTTGTCCTTTTTTTTTTTTTTTTTATTTAATGGTTATGTATAGATTTGGATTATTTTCGCTAATATCACTGCCAGATTCATTCATTAATTCGCAAATCTCAGTATCAGATATATACTTTCTTTTCGTCATGACTGTCGCTGCAAATAAAAACCAACCGAATGAATCAAACAGCTGGGAGCATCTGCTACTAAAAACCCTATCCCCCATAAACAGCCATAAATTCTCATTCGAACTTCTAAGAAGCAAGAATGAAAAAAGCAAACCGCTAGCAAGTGCACCCTTTAAATCATGTCATTACATTTAAAGAGCCGCGCCGCAACACGTGATTTTAACAATTATCCCACTTCTGATATCTAGAAGCGGAATCCAAGCCCATATCCCCAAGGTCAACACTCCAAATAACCTATCTATATAGATTTTCCGGTATTGAAACGCCATATAGTAGCATTAAAAAAATTTAATAAAATGTTCTCATCCAGCGTATCACTATTGACTCGTTGATCTGTAGCAGGCATTCTCGAAGTGTATCTAATGTGATACGCTAGGCACAGGAGAGCAAACGCGAGCGAATCGCATGTGATACGCTAGGAGTGAATGGGTTAAAACAAGCTTAGAATCACACAATACATTCTTATTTTTTCATCCTCCATTTTCTCCATACATCTTCATTTCATTAGGATGAAAAATCGAGTGATAATTCTCGAAAATAAGTAATCCTGTACCTGAAGTTCGGCTAAAAACATCTCACAATGTGGCAGGTCTGTGAATTAAAAAAAATGTTTCAAAGTGTTTCATCACTCATACGAATATGTATGAAAACGTTAAGGCCAATTTTATACAAAATGGAAGGAAAAAATTAAATTACCTTTGCTCATTTCATTTTAATATGTGCTAACAGGTTTCTTTCCTGTTAAGTTCCTGAAAAAGTAGATTATAAAAATATATAAATGTGCATAAAGTCACCGACTTCCGAGCACCAAACACGACAGAAGCAATTACTATCAAGAAAAGAAAATACCTTCTTCAAAAATTTGTAATGTATTTTTATTTTCGCAAGAAAAATATTCTAAAGTACAAAAACATTTCCAATGTTAACACCACAAAGAATATAAAGAGATTATATATTGGAATAAGAGCAAACGATAAATTATCAAAGTCGATAATAATATTCTGTTTGGATATTAAAATAAACGCAGACGATAAAATATTAAATTAAATATATATCTCAGCAATATAAATTTACCTTAAGTAAAATAAATGTAATGATTATAATCATAATGTATTATAATGTCAACCTTTATAACCTAACACTATATATCTTTTTTAATACCCACACATTTTTGTTGATGCCTTTTTCTCAAAACAATATATTAGCAAATGTCTTAGAAAAAGCTTAAGATGACAGGCATGTAAAATCAGTTACAAATTCCTTTTTGCATTATTGAGTACACCAAATTCTACTAGTCAAAGCACTTTTGACAACAAAAAAAAAAACGAGAATCAAAATATTGGTAGAAAGTATCTTACCAGTTCACTCTTATTGTGGTACATGAAATCTTAAATCTTAAAGGGCCAGCGTTATGTTAATGACACTTTTCGACTCCACGTGGGACCTTTCTTAAAAGCTGGCTCAACAAGATAATGCTCTCTCGCATATAGCTCGAGCAGCTCAAGACTTTCTTCCTCATGCTCAGACTCTTCTATGGCCGGCCCGCTCCCCAGACTTGTCCCCTATAAAGCATTTGTGAGACTGTCTCATACTTGTCCCCATGAACATGATTTGGAGATGGATGTTAAAAATTTGTGGGTCCATTTGCCAAAAGAAACATCCAACGTTTAATCAACTCAATGCCGGACCGTGGTCTTGATTTTAGGATCAAGTGAATCTCTAATCTGTATAATTATATCCATTAAAATGCATTTCAATCCAAAGCTTCTTTCTTGGTGCGCTATTTTCATTATTCCTGAGTGTATAACATTTCTTCAGAAATTATCTCCCATTGCGAAAGATATTTTTAATAAAAATTCTATAAATTACGAGAGAAATGAAAAGAAAAACAATTTTTGAAAGAAAATAATTCTAATTTAACTTTTCAAATCCATTCTTTGAATTTATTTAAACGCTAGAAAAAATATTTTTAAAATTTAATTCTAAGTACTCTAGATATTGCCTTTGTCAACTAAAAATTTGATTCAGCTAACAATTAATTTACTTTTAAATTGAATTACTTACTTGCATACTCTAATCACTTTTATTTCAACTTATATACAGAATACACTGTAATTAAATGTTCGTTTTTATAAGAAAATTTAAATTTTTTATTGATTTTTGTCTAAAATGATTAAATCAAAAAACTCATTTGTTCTTTTTTATACATAAACTTTAAAAAAAATAATAATATCTTAAATCTGATTCTAATATCTTAAATATTTTGTTATTCTATAATTTCAGGAACAAAATAATCAGCTTATGACACAAAACCAAGAATTACTGAATCATATTGAAAGATTGTTTCAACAAATTGAAGATCAAGAAAAGCAAATTCAAGTTCTCGAAATCGGAAAACGATCGAAAAATCCACCTCCTTTAGAACCTCAGGTAAACAAAATAAATGATTAAAAACTTAAATATAAGAAAATCATTACATTTTTTTTTCTATCAAAGGGGTCGACTATCAAAAGAAATGGCACCCCAAACCATATCATTCTGTTGTGGGCCTGTGACGTAGGATGGTAATCCATCCAGAGGACAGCAAAGGGATACGTGACAGGATCCCTAAGCTGCCCTGTCTGTTTCCAGATACGCATGCGATGCGCTTGTAGTCCAGCCGCAGATAGAAACGAAACTCGTCTCTGAATCATATTCATTTCAAGCCAGTGCAGCTACATGTTGATCGGACTCTCCACCACTGTAATCGGATTTGAGGGTGTACAGGTGTGAAGGATAAACTGTGCAAAAGTCGGTAAGGAAGAAAATTTCACGCTCTAAGAATCAATCAATGGTCCTGATAGTAATTTGAGCGCGAGTTCCATGTCAAATGGTTGATAGTGACAAATCTGGAGCTGTGAGAGCCAATGTAACAATCACTTTGCTTAGAGCTGTTCTGTTGTTGTCATATGTATACTGCGGCCGTCTGATACTAAAATCTTCCATTATTCACTCTTGTTAGTATTGTTATAAATATGAAATGTTGCTTCCCAGCAATACTGATCGTAGGGTTGCTAAGAGAGGTTCACAGGCTATCTGGACACCAAGGGGGAAGCAGAAATTCGACCCCCGGCTTTGGCGACTTTGGCGATAAAAATTGACATCACGAATCTTCAAGTAAAATTTAGTTTCATCGAGAAGTTTACAGAATAGGAGCGAAACATTGGAGAACTTTCTATGTGACGTCACATCTGGTCTTCAAGGTATAAATAGACAGGGCCGTTGATCGTCAGTGAGTTAGTCTTTCGGAGTGAAAGCGATTATCTTGCTTGCTTTGCAAACTGCGTGATTTTGTTTAAAACTGTGGATTGCTGTTTATTTAGTGCTGCAAATTTGTGCAAGTACGATCTTGTTGTCGTCTGTGCTTCCTGTTTTATTATTATTTAAAGAATAAATTACTATTTTTCTAGTATTCTGCTTGTCGGACTGTTCACCTACACACACCGGACAATTTTTCGTAACAGTATCATCTAATTGGCGAATCGCTTCTATCCAAATAGATAGCGATTCTTCGATTACTCCATACAATTTCTTTCAATCGGAGGCACGAGTTTTCCAAATCCCTTTCAGATATATTCTTAATGATCATGAACCCGTCAGTAAGGCATTGTTATAGTTGGGGCAAGTGTACGCAATGGACATGCAACAGAGATTTTCACCATCAGATCGAGAACTGAGCATCCAGCAGCTCTATATTTGTACTGCTACTGGATGTTCAATTCCAATGTGCAACAGTTACGACTATTCGTTTGTTGAACATTTGCTTGTTCAGAGATTTTTGGGCGTACTCCGCAAGAGCCATATATTGCTATGTTGTGCCAAACCAAGTGCAACTGATCTATACGCAAGATATATGGGGACAAAATGAGGGGAATTAATTGACAGGAGGTAAGGATCGTTAGGGTATTCCGCGACGCATCGCATTTGCTTACCAAAAACGGAAAACCGCAAGGAAAAGAAAAATATCACTAGAGTTACATCAAAATGATGATTCCCTTAAGGAAGAAAAGTCCCTAAGAGGGCTTTTATATTCACTCGAAATTTCTTTGCACATAGAATATCTTAACATCTGACGATCTGGTCAAGAGACAGAACAATATAAAATGTGAACTTAACGCAGCGCTAAGTGTTAATAGTAGTCACGATCCCTAATTACGCCGCGAAGTGACCAGATGTATAACATATAAATACAATTATGAAATGGCTATATACATAATTTATGCAGAGTAAATAACAAGACAGCTACTCTTAAAAAACAAGTCAATACGTTAGCAAATGTTATACTTTAACAAATGTTTAAAGTTTAAAAGTTCCAATCTTTAAAACTAAATTTCACTACTTGCCATCTGGAAAGATCACCAACTTGGTGATTTACAATTGGAAAAAAAAAATTAAACTTCTCATTAATGTCCGCTGCTTTTAGTGGAGTAAGAGCCAATGTTGCTCTACAGCATTGGAACTCAAGCCGCAAAACCAAAGACTTGCTCTCCAAAAAATATCTTCTCGTCTAATGGAAATAATAAAGAGTGATGCAATCTTATATTTGTTCATTAGAATCTTTGTGGGGTCCGACTTTACTTTGGAGAGACGATACTTCTCCTTAGAGGCTCTATGGCTGTTGTGTGGGTTTCGTATTCCATCTCTCTTCAATGAAGGCTCGTTCCTCTGCCGAGATAGTGGTTGGTGCTCTTCGGTGTCTAGAGTTTCTGCTGAGGAGGCTGTAAGGACTTCTCGCTCGCTGTGGCTGGCTTGTAGTGGGATTCTCTTCGACTTGCCTGGTGTAGGTGGCACCTGTTGATTGCTCCTCCAGTGTAGTTGTATCCTGCTGTCCTCTGCTCAATGGAACTGGAGATCGCTTGGGAGGCCTTGTATTCTGTAAAGATGACGTTGGTTGTCTTTTCTTTCTTATGATTTACCTTTGGGGGATCCCCCTTTTCGGAGGCGGAGTTGAACTTTTGGACAATGCTCTTTTTGTTGATCTATCCTTATTTCTGTTGTATTGTCGGACGGGATCTACTGATTTACCTAGGAAACGTCTCTTTCGAGGCCTAACACTATTACTCGCAACTGAGATCTTCTGCTTCGTTTGTGGTACTCAGTTGTCTAGCCTCGTTTTATGCTTGGGTCTAACGGACTGTGGCTCGGGGCTCTCTGAGTAACTGTCTCACCTGGTATCTCCCGATGCTATGTCTCTATCATCCCTATAGATAATTCGTTCCATCTCTTCTCCTCTCCTACCGCCTTTTCTTTGGTGGTAGAGCTTAGCTTGGTCAATATTGATGGTTGCCTCTCTTCCATGCTTTAGATTCAACACATTCTTTTGAAACACTTGGACCACTTTGAAGGGTCCCTCGAATTTGGGCTGAAATTTCGCAATCATTTTCTGTATTGCTGAACTAATTGGATGCATTTCCACTAAAACAAGATCACACACACATTTACCTTAACTGCCCAATACCTTCTTCTCCTGTTGTAGTATCGAGCCTGTTTGTTTTGTTGCATCTCCGTTCTTTGTTTGTTTGATCTCCTCTACTAAAAGTTTCTCAATATCCCTGCATACCATACCTCCATGTTCGGGGACGGATATCAGTTTTTGGAAGGGTGTTACTAATTTACGTTTTAAAAATGGTTCAGCAGGGGTTTTCGCGTTATTTCATGTACCGCTGTTCTAATTGCATATGCAAACTGTTGAAGAAATTGGTCCCAAGAAGTATGATTCAATTGTACGTAACTAGCTATCATCTACACTAAATTTTGATTAACTCTCTCTCTCAAGCGTTTGCATGAGGTCTGTAAGCCGTAGTTTTTATGTGTGCAATGTTCAAGGTGCGACATAGTTCTTCAAATATTTCCGAAATGAATTGGGGTTCATAGTCACTGACTACTTTAATTGGAACTCCATATCTAGATATATATTGCTTAAAAAGGGTAGTGACCACTGCTTTAGCCGATGCTTTTTGTAATTGAATTAACTCGACCCTTAACTCGATGCCTTTCGGGTTTCGAGGCTGGGTAAAGTCCTAATAAATCTAGTGAAATTTGCTCGTTTGGGTAAGTAGTTCTTACCGATATTAATTGTTCAGCTGGAAATGCATTTTTATAATTATAGCGTTGACGTATGTCGCACGTTGAAGCATACTCACTTACGATTTTCCTCATCTTAGGAAAGTAGCACGATTCTTTGATTCTCGTATAAGTTTTTCTTATGCCAAAATAACCCGCCAATGGATTATCATGAAATTCTATCTGAATAGATTCACACAGTGATTGTGGAATGTAAGCCCGCAGTTCGTGTTTAGAAGTTAGATACTTCGTGTAAAAAAGAATACCATCAAGAAGTTTAAGGTCTTGGAACCAATTTTCACATATTACTGCATTTATTGTCGAATCCTTTGGGTTTTCCAAATCACGATAAATATGACCTAATTCCGGCTCCTGTTTTTGCTCGCTTTTCAGCTGTTCTTTTGAAGTCAACACCAGAGAATTGATAATGGCGCATCCTGCAACATCTGGAAAACTATTTCCAGGTGATGGACATGACCAGAAAAGGACCCCGAAGTAATTATGACATCGTCCATATAAACATAAACAAATTTTCCAATCACTGGTTTTAGTAAAATATCTATTGCTCGCTGAAACGTGGGTGCACTCCCTAATAATCCAGAAGGCATCCTTTTGAAGGCATACGTCCCCTTTTTGATGACAAACGCCGTTTTAGGAATGTCGGGGAGGATTAATAGCCAATTGAAAATACCCTGACTTGAGGTCTAACGTGGACATAATACAATTTTGTTGGATGTTCGACAATAGATCATCGATTATTGGTAATGGATACTTAGGGTACCTAGTGATAGCGTTCAGCTTTCTATAGTCTATTACGAACCTATATGCGTCCGGGGAATCGACGGGCTTGTCATTTTTCTTTCTACATAAAACCACTGGGGAAGCATATGGGGACTGAATGGGCATAATAGTTCCTTCCTCCAACATTATTTGAATACGAATATCTATTATGTGTTCTTTGACTCTATCGTAGAGGTAAGGTCGGGACGCTACTGGAGGATGATCTCCTGTATCAATTTCGTGGTAAAGCACATGAGTGAGGCCCGGTTGATCCGAGAATAACTCAGAGTACTTCTTGAAGAGCTGTTGCAACTGCTGTTGTTGATTTTCGTGTAACCCTGTGTTTGTTTTTTCGATTTCGAGCGTTTTCACTTCCTTATTTTTAACCTGTCGTATCTCTCCATCAGGTATGACTAAACTGATTTTAGATGCCTTCATAAAATCCACACCTAGAACGCAAGGGTACTGCAAACCTTACACTACGTGGAATTGCCAATATTTCTTAAAGTTTCTTATGCATACCGATAATGTTACGCGCCCTAGGGTTTTACAAGTTGCTCCTTGCACCATGAATACGGCGAGGTCTGACTCCAGCCTTTTGACAAAATAAAAATAGCAATTATAAAATTCAAGCTATACAAATGATCTCTCAGCCCCCGTATCCCATAATGCCGTTACAAACGTATCATGGAGGATGACGGGAATATGAGGAATATTTATGGGACGTACTTTCATAGCATTAACACTCACGGGAGGATTTTGCCAACCACGCGATCGAGAACCTCCTGCTATTCTATCGCCTATTAGTTTAACCTCCTGTGTTTTTGTTGTCGTGACCCTGAAGGTGGATACCTGTTTCCCTGGTGTTGATATACATTATTATACATGCGGCCACCTATCATGTGTTCTATCTGGTGAACGTCTATCGAAATTCGATCCATTATTACCTTGTTGATACCTCGGTCGCTGATACTGCTCCTGCCTAGGTGATGGGTTGTAAGATGCATGACACGACTCGTATGTTGTCGCTACTTCCAGGAGTTGAGCTTTTGTAGTGGGATTCCTAAGCTCAACATAATCCAGTACATTTGGAGCCAAGCGGCTCATTATGTGCTGCTCTATTGTCGCTTCCGTAACCACAAAATTCAGCAACTGAGCAACTTTAAGCACTCGTAAAATAAATGCTGTTGGCGACTGACTAATTCTTTGCTTTGACCCGCAGTATTCAGCTTCTGTGTGGTCTCGCACTGCAGAGAAAGCGCGTTGAAAGGCTTGTTTTAAATCCTCGATACCCCCTTCTCTACGTCTAACTAAATTTTCACCTATTACCGAGTATCACTCCCGAGCACGACCTGTGAGATGATTCCTCAAATATGCCGGTTGAATGGCCTCCGGAATATTACAATACAAAATATTGTCATCCAAGCTATCTAAAAAGTCAGTTACGCTTCCAGATCCATCGAAAAACTCTACGGGGAACACGGCTGCTCTTACTCCAGAGGTGGGAACATTTGGAACGTGGGAACTGTGGCGATATACTATTCCTATTCGCCTGCTATGCCATAGCTAAACTCAATATACTAACACTAAGAGTTTATAAGTCGTTCAAAAAGACGTTACACAAGTTTCACACTCAATATTTATTGACAAATAGCTAGTATAACGACAAATGTAACCGACTCTCCCCATATATCACCTTAAATATATTAACTTTTTCCGCCAGTATCAAACTAACAGAGTTTTAAGAGTTGAGGCTGTCTCGGCTTCTAAACTTCACTATGCAGCCGATAACTTGTAACAATTTTCGACCCCGTCTTCGACTCTGGAACGCTAGAACCACTTGACCTATATTGTGTGTCTCAAGCTTAGCTTATATATTTCCTATTTCCCTCGCTTCACTTTATTTCTATCTGCTTGTAATTTAAATATTCACGTTTCAATTTGGGTCGGGCAAAGGTTGTTTAGAAAAAGCAATCAATCTTAATTAAATACCACGAATAGCCCAACGTCACAGGTTAAGAAACAAGTGAAGCTGAAATCCGATACCGAAAATCATCCCCTTATGCGAGAGGATGTGCATTAATTTACAATTATAATTATCGATCCAATTATATTGCGATGCTCGAAAATGAAGAAAAAAACGTTGCGGGTAATTGGTTTTATTATTGAACTTACCAATTTTAATTCATAAAAATACTTTTCCTCAGATCAATTGATTGATTGATCATTAATATTACACTTAGAAGCAACACGAGGGCAATTAATGGTGATACTTTTGAGTCATGGTTGAGTGACGAAGATGACACTGAGTTGGGACTATATATAATTTTACGAGATGCTGTTATCTTATAACTTCCGCAAAAATACATTTTGTTTCTAAGAATTCTAAAAGAAAATTAATAATTTATTTTAATTGATTATTCATTTAAATGTTCAAAAAGAAAGATATGAAAAATACAGTCAAAGCTTCGAGATGTGAGTATGCTCGTAATAATTCTAGATTCGAGAAATGAGAAAATAAATCTCGGAACCTGATCGAGTCCCTTGTAAGAGAGAATCAATACAATTTCCTTTTTTTTTTTTTTTTTTTTTTTTTTTGTTAGTTTCCATATTTATAACTATAAATGTTTTTACAATTCAAAACTTTTAATACTCGCTAGTCAAAAATTATCCTTCATTTCATCGAAAAGGGACGCGATTTCTAATTATACATAAAAAAAAAAAGTCGCCAAAGAGTTGACAGCATAAATTCATATGGGGAGAGTTTAAAATTGTTCTGAGAATGAGGTGTAAACAAGAACTTCGTTGCCTATCTATATCAGAATTTCCACGGACTAAAAGGTTAACTTAGAACATTTCGAAACTTATCCCGAATATGTTCAATGTGTTATTCCCAAGAGAGATGTTCGTCTAATAAAACCCAAGACATTTTGTGGATCGAAATCAAGAAATTAGGATGTTTATAATTTTATCCTGATGATAAGGGGGTCGTTTAGCAACAATAGGAACTGCATAAGTTTTAAGGATATTAACTTATTTTTCCTCTGATTAAGCTAGATTTCTAAAAGGATACGGGCTAATGGATTTGGGATTTTCATTGATGGTAGTGTCTGCACACATATAACAGAGAAGTAATGGTTATATTTTGGAGATTTCATTTACATGCAAGTGAAAGTGTAGAATTCCGAAGGGAATCTTGTGGAACACCTGCAAAACTTCCAAGTGGTGCAGAATTGGTGTTATTTACACGAATTTAAAATTGTCTGCCTTTAGTAAGATAATAAAATTTGTTTGAATGGTTTGTAAGTTGTTTTTATAGGTGCAAGGACCATATTTGTATGAATGGAGAGGAGATATGTAATTTATTTTTTAAAAGCCTTGAATCTAAAAGTTTTTAGTCCTTGAAAAAGTTTTTAAAAAGATAATACAAGCGTAAGTTTTGCTACAGAAACCTTCGATTTGCAATGCTAACCAAGTATTTTAAAGATGTATAATTCTGTAGTGAAAGAGCATTACTATATTTCGTAGATTGAAGAAATAAACAAAGTAATTAAAGAATGAATAGCTATATTTTCTAATAGCAATTTCTTATTTTTAGGTAACACAAATAAGAACGCCACTATCGTATTCTATGAATAGGAGACTCAGTGGCGATTCCACACCAAATAGAACTGCTCCAGCAATGGGACGTGCCACTCAACCGAACACAAGGCGGAGCTCCCTCACATCCACAAAACCAAGTATTTCACAAACCAAACCAACCATACCAGCAATCAATCAAACTCAGCAAAACCCATCTATTCTAAATCGAAGAAGTCCATTGACGGCTCCAAAACCTTTCACGGGATCGCAAAACAAAATGGGAGACAATACCAAGAAAAAAGAAACTCTTCATATCGGCGATACGAGTCCACCGGTCCAAAGTGGAACATTAAGTCCGTTTGGTTCCGCGTGGAAACTCAAATCTTCTGAACAGAATCAAATGGACGTGGACTCTTCGGCGAGTGGTGCAGGAAGAACTCGGACGGCTAGCTTCAGTTCCTTCAGTAAAATTAAGCCTCCAGAAAGTATTGCTTCAAAAAGTACTGCATTCAACAGCAATAGTGGTTTATCAGGTGTATCCAGCATAACAAACAAAAGATTCTCTTCCAGTACATCGGATTTGTACAACACAAGTACTTATCCAGTTGGTAAGCCATTGGTCATAGAAGATTCTTCTGCAGACAGTAAAGGTCCTATAAGTAATGTGAGTGTCAATGCAACAAGCAAACTTCCAAGGTTTCAACCTTACACCGGAAGAAGAAGCTCATTGACGAAAGAATATGACCAATTTTCGGCGATCGGTAAAGATAAATTCAAAAGTAACACTCAGAGTTCTTTGTACAACAGATGAAAACTTTCTTTTTGTTAAAAAAGAAATGTTTAACCGGAACTACAAAAAATTTAGGGAAGACTATTAAAATATTTAATACAATGAAGAGCATTTTCATTTTTTATCATTTATCATCCATCTATGAAGAGGTGTAAAGAATGAAACTCTCGACATCTCTGCAATACTTTAAAACAGTGCCAAAACAATGCACCAATAAAGATTTGAAAAAATATATAAATATTTGTATTAGTAATAAATACAAAGATGATTATGTTTGTATGAAAATTTATTTTATTTTCCTACAATTTAGCAATAATTTATTGGATATTAATTGATTAATTGTTTACTTACGTCGCACTTAGAAGCAATACGAGGGCTATTGGCCTGTAATTTTGAACCTCGATCAAGTGATGAGGGTGACACCTCTCTTAAAACTTCCTCAGCACGCCAAAGGGAAGATGTGAGATCTCGACAGATTTAAGTGCATCAGGCCCGCTACACATTATCTTTGGTGGCATTTGGACTTGAAACCACGATTCTATTCGCGACCGTAAAATCAATGAACTTACTATTATATATTTCATACAAAAATAATTGCAATTTCGAGAAAAAAAAATATTATTCAAGTTTATTAATATTCAAATATTATTCAAGATACAAGTTCAAGTTTACTCAATCAATAATCGTGAAAGGCGAAGGTCGAAAGGACGTCAACTGCTAATTCGGAATAATACATTTTGAGTAAGATAAACTCAGAGGATATATATTTCTTTCATTAACAAATTAAAATTATAGTTAATAATATTCAGAAAGAATTAGCACGGAATAAATATTAAATATTCGATACGAATAATAAAGTCTGTTCAATAAATTTTAAGAGAATCAAAATATCAGGCGGATTTTGTAGCATTATTTGATATTCTAAGAAATCTATCTAAAAGGTTTTTCTTATCTTCCACCTTAGTCACTTTGACAATGCCGAAAAATAACATAGAAAGGAAAATAAAATAAAACTTAGAAGTTAGAGGTAGCGCATACATTTAGTAAAAACAAGATCTTAAGCATACCTCATAATTTGAATAAACAAGAAAAAAATAAGAAACATTTTATCCCCCCATTTTCACTTCGGCAAAACATTTTCTCGAATGTAGGAAATTAAGTAAGCAGGCTGTGCAAATATGTGCCCATTTAGTCGCCATAAATTAGTATATCATATGTTTCAATCATTTTTCAATGATCTAAATAATTTTACTTTAATTAATTGATTACGGCTCCAACCTACCGAAATCGACATAATAAAACATGAACGCTCCCTTTATTGGCGTATTTACAGGACGGGCGAACAAAGGAAATCTTAGTTGTGCCTCAGAGAATGTTACTTATATACGTATACACCATCTATAATATAATATCTCTCTCTAGCTGATATTTTTGGTGGTCGTTGTTACATGTCTTATCGTTTGAACAACGGGCTTACGGCTTAGCGAAAGTTGCTATTGCTTTGTATAAACAGCGAACCGAGTTATATCTGTTAAGTTACTGTATTTATAGTGTGTGTTTCATATTATTAAACTTTTCCAGCGATATTAGCAGAACAGTTGTGTGTTTCCCGATAGCCAGTTACAGAGGCATTCTATTGTGTAATAAAAAAATTCCTTTCATACTTAAATACCTAGGAATCACATTACATCACTTATCATTTTCAGATTTTATAGATGCAACCTTACCAATAAAAAGAAGAGGGGGGAAATATCTCCCCCCCCCCCAAATTTAAAAGTCATGTGTATAGACGATTTTTTACTTCATAGGAAAATTAATTTCTAACTGATACAAGCAATATATTAAGTGATGAGTAAGTTTTAAAATGCTATTTTGAAATGTAAATCCTTTAAACATAACACTATTAAACACGACTTGATTGTATACATAACTTTAAAAGTTTGGCTTGAGATATTTTTTTATTCTTCTGTTCCAAGCTAAAAATAAATTTTATAATCTAATATAGTAAAAAATAAAATTAAGATTAAATATTACAAAGTGAACTAGACAGCTCCCAAATTGCCTTACTACCTACATGTTCAATATTTAATGGCTTTGCTTTGTAAGATATTTCAGTAATTAAGATGATGATGATAGTGAAGTTTTATTAGCGCAAGAGCCAGATGAGGCCATACTGCGCCAAACAAGGTAAATCTGTGATCTAGATGTTAAAACAATGAAAACAATTGATTGACAAGAGGGGTCAAGTGAGAAAGTAAAGTTTATTGGAGCAAGAGCCAAATATGGCTATGTTGCGCCAAACAAGATTTAACTGTGGCCTGGACGAGAAGAAATTGAAGAAAAGACAAAAATTGGTTGACAAGAAGGAGGGTCGAAAATAGAGAAGAATCGCTAGGGTAACCTGGGGGCGCGTTCTGTAATTAAGAATAATTGCAACAATCCTGCTAATCATATATAAATTCTCAAACATGAAAACTGATAAATATCATTCATTAAAATTCACATTTCTTTTCGCATACTGAAAGGAATTCTATAATTCAAGTAACAAAAGAAAAAGAGCAATTATGTAAAATAAAAAAAAATCTCAGTTTATGATCACAATCCTTTTCTTTTTGTTCAAGGATACTCATCTCATGAGTTTAACTTATATTGGAAAAAGTAATTTTATACACATAAAAAAAAGTTAAGTTACACAGCATTTTGAACCCACTTGCAAAAACAGAATTTCTTTCAACTTTTTCTGAGAAGAAATTCACTTCATAAATTATTTGAAAAAACTGTGAAAAAATGGAACAAATCCTGGATATTTATTTTTTCTTTTAAATTATATATTTATATATATATATAAAGATTTTTTTTTAAAGAAAACCCATCGCCTTACATTACACTTTACAGCCAAAATCACATAATTTTTAATATGTAATTAATCTCACTCTATTCCTTAATATTTCTAATTATTCTAAATTCACACAAATTCAGTAAAGATCTTTTTTTTTTTCATTTAAAAATTCATAAACTTTTTTTCAAAAATAAACACTTAGCATACATACATCTTAATTTGTTTGAACAACAAATATTTGAAAAAAAATCAAATTGCCCATACTTTTTAAAAAATCTAAAAGAAAGAAAATTTTTGAAAAGATTATAATAAATAGCAAGATTTTACAGAAAAAAAGTATAAGAAATCAAAATTATTTAGAAGAAATGACTTGGAAAGTAAAAGTCATTTATTTTTAAGCTATTTATTATAGGAATGATACAACAGTTTTTGAAATAAATGAAGTTATGGAGGAACTGTGTCTACTAATAAAAATATTTGTTTTGATTATGAAAATCGACTAATTTTCAAAAAATAATGTAAAAAAATACTTATTTATAACAATTAAAATTCATTGTGAAGATTTTTTCAAAAAGTTAAAACCCCAATAAACAGCACAATTTTTAAATGTTATGCATATTCAAGGGGGAAAAAAACAAATATGAAAATTCTACCACAATACTTAAACCATTCACATACACTCATAGTCCTTTACCAATTTTTTATATGTTTATAGAGTTTAATTAGTCTTTTTAAGAAAATTGTATATTAAATTCATTTAAATGTTATAAATTTTATTCGCATTAAACAATGTTTTCCAGTTGCAAGTTGATAAATGAATGAATAATTTTCAATTATTTTTTAAAAAAGGAAATTAAAGATTTTGTTACTGATTTAAATAAAAAAAGTTCACATACTTTTCCGATTGCCTCAAAAAAAATCAAACATCAATTAAATATAATCAAAAATATTTATTATAAAACTATCACATTAAATATTTATATATTTACATTGGAATATGACACTACATAGTTCGCCAAGAGTGCTGTTGAAAAAATAATTAGATTGCAGTCAAAAAAGAAAGTCCAATAAAAATCATTCCCAGCTTTTAAGTATTGCAGGGTAATCAGACATATTCAAAAAAGAAATGTCTACTGACCTATAAATAAACAAAACAATCAAAAATTTAATTATCAAGAAATTTATTTCAACAGTATTCCATAATAAAACTATTTACAACTGAAATTATTCTAACTACATTCATATACCTACAATAAATATTATCAATTCATACAGCAAAAAAATTATTGTATTTTATTTTCTAATTTTTCTACTATAGTAATTATATGCATATAACAGTAAAAAATGACATTTATTAATTAAAAGATACATTAATTTCAACAAGCACTAAAAAAAATTTTATAATCTGACACTACTCTTTAATTTTACCATATTATTAAAATATAATCTTTTGCAGTGAAATATCAAAACTTATATTAAAGGCATTACAGTAATAATGTATTTTTTTTAAAAAAAATATGAACTGACAGAATGTTTAAAAATTATCCATTATCCTTGTATATCTCCCATTATATATAAAAATGAGAAGATAAATATATGGGTACTGATGAATTATTATTTAAAAATTATTTTAAAGTACATTATTTTGATTTAAAAATGTAATAAATTATTTTTATAGCACATTTATAATCCAGTTGGTATTTACAGTTCTGTCAATATGATTTTAAAAGTATTATCAAATTTTTATAATTTGCCTTCCATTATATTTTTTGTCCCAAGATTAAACAGACATACACAATTTCAATAACAATGGCACTTCTCATAACTTTATTCTATTTTCATTTTTGTCACAATTAGAAGAATTTCATCTCACTAATTTTTAAAGTAACAATACTATTTTTTTTCCATATAAGCAAGCTAAATAAATTACACAAATTTTATTTATAACCAAATTTTTTTTTCAGTCCTCAAAAAAAAATATAATTTTGTATAAGCTTTATCACAGACAACTGAGAATAAAACTATTAAAATTATAAATTATGATTTAAAATTCTGAAATAATACATCACTAACATATTAAATCTAATCCTCTAGTTTTGAAACATCTTTAAAATTCTAGCAATATATATTTTTTTTAATTTCTTAATTCGAGTTTTTAAACAGTCATGTTTTCAAGAGTAATTCTACTTTTAATATTGATTACAAGCACAATGTTATACCCAATATTTTTGAAAACTGAAATAACAGGAAATTTTTTTTGAGATTTTTTTTTATGGCAGAATTTTTCTAAGGTAAATTTATCATCAAATCTCATTTTATATGGCCTCAATTCAGAACCTTTCAATTTCAGAATGGAGCATATTTTTCAAATTTAAATAGTAGTATTGCATGTAAGAAGTAAAGAGACACCCAACTTTGTTTCCTGAAAAAAATGTTTCTTAAAAACATTCAGTTGTTTATCTGTGACTCAAAAGTATGAAATTTGATCTCCATGCTCCAAGGAAAATATGTAAATGCAAAATAGCACTGCATATATTTCATTGATTATAAAGTATAAGTACCTTGAATAAGTTTTTTCTGTTTCCTAACAGATGGTATTACCAAGAATATGTGGATGTAATTTCAGATGGTAACATAACAACAAGGAAGTATTGAATGTAAAGTAAGCTTGAACTTCAGTGTATGTTAGTTCACCACAGTATAAACAATGGGGTGGTTTTTTTTCCCCCTTAGTTCTAAAAATGTCAACTTTTGAGCAAAGTAAAGAGTATTTGATGAGAATTTTATTGCACTGATTTATACAAAAATCTGCATCTGAAGCACACCGAATTCTTGTTGAAATTTATGGTGAGCTTAATTTGTCAGAAACGAGATCCAGAGACTGGTTTCAATACTTCAGAAATAATTGTTTTGATCTTGGAGATAAAGAATGCTTCTTACCTGAATTTGGTGGGATCAGAAGGGTGTATTTTATAAAGAACTACTCAAACTGAACTAAACTATCATGAGAGATCATTATAGATTGCAATTGATGCATTTGACCCTAGTCCTAAAGGAAAAATGGCTGCTATATGAGCAGAGACACGACAAGGTGATTTTGTTATATGATATCGCTTGGTCACATGTTGCAAAACCAGTGAAAACCTACTTGGAAACATTGAAATGGGAAGTCCTGTCCCACCTACTGTATTCATAGAATCCCTTTTGATTATCCCTTATTCCGTTTGATGTCACTTGGCCTAGATGAGCAGCACTTGCATTCATATAATGATACCAAAAAATGAGTCAATTCTTGAATAACCTCAAAAGACATGATGTTTTTTCGACTTGGAATTCATATATTGACAAAAGATGGGAGAAAGTAGTGGCAAGCAATGGACACTAATTTGAGTGACTTATTTTTTGCCATACACTTTAAATAAAGCATTAATTTTCACAAAAAACAGTGAAAACTTATTTAAGGTCCTAATACTTGAACATAATTCATAAATTTAAAATAACTTGCATAATACATTAGCATTTTTTAAAAAAATATCTGGCTCTATGAATTGCAATATACCAAAGAATTAAAGCAATAATAAAAGTGACTTTTTAACAATCTGACACTACATTTACAGATTTTTACGATATGGAAAGAATTTTGAAAATTAAAAGTGCATTAATAATATGAAAAAATAAAATTAATATATCAAATACACTTAATGGCAAAAAATACACAGTAAAAAGAAGAGTAATTTACTTACCTAATCATTATATCACCACAATATAAACATTCTGAAGCGACTAGATCATCAAGTTCAGCCTGGGCATAAACCAAAGAGATTTTGATTATAATATGTAAAAAGAAATAAATAGAGCAAAAACAATTTCCTACAATCATTGAAAAAGGTCTAAATTTCCATAAAAAATTCAAATTCTAGATTAAAATTTACAGCTATTTAAATGCAACATCACTTGACCCAATTTTAATATTTTCTGTGCTTCCTTTTAAATCACTTTTATTTTCTAGTATTGTACCATTTTTACCAAACTTAGTTTTAAATTGACTTAAAAATAGTCAACAGTATTTATGAAGTGATCAGGTCATTATACATTCAAATATTTTATAACATGCTACATTAATATTTTTTACTAAAAATGTGTCATTAATTTTACCTTATTTTAATAATTTAATTTAGTTCAGTAATTTTTCTTTAAATAATTTGTTTAATCATTTATACAAAAAACTAGACTCTAAATAAAGGTTCAACAATATTGTATAAAAGAAAGAAAAGATTAAAGTATTAATGCAAAGTAAATATTTGAATTTTTCAATATTACATATAACTTTCAATGTCACACTTACATTGAGTCTATCTTTGGTGCTTATATTAGCAGACATCAAAGATTGAGAAGATATAGAAGCTGAATCTTCTTGCCCAACAAGTGCAGCAAGCTGTCTTTGAATTTCGGACACACGATTCATTTTTGTAGGGGCGAGATGAGGTAATACCTTGGGGAGAAAATCAATTACATCAAAATATCAAACTGAATCCTACGATATAAGATTACAACACAAATAGATTTCTAACATCAAATTTGATAGTTTATATTTTCTAAATAAGTAAAGTGACTGTGAAAAATTTATAACATACAGTTAAATTATAGGATCACTAAAAATTGAATTTCAAATAAAGTAATTCTATAAAAATAGGAATATTTCTTTAATCTCTCTCATTGTTGAATTTCAATTTACTAGTTTACTTAGTAATTTAGAGACAATTTTAAAAGTGGCAATGAATTTTTTTTAAGAAGTGAATAAAAATTATTGATCAAACAATACAAATTTCATTAGAATATAATTATAAAAATAAATACAAGGTTATATGATTATAAAAATAAATACAATGTTATTAATACATTTGGGTATGATATATTATATGAGATAAAAATATTTGTTTCGTTTCTAATATTTCATTATATACAGCATAAAATTCAGTACAATTTAATCTAACTCAACATTTCTGTTCAATTGTTTTTTCATTATTATATTTATTAACCCATTATAGGCCAAGGTAATAAATCTTCTCAGTTTTCATGAAAAAATTTATTACATGCATTTAAAATAATTAAAAAAAAAGACTAAGGCTCGTTAAGCAATTAAAAATTAAATATTTTTTTAATTAATTAAATATGATTTTCATAAATAATTAATTAGGAAAAACTATTCATATTTTAAAAACTCTTAAAATAAACAATGTTCTATGATCAGAAGTGTTAAATAATGCCTTTGATCTAAAAAAAAAAAATTTAGTTTAAAAGATTGCGTTTATGCACCTTTAGCCTATAATGGGTTAAAGTAATAGCAAATTACAGCAGTTTTTAAAAAGATCATTAATTATTCATAGCATTTTTCATGACATGCTTCTCTCTATATTTCTCTACCAAGACTATTTATTAAATTCCTACAAGTTTTTCACAAAAACTTTTACAAATGTTTTAACATAATATTTTTCTCTCCTTAATATTACAGATTTACAAATTTTTTTAATTCTTGGAATCTTTAACAAAAAAAAATCATCTTGATAACAAATAAATCAATGTATAAATATAGTTTGAGATATAAATAAAAAATTATATTATTATATCATTTTTAAAGACAGACTTTCATGTAATTTTTTAATAAATACATTTAGGTATGATATATTAATAAAAAGTAAACATATATTACCTAAAATAACACATTTGCTACATATAAAAAATTGTCTTTTTAAATTATTTTAATAAATATGTTGAAACAAAAATGTATAAAAATAATAAAATTTCATTCTAAACTTTGATATTTTAACCCAAAGTGAAAATATATCATTAGGAAGCAAAATGATGAATACATACTTCCGCAACCATACAAATGGAATGGAAAACATGCTTGCATGGAAATAAATAAAAAGAACGGCCCATAATAGGATAGCCACAAGATGCACATTTTTCTTGAGCAGTTACCATAGAATACCTAAAAATAAAGACATTATGGTAAATCTTCAGAAGAAGGAAAGGGGAGGAAACTGAAAACCACACACAAAATTGAATCATTATTTTAATTCTATTTTTAAATTGTTATTTTATGATGTATTTGCATAAATCATGTAATGAGAATCAGGAAAATTAAATTTTGATGGCTAATTAGATGAACAATTACTTTTTATCTTAAAAAAAACCCACATTTTAAATTAAATATACAATAAAAAAAAACATGAAAAAAATGTGCAAAACTTAATTCTTATGAATATAAAGAATTTTCTAAAATAAAGTAATTCTTTTCAAACAATAAGTTATGCAAAGTTATAGCTATCACTCTCAAAAATAATAGTTCCACCACCCAAAAATGAGATGATTAGCATAAATTTGCTCCAAATTCAAACACAATTTTTTAAAATTTCATATTGTAAATACAAAAACATATTTTGAGAAAAAGAAGGTAAAAACAAAGAGTTTGATTCACAAAATAAATACAAATTACAATACACACACATACATATAAAATTCTAAAAAATTACAGTAAAATTATTTTATTACAAAATAAATTATTTGCAGAATAATTCAACTAAACATATCAACAAATCTGTTCATATTAGATACTTTAAATCAAATTAAAAACAGAAAATTATTTTAGCATTGTAAATGCTGTAATAAAATATATTTATAGAATATTTTAAACAAATGTGGGGGAAATAATAAAATTCTTACATAAGTTTCAATTTTTGAGAAAGTGACATTACTTTGAAAAATTTCTGAAGACCTTTGATAACATTAAAATGAGAATAAGAGATTTCATTTTCCTACTTTTCAATAATTTCTTATAACTAAAATTTCTCATTAACCCTTTTGAGAAATACTTTTAAAAAAAGGATTACAATAAATCACTTATAAAACAGGGAACAAAAACTTACTTGTTTCTAAAAGTTTGTATTTCACCTCTTATTTCTTCAGTACTTTGAGTTGCTACTTCCATTTCTTCTTTAAGACCTTCAATATGCTGATTGTACTCTTGTAATGATGTGCAAATTGCATCCTTTATTAATAAAATAAATAAAATTGTTTCACCACATTTTCAGTTATACAAAAAATTTAAGTAAAAATAAGCAATAAAATAATCAAAAATTTACAATAAAATTTAGGAAAAATGTAAAAAACATTTACAATTTACATAGTTAACAAGAATTGAATGTGTTACATGTGATTATAAAATTACATACTTCATAAGATTTGATTTAGATATAAAAGATACATTTCACTTACTTTAAAATGATCAATAGTAACAAAATCTGGGAAAAATGGAAGAATGTCTTCTATTTTAATTAAATCACATTCTTGTAAGAATTCCATAGCTCTCTTAATATCATTTTTCTTTTCAACAACATGTTTTGCTATCAAGAAAATGAAAAAAGTGAATTATTACCAAAAGAATCAAATTTATTAAAATAGGATCTTAATCACTAAAAATAAAGAAAAATTATGCAAAGTCAGATAATTTAAAATTTAGATATGTTAAAAAAAAATTTATACTCTTCCTAGACCTTCTGAAAAAATTACGAAAAAATATCTTACGAGATTAAAAAAATATGAACATATTCAGAAAAAAATGATGTTACAATATGATGTTTCTCAGAATTGTTTCCCAAATGTATGAAATTTGAAAATTATGCAAAAACTAAGAAAATTCACAGGTAATTTGTAATAACTTATTCACACAAACACTTTTTCTGTGAATATGATTTATATCATGCATTCAAACAAGTTTTCATCTGTTTAGGATTAAAATTTTGAAAATAAATAATCACATAGTTGCCATAATAATATATAAATTTAGCAATAACAAAAACAGAAAAAGTACTTATCATTTAATTTATTAGACATTTACAATTTCTATTCATTTTTATACTTATTAAATTGCTATGGAAATGCCAAATAAAGGATTTAATTATATACTTTTATAGTTGGTGCAGGAAACCACATATAGTGGGTACTCTTACAATAACACTTTAATAATAACAGACTAAAGAACAAATTATTTTATCATTACATCCTTTTCAGCTAAATATTCTAAAAAACAAAATATAATTTTGAAGGTCCCCTTCCAAAGTAACATTTAATTTTTAATGCAAAATTTAACAACTAATGTTCATTCAAAACATTTTTACAGCATGTTTGTATCATATACCTATTTTTAACCATAATTTCTTCCGAAGATCATCATTATCTTCTGGACGATCTGCATTTTCTTTTGCTAAATCAATATCAACCTATAAATAAACAAAACATCTATCTCAACAATTTTCAAATTTCTTTTGACATTCTTTACACAATGATTAATAAAATAATTTCAAATAAAAAGAGAAAATTTAATCAATTTTGAATCAATTCTACTTACAAAAAGAACAAAGAAACAAATTTTAAATATCAAGGAATATAGATTATCTTTTTAAAAATTTAAGACTGTTAATAAAGAAAAGGAAACTTTAAAATCAAGACATTGATCTAAAAATGTTGAATTATGTTTTGTTTAAAGCAAAATTCTAAGTTTAAGAAATGTGAGAAGCAAACTGAATGATTCAATGTGAGTGAGTGATAGTTTAATGGTGCAAGAGCCAAATGTGGCTATGCTGCGCTAAACAAAATAAATCTGGGATCTTGTTGCTGGAAAAATTTAAAAAAAGATAAAAAAAAATGGTTGACAAAAAAAGGTGGATCAAAAATAGAGAATGATAGTCAGGGTATTCTAGGTATGTGTCACCCATGTTTAACAAAGATAGTGAACCCCTTGGGGGAAAATAAGATCACTATGATCTCTTAGATTCGTAAGTTCCATACCTACTTTTAAAAGGTCAGCCTCTAAGAGTATGATTCAATACAAATAAAATTTTTCATGTGTTTATTGGATCACATATATGACTTTTCATGCAAGAAAATTTACTTTTGAATTTGATTTATGTAACAAAATAATGTACATTATATTCTAAATCATATAATCACAAATTCTATCAGTCACATTCCCATTCTTTTCATAAAAAGTAATGATTATAAACTCACTTTTAGAGCCAAATCAACAGCTTCTTCATAAAGACCCATTGTAGCATAAATATGCACACAAGCTTTTTCTAAACCTGGAAGTTCTGAGCAGATACGCAGCGCATATTTTTGATCATAAGGAACAAGTGTCTCATCCTGTAAAATAAGAAAAATAACCATGTCTGATTCTTTCTTATGTATTTCTTTAAATGAGAAAAAAGGTTGCACATATTTCTCATTGAAATTCAATAGAAAATATTTATAAGTCTGTATCTAATTCAAAATTAAATTGCACAGGCAAAAAAAACCATAATGCTACATTTACATTCAAACTTTGTCAGATTACATTGATGCATTATTGACTAAATAACATAAAAATAATTTTAAAATATATAACTCAATACAAAATAAGATTCCTACAAAACTGAATTATATTTACACAAAAATGGCATTACCTGTCTTTGCAAGTAAGTCATTAGTTTTTCTGTTTCTTGAAGTCTTGCATACAAAGTTAATAAATAATTGTGTATAGCTTGATCCCTAACTCCCATTTTATCCACACAATATTCCAAATACCTAATAGCTTCACTTCCCTATTAGTGAATAAAAATAAAAAATAAATTTAATAAAAATGCTTTTATTAAACATACAAACCTTCATACTTTGAAACTACATTATGACTCTCTCAAAATCTCTATATGGACTTTTTTTAAACACATTAATGTACACTGCTGGCCACACAAAATGCAACACCCTGAAGGAAGCATGCAAACCATGTGAAATTTGCATCAAGCGTCTGCGACGATGAGCTATGCAAATCAATAGCATCACAGTGCAGACGCATATCACGGGTGACCGAGCGCCTCTCGCAAGGGCTATATATGGGGAGAACAGATTGGCAATTTGAAGTATGGCAATTATTTTTTTTTTTTGCGTAAGCTGTTTACCTATGCCTTGTGGAAGACATCGAGCATCTTTTGACCAAGTTTCTGAATTCAACAGAGGAAGAATAGTAGCCTATAGGGATTGCAGATTATCCTTCAGAGAAATCGGTCAACATGTTGAATGAAACCAAGCAACTGTGATGCGGATCTGTGATCTCTGGATGCAGGAGGGACCAGTGGGGCGATTGCATCCACCTCGTTGCACCACTGCCCATGATGACAGGCAGATTGTGCATATGGCAGTGATGGATCGTGCAGCCTCATCACGAACCATAGCACAACAGATTCAGTCTGCTATGCATCATTCCATGTCCACTTGTACCATTCGACACTGTTTGCAGCAGAGTGGAATGTCCTCAAGGCGTCCATTGCTTTGTTTGCACCGCCAATGGTGCGTTGAACAGTGGACATGGACAATGGAATGGAAAGACATTGTGTTTGCTGAAGAATCCCGCTTCTGCCTGCAACATCACGATGGTCGGATTCGAGTTTGGAGACACCGTGATGAGAGACTGCTGAACTGTTGCGTTATGCATCGCCACACTGGTCCTGCACCTGGTATCATAGTTTGGGGTGATATTGGATTTCACTCCCGCACCCCTCTAGTACGCATTACCAGTACACTGAACAGCTAGTACTACATCTCTGAGGTGTTGGAGCCCGTGGTCCTCCCACACCTTCAGCACTTGCCATCAGCCATATTCCAACAGGATAATGCACGACCACAAGTGGCACACAACGTTCAAGAGTTCTTCTTTACCCATCAGATTGAATTGCTTCCTTGGCCTGTTTGTTCTCCCAATCTATTGCCAATTGAAAACGTGTGGTCCATGCTTGCACAACAACTGATCCAGGAAACACCACAAGCTGCTACACCATATCAACTTTGGCAATATGTGGAAACCGCATGGACTGCTGTACCCCAAGGATACATCCAAAGCTTCTTTGATTCTATGCTGAAGCGTGTGGCAGCGGTTATAGCCAACAATGGCGGCTACACTAACTACTGATTTTGTCATCATCCCCACTTCATAAGAGGCTGTAATTTTAATCGTTTGATCTTTGTACAACATGTTATTTGCCAAATAAATTTCGCTGTGATATCTCTGGTCCTTCTGGGTGTTGCATTTTGTATGGCCAGCAATGTATAAAGGAAAAAATTTTCTAGTAAAAAAAAAAAAGAACTTTTAAGTCAATTTTTTTTCCGAATGAAAGACAATATTTTCCTCTTGGAGATAATGAAATAATTTGTAATGAAAACTTGGATTTAGCATGATTTTTGAATTCATTCATCAGTGAATGGATTCAAAAATGATAATAAATTCATCTTTCAAAGTGTATATAAATATATATTTAATTATGACACAAACATACAAATTTCATTTAAGATCTATTAAAACTTATTTGAAATACAGATAGAAATCACACACCTATATAATACATGGAACATGAATCTCTTATTAAATATCTATAATTATAACTTGAATAAATATAACTTTTTTAAGAGTAAGAATGCTCTAATTAATGAGTATCTGTGAACAGATATAATTCAGAATTCCTATATAAAATTTTCCAAATGTATTGATTTTTGAACCATTAATTTTGATATTTGAAGATCTGATTACACATCATCAGAAATTTCACATATTTTCTTAATAAAACATTCATTTTGAAATTATTCAATGAACAAAAGTGTAATTTTAACTATTAATGAACAAACTATTTTCAAACTTGTTTTATCAAAATATTTTGCATTTTATTAATTATTTACTTCAGACTATAAACATTTTAAAACACATACAAATACAAAAATTGTTTAATTATTAGCTTGCATTTTAAAAAAAAAAAAAATCAAAACTGTTTCAAACAAAATCATTGTAATCAGTACATTTTTACTAAGAATAAAAACATATTGGTAAATTAATGTAATTATAATATTCCCTTACATATGCATACACACACTTCTTTCAAATAACTTTTACAAAATTGTTTACTTTTACCCTTCTCTCTGGTCTTATTAACATGCTCACTGTCACTGACATACTGAGGAACTTCTTCAGAAGTCAGATTTTTATGTTGCCCATTACAATACCACTACTCCTTCCAATTCACTAAGAGAATTCCAACCAGTCTTCATCGTTTGTACTCTCATAATTGGAAAGGTCACTCTTTTTTTTTTAATAATCCTAATATTTTGAAATCAGTTAATTTTTTATTTACTTTCTTTATCTTGGACTGTGAAGGTCTTGACATACTTGTACTGTTTGCCATTTTTAAAAATGCACAAGAAAAATTCAAACACAAAATTTGAGAACCACACACATAAAAAAAAGTAATAATAATGCTTCATTAGTATGCTGAAACAACCTCTTCATTCCCTTTTCAAAGCCACGCTAAAAATAAAGCATATAAATTAAGGTAAACAACCAAATTCCCTGAGTGTCACTGGCATGCAAAGTTTCACTATTTTGATATTGCTATCAAGTCTGTGGCAGTGAATGTGTTAATATAGTGTAGCCTATGTCAATGATTCATCCATAAATTTAAAATCAAATCGGCTGCAAAAAAGTTTATGAATGAACATTAATGATTAACAAAATGCATTAAAAAAAAATTTTATGTCATGCCAGTGATTGATTGCATCATGCAAACTAAATTATAAAAGTTGCACATAAAATAATTATAAGAGACGAATATTAAAACAATTCTAAAATAGAAAACTAGAATACCTGTCTTGGATCTTTTTTGTTGTCATAATGAACCAAGGCAGGAATCAATTGAACTGGATTTAATTTACGGTCTTGAGCAATCCAAGCATCAACAGTTTCTTTAGGATTAGTTTGCATTAAGGCAGGTGAAAACTGATAAAATAACTCAGGACGACTCTAGGAAAAAAAAGGACCAAAATTGGATAAGAGGGAAAAGAAGATATTTATTGATAAAAGTGATATTTATTTTTAAAAATTATAAACATTTGTAAAATGTGCGTTAAAAAGTTTGAATTAAAACTAACATTAAATTAATTGATATATATATATATATATATATATATATATAAAAATGTTTCATACATAGAACATTTTGCTTATTATGAAATTATCTTATTGTAAAAGACCATGCAAAACTTAACAACTCCAACTTAAAAAAACAAAAATACATCTGATATTTTTTCCATCTTCAAAAAAAAAATTGCCTTTTAGAAATATTCTACTGTTTATATTAAAAAAGAATTGCAAAGGAGTTAACTTTTAAAATGTTACTTATAACTTAAAATACTCATTTTTAATGGCATACTAGTTTAAATTACTTTTTCATTGAACATTATCAAATAATTTTTTGAAGTCTTCATTAATTATTGAAATTTTAATAGATGTAATGTAATACTAAGATGTTCTTAAATAATACATTTCAAATCATGTAATTTCTTGGTCAGCATAAAATATAATTTCATTGCTCTTAATAACATAAATATTTCTGCAAATACTCTTTATTTAACAGGGTATGTAATTAAAAGTAGGATAATCCAAAAAATTGTATGAAATTTTAATGGGAATGAAAAAGTAATATAAATGTATTCTCTGCCTGCAGGCAATAGAAAATTTGATAATGCTTCATAAAACAAAATAAAACCTACTTTACCAACATAAAAGAAAATTTATTTAATTTATTAATCAATTTTGTTTTAAATAAATGTCTCTCAAATACAACATATACATAGAATAAATATATTTAAATTAAATTAAATAACTTATTTTATATATACTTTAAAAATTGATGTTTAAAAAAAGAATTTTTTAAGTTTAAAAAAAATGATCTAACTTAAATATGCTTTTCTAGAAGATTTTAATGATTTTTAACTAACTAGGATAAATTTTAAACAAATTAATTCTATCAATAAATATTATTAAAAAGCAGCATTTATCTCCATTGCAAATAATTTAGTGTATATATTATGCATAAAATTCAATTTAATGCAACTATTTAAATTTTAATTCTGAAGTTTAAAAAAAATACAAAAGAAAGTGTTATTCATTTTAGCACATTATAATTTCATTTTGTGAGAAACACTTTTTACAAAATAATCAAAATTACTCACATGCTCAGTGAGAACATTTAAAGCAGCTCTGTAATTCTTGTGTTGCAAATTATACTGTATTACTTTTTCAAAATCTAAAAGTAAATTTTTTAACAAAACAAATGGATTATCGATATTGAAAATTTCAATATACATATTGAATACATATAAACTGAAATTTAGCAATAAGATTCTAAACGAATTTAGGAAATGAATATAAGAAAATCATTTTATAACAAAGATTTGATACATGATTGATATATAATATACAATCAATGCTAAAAATGTGCTAACATTTTTTTAAAAAAGTCAACACTATTCTGAACTAAATTCTAGCATTAAATTAAGAAAACAATAATTAACATTAAAATTAAATTAACAAAAAATATTAACTAAAATAAATATTAAATTAATAACAATTACCTTTCATTAGATTTGTGAAAAATATTAAGTTTTCTTCATCACCATGATTAGACATTAAGTTGTAAATGGCGCTTCGATTGTTTGATGCACAGTCCTGAGAAATATACACATAAAATATTAACATCTTATGAGAAATATACAAAAATGTGGGTCTCAATACAATAAGTAACAATCTTGATTAAAATTGTTTCTAAAATTCAAAAGTTCTAAAAAAAAGTTATTAAGCAAGAAAAATTGTTGAGATGAAAGTAACTAGTCTTAAAATAATAAAAAAAAATTCAAGATTTTATAATTTGTTTCAATTTAATTACAAACCCATTTATCAAATTAATGCAAAATAATTATTCAACTAATAAATTATTTTTAAGAACCTTTGACCATCCTGTGTCATTATGAGTTTCACTTATTATGCAAAACACATTTTACATTTATAGAAAGTATACATACCTTTATTCTAGGTTCTTTGAGCAAACTACGAAATTCATCTTGCAGATCTTTAAATTTCTGAGATGTCTGTTTACCAGAAGTTCGTAAAACACCTAATTCATTTAAGTATATCTCCATCAGCCACATAACAATCATAGTTATTTGTGTTTTGTCCTGATTTTTAAGGCTCATGAGTTTCTTTATTAAAAACTCTCTTAATGCTCCCTCCTGTCGAGCTTCTAAGAATTTCAGAGCTATTTCTTCAAAAGAAGTATGTGTTTGAGCATATATCACTGCACATTCTTCATATCTATAAAAATAAAAATGGAAAATAAAAAAAATTATAAGATTCATAAGCTTCAGAGTTGAATTAATGTTCACAAAGAAAAAGTATGAAAAAATATCATGCAGATGAATATACAAAATTGAATTTTAAAAACAAAGCTGAATAAAAATAAAATTATTATTATGCCTAAATATGCAAGTTCATAATAAGTAACTGATACAGAGCCATGATGACGATTCTGGCCATTTAAATCCCATAGTAAATGATTAAGGAGGTACCTACTTTATTAATTAAATGTTGCTAAATGACACTTTGACAATAAAGTAATTCATTATATTGTTTAAATGTATTAATTTAAAATAATGATTAAAAATAACTTTTTAATTTCTATTTATTTATTCCTTATGTATATGAATTAGTTTCAAATTAAAGGAAAATGAATGCAAACTATAAATTGTTTATTGATACTACCTACAATATTGATATTCTATGGTCCTATTCCCTAGTTAAGTACCAATAAATTTATTACATACTTAACATTAAAAAAACTATTTTGTTAAATAAGAAAATCTATTTACATACTTTTCTTGTTTAAATAAATTATCTGCTTGCTTTGTCAGCACTTTATCGATTTTCACTGGATCACCCTGTAATAATTAAAATAACTAAGTAAATAAATATGTCCATAAATAAATGATAGCTAGAAATTCATTTTAATATAGTAAAGAAATTGTCAAACATTCAATTTTTCAAAAAAGACGAACTTCACTATAATTCGGAACAGATGCAAATTAGTAACATAATTAAACTAATCAAAATTAATTATTGAACAAGAAGTTTGAGTTAAAAGTTAAACATATATATTATTTGTCAATCATGTATATAAAAACGAACTTTTTTACCTTACAATATTTTCTAGCAAGACCATATTCATTTTTATCTAAATATACTTCCCAAATATATCTGCAAAAATAAATATAATAAATGAAAAAAATAACTAATACATATGACACTAATTAAAAACTATATCTTCTAAAAATAATTACTCACCTATCTTCTCTAGTTATTCTATACCGATAAATGGCCATGTCAGAATATGCCCATATAGTCCCTTTCTCAGGATCTTTTACTAACCCTTTCAGAGATCCATATGTCTATTAAAACGAATGTAAGCAATAAATGTGAGCAACAATTTAACATATTTGAAAATTAATTTGTTCCTGTTTTTGTTTGAATTTATATTTAAGCAAAAATAGTTATAACAGGATTCTCAAGCATTATTCCTTTCAATGAACCTCTTGGAGCTTTCATATGTTATTTCAGAACCTCTTCTTGTGAATGAACCATGATTTATATGAATAAGAATAAAAATATTTGTGTAGTATGATGTGGCTGTTTATTTAAGTCACACAGAGAAGCAACATTAGGATTATTGGTGATGGACCTCATAATTTTGAGCCTTAGTCAAGTGACAAGGACAACACATGAGCTAGCACCTCCAAACTTCCACAGCATATCTATAGGAAGACTTGGGATCTTGACCAGATGTAGCATATATCAGCCCCTCTGGGCAGTGGATCTTTAGTGGCATCAGGGCTTGAATCTACAACTCAAAGAAAATAATGTGCGCCACAGGTCTGCAACCATGGACACATTAATGTAGTGAATAAGACAGATGAAATAGAATTTATAAGTTGTAAAGAGTTAAATGTGAGAATTTGTAGTAAGAGTGAGAGATTAGAAGATTTAAACTACCAGATATGTCCTCAGCATATGCTGAGATAGATGTGAGATAGGTTCAGATTTGGACCTGCCTATAAAACCTGGTTGAAAAGTATTCTCTTTCTAATTATCATTCGTACTGGGCATGCAAGAGTTTGCTCCATGGGCAAACCTTCATGTGTCACTGCAAATGATAAAAATAATCAAATAACTATATATATATATATATATATATATATATATATAATTTTGTTATTTGATTATTCAAATATAAATAAGCTTATATATATGTAGGATTTCTCAGCTAATTATCAAAGAATTTTATTTTCCAATGTACTGTAAAACAAGTTCCTCAATTACTCGATAGCTGGCACCACGAATCAGCGTCATGTGATAGCTCATGCAGTGCCACCTATTCCCGAATAAAACAGAGCGACATTTTGCTCTTGCTCTCTTTCCTCCACTTTCCATTTCCCTTCTCCTTCGCATTACCCATGTCAGAAGTAAACTCTGAACGTGACAACGCGTTCCAGCCCCCATTGCTGATATGCGATACAATGAGGCAGCTATCCATCTTGTTCCAATGAACTGGTCAACTCGTCAACTCCTGTTGTAAATATTTTCACTCTTCATCATCTCTTCTAATAAATGAAGTAAAACAAGTTGAGTCTCATCATTGAATTTTTACGAAATCATCATAGAATCCGGTAATGGAATTACTACCCTAGACAACCAGCCCTTTGCGTAAGAGCAAGTCAGTGTAGATTTGGGATGTACAATCTCATCACACCACCGTCTACATATATATATATATATATATATATATATATATATATATATATATATATA